>ML681981.1:21113745-21138037 GCA_007922195.1 Podocnemis expansa | reverse complement strand
CGCCCCTCCCCTCCCTATCTCGAAATAGCATGTCCACTGTGTGGACATGCTATTTCAATTCCCACTTTTTTCCTTATTTCAAAATAGCTTTTTGTTATTTCAAAATAAGGCATTTCAAAATAAGGCATTATTTCAAAAAGGCTTGTTTCGAAACGGCTTGTTTCGGAACAAGCACTTGTGTGTGGACATAGCCTAACAGATCTCTTCGGGCATAAGCTTTCATGGGCTCCAACCCACTTTGAAGATGCATCTGATGAAGTGGGTTGGAGCCCACGAAAGCTTATGCCCGAAGAAATCTGCTAGTCTATAAGGTGCAGCAAGACTCTCATTGTTTTTGCTGTACAGAGTACTATGGCTACCCCTCTGTAAAAAATAGTTCCTTCTACATACCAAACTAAAAGCCTAGACAGAAATACGAAACTCTAATAAATAAATACACTGCTGAAGAACAAAGTTGTGACAATCTATCAGAAAACAGACATGATAGAAGATCAGTTCTTTTGTTAAATACTTGTCTCCAACTAACGTGTATTTTAGCAAACAGCAGCACTTTCTGGAAAAAGTCCCCCCAAACAACAACCCTTGCCACCTACTTTCTCTTTCTCCATCAACTCCCCCACAAAAAGGACGGGGAGAACTCATCATATGATGACCCTCAATGAGTCATCAAATTGGCTGGACAGTGCTGACACTAGTAGCACAGCACACATTTTTGGATACAGATCTATCACACATATCCATAACACAATACAAAGAGGATAAGTACATGGAAACAATATTATCATACTTAGCAAATTATAACCTTTCCAGTGATACCTGACATGGCATGCCTTGCAAGAATCATTGCAATTTTGTGATAGTGGTACTAAATAATATTATAAATGGTCACTCATATTTCAGATAGCATCACACTTTTCATATTTAACATTCAGTGGAAATTGTAATACAGTGTAACCTTGTCAGTGCATTTAATGTGCTATTTAAGTTTTCAAATATGCTGTAACTTTTTAAAATCTCATTAGGACAATGAAGATATCTAGCCTATAACTTCAGGTGACTAGGGTCAAAGTAGCTCTGTCTCTTGAATGGAGATGCTGTTACTGTCAGATTGCTGACCATATGCTAAGAGTCCAGCTTGACCTTCAGTAAATGCAATCGGCTTTTCACAAAAGCCTCTAGCTATTGTATGTCACAATCTTTGAACAGATTAGATCAGAGACTCAGGTGGATTTTGTTATTTTATTGTTTTCAATCCATGTATCTGTCTTGTTGTGGGAAAACAAATTCAATCAAATGCCCATTTGCAGGAGACTTTTGTGAAACTAAAACATCACATCTAAATCAGATGAGTAATTCCAGCAGAACAAAGAAAGGTGTAAGGAAAGATATGAGCAGACAACATTAAGTGCCAATATAACATAGCAGCTAGGGAGTCTAAGGCTATGTCTACATATAAAATATTAGTTCGGACTTCATAGTCCAAACTAAAATAGCCCAAGGTTAGTCCAAACCAGCCTTGGGCTAGTTCGGACTAACCACAACATTTTAGTTTGAGCTAGCCATGCATCCTAGTTCAAACTAACTTTTTAGTTCAAACTAGAATGCATGGCTAGTTTGAACTAATGGTTTAGTTCAAACTTTTTAAGTTCAAACTAGCCATTATTTCACGTCTTGCATGTGCATAGTTCGTACTAAAGTTCAAACTAAGCCAGGTACTCCAGACTAAGCATGGGGTTTTACTAGTCTGGACTAAGCTTTGGCTAGTCCGAACTAAGACATTTCTTAGTTCGGACTAGGCAAAACCTAGTGTGGACATGGACTGAATTAGTGGACTAATTTAGCAGTGTAGACATAGCCTAAAATATCCAGGGCATAGTTTTTGTCACACACATTTGCTGGAAGAACCATGTAGCAAAACTTACCCACTACCCCAGGTCCATCTGCATAACTGCAAGATGCTCTGACAGATACTGAACATCTAGTTAGATTAACAGTGTTTTTATGATATAAAAATGAGATTACCCTGGTTGTGGACTTGTTTCCTGCCCAATATTTGTTACTTAAGTATAGTGCAGAAATTACAGCCACATACACACATGAAGTACAAAACCCAGTATTTTTCCAATCTCTTCACCTCTTTCACTCAACTCTAAATATATTAAATACACCAAATCCAGAGATAGCATCAAATTTTACCAGGCTTTCTCATAAGAATTATCCTGTTGAACTCAATAAAATGAAATAGTCATGAGTAGAAGCAGAATTTAGCCCATAAGCCTTTGCAGGCCAGCTTCTGGCTCCTGTTGAAACTCTAGATCCTTATTCCCACTACCCCATCTGAATCAAAGAATTTAAGAACTGTAAGGGTTCTTTTCTTGGAGACTGTTTTCTGAATTGGCTCTTTGGAATTTTGTTTACACAGGGGAATTGATCCACATAGCTAGAGCTATGGTTATGCCTGAAATCCTCCTCTTACCAGGTTTTTTATCTTCATAGGCAAAGTTTTTCCTTACAAAAATCAGTCCTCTAACTCCTAAGATATATTTGTCCCTTTTTAGTCTGGGATTTGCAGCTGTTTGCATTTAAGACTTACCGAAGTTGACAATCATGCTCCTCTTTTGTTGAGCCCCCAGACGATAATGTCATCTATGGAGGTGTCCATACTGGTAATATGTTCATAGATCACGTGTAGGATTTTGTGTATATTTTTGATGCTGAAGCAGAAGGTTAAGCATAAAAATCTATGGGTATGTCCACATGGAGGATTTAAAGCGAAACAATGCTGGTTGTTTTGCTTTAAAAAAATTAGCTCCACACGATGTTTTGTTGCTTCAATATGATGACCTCCATCATATCGAAACAACAAAACTTGAATCAAAACATTAAAACCTAGTAGATAACTGAAGTAGCCATTGAAACGAAATGGTTGTTTCGAAACAACACCGTTCAGACACGTTGTTTCAAAACAACATTGTTTTGATCGCATGGCTTTGACCTTCCTCCCAGGGTGCATCGAAGCCCATGGACCCCCGCATCCCCCACTGCTGGTAGGGCAGCGGGGGCAGTGTTCACCAGGCGCCCCACATCCCCCACCGCTGGCCAAGCAGCAGGGGAGTGGATTCTGGGGTACCCCACTTGCCCCTCCACTTTCAGGGAGGTGGCAGCAGGGATCCCAGGGCGCCCCGCTTGCTCTGCCGCTTCCAGGGTAATGGGAGCAGGGATCCTGGGGTGCCCGGTCAGGCGCTTTGGGATCCCTGCCCCTGCTGCCCCAGAAGCGGCGGGGGTGCGGGGTACCTCGGGATCACTGCCCCCACCACCCTGGAAGTGGCGGGGCAAACGGGGCACCCCAGGGTGCCATTCCCCTGCTGCCCTGGAAGTGGCAGGGCAAGTGGGGTGCCCGGGATCCCTGCCTCCTCTGCCCTGGAAGTGGTGGGGGAGGTGGAGCACCCCAGGGCTCCATTCCCCTGCCACCCTGGAAGTGGCGGGGAATGCTGGGCACAGGGGGATCCGTGCCCTTGGGGCTTTTTTCCCCCTGCTACTGGCTCTCCTGGGAAGATCCAGGCAGCAGATTGGGTGGCAACATGGCCCTGCCAGGGGGCCATGTTGGCACACCTCCTGTGTTGCCCCTCTCCTGATTCGAAATAGCAAGTCCTGTGTGGAGACATGCTATTTCGATGGTTTTTTTTTTTTTTTTTTTGCTGTGGGTGCTAAATCGATTCAAGTTGAATCGATTTAATGATTTTTATATCAATTTAGCTTAAATCGATTCAACTTGAATCGATTTAACAGTCTCTGTGTGGACATAGCCTATGTTTTCCAAAACAGATATTAAGTGATTGTTATTTTGAGCTTTTCTCTGTTAATTTGAGCTGTCAAAACCCAGAAGATGCATCCAGTTTACTGAAATGTTGAGTATTTGCAAATCGAGCCATAATCTCTTCTCTCACTGGTAGTTTGAAATGTTATCCTTTTACAGCCTTATTGATCTGGCTCCTACTTTTTTCCACAGTGACTAGGGAGCTCACCCATTCTGTTGGCTCCCCTACTTCTTGCATTATCTGCACTGCTTCCATCCTTGCAAGTTTGGCCTTGAGTTTATCACTGAATGCAAATACCACATTTCTGCATGGATGTATAACTGGAGGAACCTACTTGTTTATGCAGCTTATATGTTCACCCTGCAAGCATCCCAATCCCTGGAATAGGTCCTGATATTCCTGAAAGAACCTTCATAGCCAGGTTCAGTATAATCTTGTAGTGAGAGCACTCTTCTGACCAGACTGAGTTTCTCACATAAAGCCAGGCCCAAAACTGGTGTCACCTCCTATGGCACTGAAGTGAAAGTGTGCCTGTATGTTTTATTTTTATGGTTAACACTAGCCGAGCACCTGTCCTGCACTGGTATATTTGTTCCAGAATAACCAGTTACTTTTATGGGTTTTGGTCCCAGCTTAGTTATTTTTAGTTTCACAACCTCATGCAGACAGAATATTAACCTGATCTCCTGTGTACAGTTTCAGTGGAATGACTGTTCCATTCACTCTCAGAGGCAGTATCCAGTCACTCCCATCAGGCTTGCTTGATCCCAGTACATCTATTAAAAAAAACCCTCCTAAGTCAGATTCTCAGTAGTTAAATGTACTTGGCTTTTCTGCATTTGGGATCTGCAGCAGAGTGCAAAATAATTAAGTTTCTCACAGTTATAATAAGATTTCCCAAAGGCAAGAAACTGTTTGGGGCTGTGCTGTGATCCACTCTTTCCACATCGACTGTCTGGACTCAAGTCTTTCCTTTAATACGGGTTGGTTACGCATTTTGATTTGAGCCATTCTGGCTATATTCTGCTTTCCTTAGTGCATTGATACAGAGCTGTAACTAGGGTGGGCTGAGTGGGGCTTTGTCCCAGGTGCCATATTGACCAGCTCCATTTAACCGCTTAGTTGAGGGGCACAGGTTCTGTGCAGCTTGCTACAGTGCACCTTGGGTGCCAAAATACCTGGTTCCAGCACTGCATTGATGACCCATGGTGAATTCAACTGTTTTCCTTGTGTTTTTACTGTCACAGCAGCACTGTATACTTGGAGAACTTTGTTCAAGGTTAACTCACTCTCCCAGAACAATCTGTCTTAACACATTGTCTCTAATGCCACAAATGAGTGTGTATGTGATCAGAGACTCTGTGAAGCCACCAAAGTTACAAGGTTTTACTGAGTTTCCTTATTTCGGTGATATATTGCTCATCAGGGGATTGCATGCATGTGAAAAATCAGTGCCTCTCAAAAGTTGCATTCCCTTTTAGCATGCAATATTCCTCAAATTTAATTAGTTTTATATATAACTTCATGCTTTTGCCTTTCTCAAATTCAAAGTTATGATAAATATCCAATGCCTTCTTTCCAGCAGCATGTAAAAATATTGATGATTTTAGGTTTTCACCTTTGTTCTGTGCCCAATGGCAAACAAAGAAACAGAAATCACTGCTCATATGTTATCCAGTTATCTGCAGTGTTGCCAGACATTTGCAGACTGGAAAGAGGCTCTGAAACATCCATCATTAGAGCTGTGCTTTTCACTTACTGGCTGAAGGCTCTGTGTGCCTCCATCCTGAGTCAGACTGCGATGGACAGCCTGCCCTTTCTTCGTCTGTGCTTTCAGTTATCCCTGTTGTGTTTTCTGTTGCAAACTTAGTTTTCCTCCAAATCCCAGTTGTTTCTGAACTCATTCACCACTTCTAACGTGATGTAATGATTTTGAGGGTTCATTAACCAGCAAACTATTAAAAGAGCAAGGAACAGAATTTTAATAACACAAACAGGAGTACCTCTGAGGAGTGAAGCTGGGAGCAGCCATGTTAGATCTGATGTGGGGGCACATCTCTCAGTTCACAACACCATCCCATGCTAGAGAGCATATCTAAATCATAATCTTCTACAACCATATCTTTACAAGGCCCAAACTGTGTAAAAGAGTAACTCACAGATTCATGAGTGTGCTTGTTCTGAACTAACAGCTATTATGAATTTGTGATCACAGAAAAAACCCTTAGAGGACATCTGAAGTCCTGCTCACCCACCAGAAGCCTTGGGGTGATTTCTGGTAAGCTTATTGGCATGAGTGTAGGTACTTTGATTGTTTTAAAACTGTTTTCTCTGTGATGTTTTTATTTGAAGGATAAATGTACTTGCTTAGAAATAGCTGTGTGGTAACTTACGTTGATGAAGAATTATGCTGTTTCTAGCCTCTGAGGACATGGCAAAGCAGGCCTACCTAAGCAATCCCTCTTGCTATGGAATTCATGGTATAAGCAGAGGACTGTGTGGCCTGGAAAAACCCTGGTTCGGAGGGAGAGAGAAGTGGGTTGTGACTGAAGAGTGGTGATGACTGGGGAACCAGAAGCCTGAGAGAGAGGCGTGCGTGCGTGCATGCGCGTGTGTAAAAATTGTGACGACTGGGTGTTGGCTTGTTACCCCAATTTGGGGGTCCCAGGATCTGTCTTGCTGCCGATAGAGCCAAAACACTGCACCAACAGTGAAAAAGAGCCTTTATTCGCATTTGTGATCACAAAAGGGTCACCTGTATCCAAAGCAGTGAGACTCTGATCAACAGAAACAGGCAGTATTTATAATTTGCATGCGTCCTCATTGGTCCTTATACAAAACCAATATTTACATATATGTTCTAATTGGCTCCTGTACAAAGCTGACATTATGACATATTCATAGATGATTAACATAACTGCCCAGATACAACGGAATTGCAACAAATAAACAACATCAACTGTCAATCATAGTGACTAGAAGCTTTCCCTAAACCCTAGAAGTTTCTCTGTCACTCAAAGGGGTGGTTTCCATTTTGTTTCACCAAGCACTCCATTTTGTTTTAACATCAAGTTAGATTGAGTTATACAAACTTGGTTTACCTATCACAACACTAACAGTTACCAATCCTTAAGAACTTTATATAAACTTTCAAACTGTCTACAAGCTGAGTGTTGTCTCCTGAATGACAGGAGGAAAGGAACTGCCAGTGCCATCAGGCAATGTGTGAATGGAAGTGACCTTAACAACAAGATTCTGTGTTTACAATAAAGATGCTATGTTGCTTTATGTAAGAATGGTGGGTTGCTCTCCTAAATATGTCCATTCCCCCTCCCCATTTTTTCTTATGTTGCTACACTCCAGTCAGAGATGGCTGCTGTTCAGTAGTGTAAACAGCAATTGCCTTGTGTATATAACTTAAAGGAGATGCAGGTCACTATATAAACAAACACTGTGTGCATTCTATTGTTGTAGTTTACAGAGCATACCAAATAACGTGCACAGTATTATATACTCATTTCTTTCAAATGGCAGAATAAAAAATGGAAGTTTGATGCTATCTCATTCCATGAGATAGTTAAATATATAATAATGTGACATCAATTAATCTTAAAAAACACTTGGTAAAGGAAGTAAGCACCATTATTACCATTTTACAGATGGGGAGACTGAGTCACAAAAAAGAGGAGGAAGTGTCTTAACCATAGTATCTGAATTGGGATGGGAAACCACGTCTCTTGAGTCCTCAGCCTCTGCATTATCCACTGAGTAACTCTGCCTTCCTATACTGAATGATTAGTCTGGGAGAAGGGATCTTATGTGGATTTGAAGAGGTTCCAGGTGTAGGTATCCATGATAAATAGCTCCAAGCAGGATTTACTTGCTACTGTTCCTATTCCCTGGCCTTCCGCCACATTTCCTCCTCCCCCAATATTAAAGGAGTATCCCATTCCAAGAAGCACAGTTCTAATACCAAGAGATGTCTGAAGTTTTGGGGTGATTGAAAGGACTTGGCCTTTGCCATCATCCCTTGCAACACATCTGAGTTGTGTAATGTTGCATAGTGAGGGCTAATGTGTGGCTGTAGCCCTCACCCCCCTCAATAAGGAGTTCTATAGGAACATCATCCCCAGAAGGAGCAGCTGGAGGCCTTTTGCAAAATGCAGCTAGGAACAGGGATTAAAGTTAGCTGAAATGCCCTGGAATGGTGTTCCAGCACCCTTTATTTTTAGGGGGACAGAGTTCCAGGGCCCCTAAAAATAGGGGAACGCCCAGAATGCTGTGTTCTGGGGGCCCCTAAAAATAGGCAGAACACACCAGAATGCAGCATTCCAGCCCATTTTCCCAGAGCTGGCTGCAAGAAGGGGCTATAAGCAAGGGCAAGCCCAGCCTCCCCTCCCGTCCTTTCCCCAGAGCCTGTGGTGGCCACACCCGTTCCTGCTGGGCCCGGCAGCGCATGTGGCCCTGACCTAGTCTCAGGCCCGGGCCCCTCTCACCAGCCGGCCAGCACCACCTGCAGCCTCCTTCCCCAGGCCCGGCTCCTCGGTGGGGTGGGTAAGGGGGGCCTGGGCAGTTGGGGCAGCCAGTGGGGAAAGCGTGCAAGGGGTGAGGTAGAAAGAAGGGGTTGGGATGGGGACTAAGAGTAGGACATGAGGGGCAGTAGCTGGGGTGGGGGGTAGGTGGGGGGGCAGTAGCCGGGGTTGGGGGGCAGAAGTTTGGGGGGCAGTAGCATGGGGGAGTAGCTGGGGTGGAGGGCAGGCATGTGGGGGGCAGTAGCTGGGGTGGAAGGGGAGCCTGGACCTGCGGGAACAGGGCCCAGACCTGCATGAGGGGGGCCTGGACCTGCAGGAAAGAGGCCCAGACCTTTGTGAGGGGGCCCTGGACATGCGGGAAAGGGGCCTAGAAATATAGGAGGGTTCTGGGGCCTGCCAAATTATACTTTCACCCTTGGGTGGGAGCACAGGTTCTGGTATATCCTTTGAAAAAGGTGCAACATGTTTTTACAGTGCTGCTGTGGAAATACCAGTTAATAATAAGATGACTTTCCCAAAACCTGGGTTCAGCTCCCCTGACCAAAGCAGGGAGAAGGGACCATAGCCCTGCTTTCACTCTGTTCCTCTCTGCCCCCTTTTAGGAGGTTTAACACAGCTGTAGATGCTAGCGTGGAGCAGTACATGCACTCTTCAGCACTGATTTCAGGAAACCATCCCTATTTAGGCCCATGCTTGAGCACTTGCTTAAATCCTATTGCACATGCATAAAGTTAAGCTCATGGTTAAGTGCTTCCCTAAATAGGGATGGACTTGTAGATTGCAAGGCCAGAAGAGACCATTGTGATCATGTCCTGATGTCTTTCAAAAAAAACATCCAATCTGGATATAAAAATTGCCAAGGATAGAGACACCACCATGACCCTAGGAAAATTGTTCCAGAGGTTACTTACTCTCACTGTCTAAAAATGTGTACCTTATTTCCAGTCTTACTTTGTATAGCTTCAGCTTCCAGCCATTGAATTGCTATACCTTTCTCTGCTCGTTTGAATAGTCCTCTGCGATTGTTAAATATTTGTTCCCTATCTAAGTACTTACAGACTGTAATCTAGTCACTCAACCTTCTTTTTGTTAAGCTATACAGAAAGAGACACTTGAGAATCTCCCTATAAGGCAGATTTTCTAGTTCTTTAATCAATCTTGTGCCTCTTTTCTGAGTTCTCTTCAGTTTATCAGCATCCTTCTTGAATTGTGGCTACCAGAACTAGACTCTGTTTTCTAGCAAAAGAAGCAAAGACTCCTGTGGCACTAAAAGACACACCAGTGCCAAATACAGAGATAAAACAACCACTCTCCTCTTACTTAAGATTCCCCAGTTTATGCATTCAAAGATTACGTTAGTTCTTTTGACTACAGCATTACAGTGGGAACTCAAATCTAGCTGAATATCCACTTCAAAGCACCCTCCACATCCCCAGCCAATCTTTTTCAGAGTCTCTGCTTCCCCAGTTAGACTTTCCCATCCTTTAAGTATGGCCTACATTCTTTGTTCCTAAACATATACATTTTTACATTTACCCATATTAAAATGCACATTGTTTATGCCCAGTTTGTCAAGCAATGCAGGTGCTCTTAATCAGTAACCTGTCCTCTTCATCATTTACCACCACCCCCACCACCCCCAGGTTTTTTGTCAGCTGCAAATTTTATAAGGCATGATGTTTTCTTCCAGGTCATTGAGAAAAATGTTAAATAGTGTAGGGCCAGAAACCAGTCCTTACAGGAGTCAACTAGGAACAGACTCAATTGATGATGATTCCCTGTTTACAGTTACATTTTTAGCCCCACCAGTTAGCCAGTTTTTAATCCATTTAATGTGATAATTGTTAATTTTACATTTTGTTAATGTTACATCATTCTGGTTTTTTAATCTCAGTTATGTGGTCTCTAGTCATTTAAGAAGGTGCTGTGCTGAGTGGGCCTGATCTCCAAGTGGGTGGTCCCCAACCTACGCAGGCCCACCCATGGCTGTGCCCTTGTGCTGTAAGAATGTTCTTAACCCTCCCACATGCTGTCCCAAGTATAATTTCAGAATTGAGGGTCCATGCTGTGTTTCATTCCCTCCATCCTGCTGCCTCCAGTTTAACTGAGCTCTAGAAAAGTGCCCACTCATTGCTTATTTTGAGCTGCTTCAACAAATGTTGCCACATCTTTACTGCTGTCATTATTTGAGGCATAAGTTGCAGGTAACTGGAACCTGCTGGCAGAAACAGCATTTTGGCAGCTGGTCACTGAGCCCACTTCATGTAAGTGGGAAAACTGCCCAACTTTCAGAGGCCTAGATCTCTGTAGAGATGGAAAGCTATAATTAGAAGTGCAACTTGCTGGCCTCCTGCTGTATAATTAAAGCTTTTGGTTGTCTTTGTGAAGATAAGCACTAACATATGGTTAACAAACTGCAAACAGAAAAAACGGGAGAAAAAGCCACTGAAGCTTGTAGCTGTATCTTCTGATTACAAATCTTGCACCACTCCGTATCAACCATACACACCACCCACACTCCTTCTTAACTCCTTTTATCCATAATAAGATATAATAAACAGGAATGCTAGTAAGAGACAAGTCTTCACTTCCTGGCTATAACCAGCTGATCAGGGTCAGGGTTCTGAAAGGTTAATGACCCCTGTCATGTAACAGGCATATTATCAATTAATTTAGTTGCCCGTGATAGACCTACCGTCATGTAAAGCTTGAAAGTTTAAATGAGGCTTAGCGATAAAGCATAATGTCAGCAATAAGCACACTGTTGAAAAAGGGTTTTGACATTGGTTTTTAAATATTTTCAATTTTTAAAATTTTGTTGGAAAATTCTTGATCAGCTCTATGCAGGAATCAATTTGCTATCAGCAGTTCATAGGATTTTACTTGCATATTTTTGAGCAGGGGATTGGATTAGATGATCTGAGGCTGGTTCCAATATTCTAATATCTTAGTATTCTATTATTTTCTCCCTGGTAGTGTTATTATTACAATAACTGGGAAATGAAATTCTGCCTTTATTATGATACAGATTTCACAAAGGGGGTTTAACTAGGGAACATAAAACAGTGATAAATTTTCACGTGGCTTTTTTTTTTTTTTTTTTTTACCACGAGCCTTTCTAGAGAAACACCTGGCAGGCTTCAACCCAATGTGTGCTGAATCTGCATCTTCCACTTCCATCCTCCTGGAGCTTTTAAAAAAACTCATTCTTCTTCAGCAGCTGTTTGCTTGAGAGTAAGGGGTTGTGCGAGTGTATGTTATATTTATTTAGATGGAATACATGGGCTAAACGTGATAACATAATCTGGTCACTGCCCAACATTAAACAGTGTTAAACAAGATTAGGGTTTGGTATATAGAGACGTTAGTCTTTTTAGTGCCATGGCAAACACAATTAAAAATCCTTTAAAACTTTTATTAAAGATAAAGAAGGAAAATCTGTTAAAGAATTTGAAATGCAATATATTAAGTAAGCCTTCCATTTTAGGAAGAAAAAGACCCTTATTTGACAGTTTTTAGATGATGTCAATGAAGCTAATAACTGCCCTTTTGGTATTAAAAAGAGGTCAGTTGATGGAGCAGCTGTTGTTGCTGTTGCTTTTAAAGTCCAATCTCGTTTCTTCTCAGGTGGTATTTGGGATGCAGCTGGAACCTGGGCTTTGTCACAGGGTCCCTCATTCTGGGCAGGGCTGGTCAGGACATCTCTCAGGATCAAGATGACAAAGGCCCAGGGTCCCAGGAGGTGGTGGGGATGGCAGCCATGTTGGTGAAGGAGCCAATTTTTCTCCTCAGCATCTCTTTTCTTTAAAGACCTCCAAAGTGAATGGTGAGCTGAATAGCCCATCTCCTCATTTTGTCCACTAGTTAGGCCTAATATCTGACACTCCAGTTTTGGTTGAATGATTTCTTCTTCGTCTTTCAGTGATATTGGTAGGCCTTTTAGTTTGGACTAAGTCTTCTAATCTTCCTTTCATACCTTTTGTCACCAATACTTTGTTGTTATAGATTATTATGACGTGAATTTTATGATGATTATTATGAATTTTCACATACTTTTTACAGGTGGGTTCACAGTTAGGGTAAACTTGTGGGGCCCAAGGAAAGAGAGAGAGAGATGAATGTATGAAGACCATCAAAGTTAAGGGGAGCTACTGAAGGAAACTATAAACCAACATCTATCCCCACCATAATATGCAGAATGCTTGGTGTACCATTGTAACATGACAACCTTGTATTCCGTCAAAGAGTACACATATCACAGTTGCCATGTTGAAGCCAGTTAAATTACACATAACATGGCTACTTAGGACAAGATACTAGCCAGGGCTGTTGCATGGAAGAGGGTTTATATACATGTGTACATAATATTAATGTGCTTTTTGTGAGCCTTGTCCTGCAGCAGGGTGGTCATTAGCATGTAGACCAGTAACAGTAAAAAAGTCTGTAAAGTCTGTGGTAATGTGCTACACGTATGGCTTTAAAAACGTATTCTTTTGTGGGACTGAGCATTCTAAAAGAGTATTGGGTACACCTATATGTTCAGTTTAATGTATGTTTTAAGGTCTGAGTTGGAGAGCTCTGTCCTGGAAGACTTGTGCATGTGGATAGTAAGCACATAGGAATACTCTGTTCAATAAAATGCTTTTTGGAATATCTAGCATGTTTAAAACAAATAAATAAATGAGCTCCTCAGAGCTAATTCTCTTTTCTTTTAAAAAAAATAACCAGCCTTGACCCTAGCTGAATATTCTGTCTAGAGGAAGAAAGATGGCCCATTTAAAATTAATAGAAATAATTCAGCTGTTACATCTGCTGACTTGTCTGTGGCTTCCATGCCTGTTCTCTCAGCTTGTTGATAAAGCGTTTTGATTGTACTCAGTGCTTTGCAGGAATGGTGCATTCCAGCTGCCTTTTAATCAGTTTTATAGACCAGTTTTATCAATTAAAATGTGCAGTTTTGGAATCGGTGAGTCAGCGAAAGAAACCTTTTTGTTTTTAATGAACACTTTTCTAAAAACCTCAAGAGAATTGAGTGCTATTAGAGCTCAGCTGACAGCCCTAGAAACTGAAATTCTCTGTAATTTATCCCCTAACATGGAAACAGCAGTGCAAGTTTCCTCATAATAATAACCAATAAGGGTCGGACTATGTAGCTGGGTGGTTTCCCCACGGCAGTAAAAAGCCCTGCAGAGGGGAGCAGCGAATGGGAGCAGGTGACTGCCAAGCCAATCAGGGCCTCGGAGCCCTGTATGTAAGAAGGCTGCAGTCCCAGCTGTGGGCAATCTTTCTCTGACAAGTGAGATGGAAGGGTGGGCTGTTGGGCTGACTGCAAGAGACTGGAGAAGGGACAGCTCCATGTAAACTGCTGAGGCTTAGCTAGAGCCAGACCCTGGTACAAGTGTGAGGGGTACCTGGAGAGGTGTGGATGCTGCCCAGGGGACCTGATGGACTGTGTTGGGGAGTTGAAACGGCACCCAGGTGCAGTGCATAGGGTTCCTGGGCTGGGGCCTGGAAAAGTGGGCAGGCCCAGGTCCCTCCCCACTTCCACCTGACTGCCAGTGGGTGGAGGCAGGACTAATGGCAGCCACTGACTCTAAGTGGGCCAGCTTGGACTAGACCATACCCTGGAAAAGGGGAAGCAAGAAAGTACTTGACCAGAAGGCTGAGATCCTGAACAGAGAGCAGGAGAGATGGAGCACAGGCAACCAGACAGAAGGACCACTTAAGCTGTTCTCCAGAACCATCACCAGGCAGTGCCTGTCTGGTGAGCTGGCAGCAGCGAATATTACAGACTACTTATAGAATAATTCAGTCATTTACCTCTTTGATGAGACTGCCACTTACACCAGTTGTGATGTAAACTATCTATCCATTTGGACCTGAACAGAGACCACCATCTTTATTCACATGTATTCAACAGCTGTAAAAGGTAACAATCTTCATGTGTGACATGGTCTGTATTTGAATTATAAACTAATTAGCAGGTTGATTTGTATATTTTTAGAAAATTCATTCTATACTTACAGTAAGTTGGGGAGCAGACACTCATCATTCATACATAACAAAGAGGTTTCACCCCTATTTTAAATGCCAGCCTAACACAACCTTAACTTTGCAGATACTGTAACAATGGCATAACAGAAAAGTCATCACTGATGCATGATTGCCTATTGGGGGACTCAAAGTAGAGTGATTTTTGGCAAGAGAGCAGGAAACATTTATTCAGGCAGGTTCATTTGTTCATCTGTTTTTAAACAATAGCAGTGATACTAAGTTGTTCTGGACTTTGAATTTTATAATGAGTCCTAGGAGATCGATTAGAGGCCTAGATGCCGATGAAGCAGTGAAAGATACTAAGATGAATTAATTTATCACGTGGCTCTTGCCTCTGCATATGTGACTAGATGCAGATGTTGCATATGTACATCACTTTATGTAACATAAAACTGAAAAGCAACCATTTTGGGTGTAGAATGAGTCAACCAGAAAAACAGCACATCTTAGAATCAGGAAGTGAAAGACCTTCATAGCTAATGAAAGTAAGCTGGGATTTTAGGTCCAGAAAATGTTAGTCTTCTGACACCATTGTTGCCCACTCTTTCACCACAGACTAACAGGGAAGATATGCCAACTCCTGAATCATTTACCTCATCACCTGGCTTTATTTTGGAGACCTTCCACTCAATTGCTGGCTATGCCTGGCTCCACTACATTGAAAGCTCTAACGAGCACAGCCTAAGATGGTGAGACTGGAACCTCCATGGATAAATTCCAGTAGGCTTTTTGTCTCTCCCTCCCCAAGCTATAGCAGTATTTGATAGTCTTTCTTTGAAGGAGAGAATCAGGAATGAAGAGCAAAGGAAACAACAGGTGTTTTTGCAGCCCTAATGGTGGTCCAAGTAGATACCATTAGAATTTTATTCCTGGCACCAGAAATCAGAATTCCAGTATCTATTGCTTTCTTTTAAAACCTGGCTAGTCACCTGAAATTGAGCCAACATTTTTCACTAGGGAAAGCTGCATAGGGCTCAGAATTGGCATAGCTAGTCAAACATTAAGTACTTTTGTTTTCACAGTATTAAATTAGGTTGTAAAATGTAAAAAACCAACAAACAAACAAATCTACTTTCTACCCTCAGTCACATTGGCTGATGGTGGGAGGTGTTAATAAGCCTGTCATTTGTATTTTAGCCACCAGAACCTGCAAGACTCTCATGTTCACTGCCCTCCTCAAGACAACTATCCTCAGGATCTGCCCTCAGAGGCCATCAGCATTCTCTGTTCAGTAATGATTTGCTTCCTTTTCCTATGAGTCTGTTCTTCACTTTTCCGCCATTTACAGATCCTGCTGACCCCAGGGGGTGAGATTCTGTTTTCTTCAAGAGTCTTTACTGCACTTATTTTTCTCTTCCATCTCCTGCAAATCAACACAGCATGCTAGGAGTAGAAATTGTATGGTGCTCAGAGGGTTAGCACTATAAAAACATTATTGTGCTGTAGTGCTTTGCTTCAGTATAGATCACAGAAACGTAGGGGCTGGAAGGGACCTTAAGAGGTCATCAAGTACAGCCCCCTACACTGAGACAGAACCACATACACCTAGACTACCCCTGGTAGGTGTTTTTCTAACCTGTTCTTAAAAATCTCCAATGATGGCAATTTCACAATCTCTCCTGAAAGTCTGTTCCAGAGTTTAGCTACGCATGTAGTTAGAATTTCCTGCTACCTAACAACCTAATTCTCCCTTGATGCAGACTAAGCCTATTTTTTCTGGTCCTACCTTCAGTAGACACAGAAGAGAACCAAGTGTGTCTATGGACCCCCTGGGACCAGGCCTCCCTACACTGTCCTTGCCCCCTGCAGTGATCGCTCTGCCCGTTGGTCCCAATCCAGCCCCGGTTTCCTGGTCGGGGACCACGGCTGGATCCAGCTCCTGCATGGGGTCAGATCCAGTGGCCCCAGGTTCCCAGCTGGAGCCAGGATCAGGCTGCTGCTGCCATGGCCCAGACGCACATCCTTGGCCAGGGTCAGATGGGGCTGCCACCACCACCATAGCCTGGCCCCACATTCCTGGATGGGGTTGGGCCAGATGGTGCTCCTGCCACCACTGTGGCCCACCCCTGCATCCCTAGCTGAGGTCAGGGCTTGATCGAGCTGTGGCTGTGGCAGCCTGGCCCTGCAGCCCTGGCCAGGGTCAGGGCCAGAAGTTGCTGCACTCACATTGGAATGCCAGCAGTACCCAAGTAGAGAACAATTGATCACTATTCTCTTTATAGAAGCCTTTACCATATTTGAAGATTGTTATAAGATCCCTTCCTCTGTCTTCTTTTCTCAGAACTAAACGTGCCCAGTATTTATTTTCTCAGAACTAAATGTGCCCAATAACCTTACCTCATATCTTTCCTAACATTGTGCTGAGCACCACATTCCAGCTGAGAACTCCCCTGTTGCAAGGAAAGTAGGACAATTAATCTCCTGTGTCTTATATGTAACAGTCCTATTAATACACCCCAGATTAACATTAGCTTTTTCCCCCTTTCATCATATTGTTAACCCATATTCAGTTTTCAATCCACTCTAACTCCCTAACCTTTTCAGCAGTGCTACCATTTAGCAAGCTATTTTCTATTTTGCGCTTGTGCATTTAATTTTTTCCATCCTAAGTGCAGTATTTTGCATTTGTCTTTACTGAATTTCATCTTGTTGATTTCAGACCAGTTTTCCAATTTCTCAAGGTTGTTTTGAATTCTAATCCTCTTCTCCAAAGTGCACACAACCCCACCCCCCAGCTTTGTCTTATTTGGAAATTATATAAGCATCATCTCCACTATGTTATTGAAGTCATTAATGATAATTACCATGTTAGTCTAGGTTAGGAAAACAAACAAGGAGTCCTGTGGCACTTTCAAAGCCTAACAAATTTATTTATCACATTTTGTGGGCATAATCCCATTTCTTCAGATGCATGAAATGGAAGTATTTTAGGGACCCAAGAATGATCCCTGTGATATCCCACTAGATACGCCTTCCCAGCTTGACAGCAAACCATTGATAACTACTCATTGAGTACAGTCTCTCAAACAATTGTGCACCCACCTTATATTATTTTAATCTAGACCACTTTTCCCTGATTTGTTTATGAGAATGTATCATGCTGGAATGTGTCAGGCATAGCGTGTCTTTTGCTTTCCCCTCTCAGTGAAACTGTGATGCACTTGGTGCCTATCTTCTGTCATTCCAACTCCAACACAATTACACTGATGCTGTAGCCAGAATTCTGGGAAGGACTGATATATCTGTAAATATTTTTATAAGGCATTCAGAAAATAGACAAAAATAATCCAAAGAAAGGTAATAACAGGAACCTGTGAGCTTTGGGGAGAAGAATGCTGAGTTGCAGTTCAGAGCATCTTGAATAAATACAATATTAATTAAATATGAATATTAAATACAAGGCGAGTGAATTGAGTGAGGCAACCATTATTTTATATTTCTCCAGTCTTCAAAAGAGTGAGAAGTGTGATGCAAGATGTCTAGGACTTAGAAATATTTTGTTTTGTTCTGTTTGATTTTGCCATGAGCTTTGAAGACTAATGTCATATTCGTACTCTTTTACACATCTATATTTGGAATCTTGAACTGGATCCCTTTCTTTCAAGTTTTTCAAAAGATCTGTTGTGGGGGAACTGTACATAGTAGGTGCTCTCTGGCAACAAAGATCAAAAATCTACTCGGTCACTTGCAAAATTTCAGGGTGTTTTTTTCCCCCATACAGGTAAAGGAACATCTCAAGAAGCTTTTTGGGCACTATCTGAAAAAAAATTCTGAAACCATGCCACAAAACAAAGCAGAGCTCTCCACAACACAAATTCTTCCTGACAATGTGTTTTACCATGTATGGAGAAATGGGTCCCTGATTTTGAATGAGGAACTGCTTGGCATTACAGTAATGCAAATAATAAAATAAAATGAATAATTCTATGAACATCAGTGAAATGCTCCAAACTATTTTTCGTAAAGCTGTGTAAATAGGGCAGGTGACCATCTGTTTACGTTGTGTGCAACTGTATCTTTGCAAAAGAAATGACAGACATACTTTCCTTATTGCTTAACTGAAGCCTTACAATATGCACAGTGCATCCGAATTGTGGGGTTCAGTTCAGAATTTTAAGGTCCATAATTCCACACCCAGATACACTTTTCTCTTGTTCTGAATGTTAATAAGCTTTTCTATGAGAGAAAAAAGAGAGGGATTTGAGCTGTGTTTCAATGAGACAGTCAGAATCCCCTCTTATAGACTGTTCTAGCACCACCTGCAGGTCTTTGGTTTTGCCCAACCAATGTCCGAGCTATTCATGAGCTGCAAAGCAGTTTGAAACTGCTAAATTGTGCCAGATATTTGCAGTATCGCATAACTCAAATGGTTTTTCCTCAGACTTTCCAGAAATAATTCACTTCTGCACTGAGACCAGGCAAGGACAAAGGAAATATTTTTCAGAACTTTATGTATGTGTGAAAACAAGATCTTGTAATGAAAACATGAACACAACCTTAATTACAGCTCTTTCTCCAAAATGAGCTTAGTCTGCAACACTGGAACATCTAAAGCAAGGCCACTTGTACTCCTAGCTTCCTGGCCCCATTCTCATAGGATATAATTTTGGTACCCTTTCTGCAGTTAAACTCTTATTGTGATTACAAAATAGACATAGATATTGGAGCATTACTAGAGCTTGGTAACCCTGAGTTCTTGGGCTTCAACTAGTCACAGAATGCAGTTGCATTGGATTCATTTCATTTCACAGGCTGATTGCACCTAACGATACGAGTGACAAAGATCTTAAAATCCAAAGGACTTCACCATCTTCTGTGTGTCTCACTCATAATCCAAGTGGTTGTTTATTTTGTGCATGTCCTTCTTGTTCCAGATGTCCCTGTTGAGAAACTTTCCTCAATGGAGACCCTGCAGAGTGTGAACTTGAAGTCAAATCCCCTGAATGAGGAGATCCGGGTGATTGCCAGACCACTGATAAAATTTGACCTCCTGATGTCTCCAAAGGAAGCACATGCTGCCACACAGGCCTGAAAACACTGATTTTGGGTGCATGGACTCAGTGTGACTTCATTTGAGAATGGTTTTTAAAGAGAAAGCTAGGGGATGAGGCTGCAGGGCACGCTTATCCAAAATGGGTGCATAAGCTTTTGCAAGTGACATCACTCCTGCATGTGTTAGGTTTAGTAGATCAGATGAGTGGGATGGAGGATTTTTTTTTTCAAAATTGATATTTCATTGCTAGAAAGTGGATCTACTTACTGTTGTTTCTTTGCAGCTGTCTAAAATACACAGTACACAAAAATGCATGAGCCCCTACTAAATTGCTATTTGATAATTAATCTGCAGAAAGATTGAACTGCCAGGGCAACAGAAGGGAAAGTGAAATGCAGAAATAAATTGGATAGGAGACTGTGTCTTGCATGTGTTTTCTATGCACCAAACAAAAGTAGAATTAATCTCACAGTCGAACCTTCTGCAAAGAGTTTTTGGTGAGGAAGACAGTTGCTAGAAGAATAACACTTTGCTGCAGCAGCAATCAATGTAAAAACCTACTCCGTTCTGGGAGAGAGACTCTGTCACAAGAAGAACAGGAAAGCACTTGTTTACAGAGCATTCCTGGTCCAGGACTGAATGAAAATATTATGTGGATGGACTTTTTGACTAGTTTGAGCTTGAAGGCATACCCCTAGGATATGAGCTGACTCTTATATGGAACTTATTAACTGGACACCTCTGTGAGCTTCGAAACAAGACCATAAAACTTGCCCTATAATACAGAGATCCTTTCTGGAAAAAATATCTTGTCTACAGACAATTCCCTTTCTTCTCTAAGTTGTCCATTCAGGATTTGATTGACAAGATATAATGCTCAAACCTCCTCGCCCCCCCTCGCCGCTTTTTGGGGGGAGGGGAGGCAATTTGGACAGTTTCATTGATTTGACCCAAGATAAAGAATTTCTGCTCAGCCTCCTAGGTCTTGTCTTCTCTGCAAATCTAACTCGAATTATAATTTGAATGCTGCTCTTAACTCAGCCTGCAGTGAGCTAGGCTTGCTTGAACAAAGTTAAGGTAAGAGTCACTTTGTGTAGATACCTTGAGTTAAACTCCTAAACTATGTCTACACTGGCAATTTAGTTTGAATTAAGGAGGCTTAATTTGAACTAAATTAGCCCCTGTCTACACTGAACTTTAAGTCAAATTAAGAAATTCCTTAATTTGACTTAATGAAAGCTTAATTAGAATTAATAAGAAGCTCCTCCTAGTTCAGACTAAGCCTTAATTCAACTCTTTAGTTTGAACTAAGGATGGCATAGACCTGGTGTCATGAGTGGGCTCAGGACAGGTTCAAGGATCCCGCGCGATAAGCAACACCTGAGTCAGGAGTGAAGCAGACTACAACTTTATTAAAGATACAGCCAAATTAAACCCTATCCCTCACCATCACCTAGCCCAGGGGGGAGCCCTGTCCTGGCATGAGTGGCTACACCACCACCTCGGGGTGAGTGGCCCCCTTAGAGTGGACCGAGGCCCCCTACCCACGGCGTCCCTTGACCCGTGAGAGACTCCCATCTGTGCTTCCTAAGGAATTTCCTTTTATACCCAGACACAAACAGCTTGACAGTGCTTATCAGCCAAAAACAGAAGTAAGGAGACAAGAAAAAAAACTGAAACAGGCAGACTGTTTAAAATACTCCCCCCGCGGGGGGAAGGGGTGGGGGGGAAGAGGCCTGTATGTTTGGTGACTTCCCCTTTTCCAGGGGAGGCTGAAAAGATTGCAGTTTCAAGCTAGTAGCCCAATATAACTATGAGGTGGTCAATCTATCGGGGTCTACCATCCCCTGGCCAAATGCGTGACAATGTCTTCCGGTAGGTGACCACTACACCTGGATTAACCCTTAATTCAACTTTATTAAGTTTAAATTAAGGGCAGTTAGGTCAAATTAACAAAGTGGCCTATGTCAATTTAACTTTAAGTAACTTTGTTAATTTGACTTAATAAGGTTGAGTTTCAATTAAAGTCTAATTTACTAGTTTGAATTAACAAATTCATCATAACTTTTTCTAGTGTAGATGTAGCCCTAGTGTAATACTGCTCACTGGCACTGTACTGACATTAACAAGAGAAGGAGTAAAGGAATGTTAAAACATATTTGAAGATCCATGGTTTCTGCATGTCTCTCCAGTGTATGTTAATTCAGCTTTTAGTGATCTCTCTGAGCATATCCTGTCATGAACTGCTCACCATGAAGATTTCACATGTTAGGTACATTTGGTCTGAATAAATTTAAGTTGTTGGTGAGAAATGATTTCTGGCAGTTTGGTTTAAAACAAAAATGCAATAAATTAATTAATTTGTTTCACCCTGTAATTGAATAATGTTTTCCACAGAATGTAGACATATGCTGGCTGTACCTAATACATACATGTGAACGTTACTGTTTCCCCTTTTGACCTAAGGAGCTAGGCAATTGATGGAGTCTGATATTTTCTTTGATGAAATCTAATTTCTTTACAAGGAATGTACAACGTACTGCTTTACACACACATGGTTTAACTTGTACCCTAACAAGATTTCACCAAACTCTTAATGTATAAATGGGGAAACACTCATATTAATATGGGTACATTTATGCCTTTATTGTTCACTTCATTTCTAAAGGGTTGACTGCTTTCCAGTATCAGTATTACTGCCAAGTTGTGTACAAGGCTTTGTTATTCTATACCCACTTTGTTTACAATGAAACTTTACTTTGAAATAACGTTATATGATTAGTTTTATAACATCGGCCATGTAGTAGAAGCAGTGTGAGGGAACGCTTTACTGTCAGAAAGTAATTTTCATGTAATCAGTACATGAAATATCAGGTGCCAAAAGAAACGTACCTTTTGCTAAACCTCTTTTATGCTTACTTTAGAGAGCTATTTTGTTGTTCCCATCTGACCTGGCTTGATTCTAAAGATGTTTCCTTTAACCAATTGACAAATCCTTTGAACTGGACACTCTTTTCTGCTTTGACATTGAAATCAATACTGCCTGACTTTTTTAAAATCATAATCTTGATTCCAACTTCTTAAATTAAGAAGTAGTGTGTGCATATGTGACTATAATAGTATATATTAATTCAGAATTTTTTGTGACTTCATACTGATGTCCAAGAAATCAGCATTGTACTACTTCAGTTACAGAGATGATTGGAAGCTGATAACAGGTTACTTCAGATTCCATGACATGGCACAATCATGAAGAAAGGCCATAAAAGAATATGGCAGATTCACAAGATATTTGCAGGGTCTGATCATTTAAAATTCAGTGCATTCAGCTACTTAATAAAAAAGATATAGACTACATACCACAGACTAGTCAAGTGTTTTTGATTTAAACGCTTTATAGAATATGCACCAGGGAGTTCCCTAATGGTGACTGATACCTTATCTAGTAGCCCTATAAGTTATCTAGATTCTTCAAAGGGTCTGAAAGACACAGAAGCACACATGGATACCATATTGATTGGGTTGCCAACCTCACTACAGACATCAAAACTGATTAAAATTCTTGCTTGTGATGTGGTGATACCATTTGCAGTTGTGCATCTGATTTTACTGAGCAGAGGTCTCAGATCCAGCCCTTGATTTCTATGCATAGTGAGGAGAACTCTCTGAAGGTCTGTTGACCTATGCTGTTTGTACCAGAAGCCCACGATTCTTGCAGAATCACATGAAGAAAGAAGGAGAGGACACCAAGGCCTCTGAAACCACCAGAAGAAGCCCCAGTGTCTAAGTGGCCACACACTTAGGAGTGGACCTAAAACTCAAAGTAAAAGCATAGAAGTCTTGCAGTAGAAAAGCTCCACTCAAACTCTTTCAACAGGAAGAAGAAGGACAATGGATGTCTAGTAACCATAGCTGTTTCTCTAGATTTCATTACATGCAAGCAAACATATCACAGAAAAATTAAAATGCATCTTTTTTGTTATTTGGCACTTGGAAGAAATATTCACTGGCTATGGGCCACAGTTTGCTAGTTCTAAATTCCAAGCTTTTGGACTGCAGTGTGATTTCAGGCAAATTAAATCTTCCATCAAGGGAATGAATTGGCAGAGGGAACAGAACCAACTGTTGAGAGACTTTTACAACAAAAAAATACACATATTAGCTCTTCTGAATTATAGGGTAAGTCCCACCACATTGCTACAACAATTACCAGCATAAATGCAGCTCAGCTTCTTAGGAGTTGACAGATTGAATCAATGCTGCCAATTTATATAATATGTCTTTATCTTAAGGGCTCTTCTTAAAGACATGAAGCTGAGAAATACAAAATCTATGCAATCTCTAGCTTGGTTAGTTGTTGGACTTCAGCCCAAAGCTTAAATCAGGAGATGTAATCCTTATACAACTGAAAAGGTAAAATTATTGAACAACTGTTGTCACTGGCCATAGCTGTGCCCCAAGATCCTACATGGATAAGAGAGATCAAGGCACTCGGGCTAAAAGAAACAGGTGGAATATTCAGTTGGTAGCTAACCCAATTTTGGGTTGGCTATGAGTTTGATGCTGAACTCACTGGTGGAATTCTGAATAACACAAGCCATATGATGTCCAAATGCTTATTGGCCTGCTGGGTGTGATGTCATATTGACCACATGCATGGCCATGCCCCCTGCTGTGAAAATAAAAAGTGTGTGTTGTTCATGGGCTCATAGAGGGGGAGGAGGAGTCGGGCCATGCTTGTGCTCCTCTTACCCATTCCCTCCTTTCTTCCCTCCTCACCCCATCCCTATCACTCTATCTCCATCCACAACCCCTCACCGCACGCCTTATCTCTTCTGCCCTTTTCCCCTTGCCCCACCCCTTATCCTTTTCTGCCCCCCTTACCCTACCCCTAT
>ML681981.1:21102901-21113735 GCA_007922195.1 Podocnemis expansa | reverse complement strand
GGGGGGCAGGGAGTGAGAACTCAGACTGGCAAAACAGGTTTTGAAAGATAATGATTCATGAAACCAACCAACCACTACAGGAAACGCACTGGGGGACAAGCAAAGAAACACAAATAGAATAAAAAAAGCAGTCTGTCAGCAATGCAGTGAGGCAAGCACTCCGGGCAGTGGGCAAGACTACAATAAAAGTGAAAGTTTGCTGGGCTGGAAGTCTACTCACTGCCTGCTGCTTCATCAGGGACAAGGCAGGCAAACTGAGTAGCCAATCAGGGAAGGCAAAGTCTCCCCATGCCTCCAATAAACTCTGCCTCTGTCTGTTTGAGTGAGCTTTAATTCTAGTTACATAAAGATATCTATATTATTTGTTTTCTTTCCGTGTGCATTTTACAGCGACTTTTCCTTTGCTTCTTGAGGCCAAACTCTGTGTCTGCTGTCTGGATCAGAGCTAAAGAACATGTTGACCATTTCAGAGATGAAGGATGCACTAATAATTAATTCACCCAATACCTTCAGTACTTAATCCCACAGAGTCCCAATGAGAGAGGAATGTAGAGGCTGCTCTGTTGTTTGCTACAAGAGGCCTAACTGTGGAATTCTTTACTACTGCTGAGTCTAATGTCCCATGAAAGTAATTTCCTTTGACTGAATTTCAATGTGTGATAGCACACTGGGTTTGATTTCTCATCTCTGTCTGACCTGGTGGATGGTAGCAGTTGTGGACTATTGTAGAAGCAACACATTGTTGTCAATGGGGTAGCAACTTGTCATTCAACAGCAATTCCTTTGGTCAGCTGACTTGGACAGAGATGATTAGCTTCCAACGGGGTCTGCTCTTCCTTGGCTGGAAGGATGATAACCATGATGTGGAGTCACAAAGGAAAGGAGTCTGAAGAAGGGGAACCTTTTGGTGAAACTATGTAATATAGTCTCAGTGATTGCTTAAAAATGGGCTTTTCCATCTTGACTTGTGTGATGCTATGAATAACCTCCTTCCTGTGTCTAATTATGGACATTTTCAGACTGTGCTGTGGTAGTAGGTGCTGTTTTCCATTGAAAATTCAGTGCCACAGAAGTGATGTCCCTGGGCAACACTGGAGTGGTGTTTTGTGCTTTGTACCAAGGAGATGATGCAGCAGCTAAGCAACTTATTATTCTGGTTCCCTGTATAATCACTGGCATAAATAACATCTATACTTCTCCCTGAAGATGGTTTGTAGCTAATTTATGCTTTTTTATTTGTCTAGATCTATAGTAGCAAAGCATAACTTTATAGGCTGAACAAAACCAATAGCTCTTATAGAGGTTTTATTTGATGACAAAGATAGAGTGCATATTTTAAACAAAACCTTGGAATCCAGTGGACATTCTCCTCAAATTTTGAGGCAGAGGATGAACTCTAAAAACATGTATTAAATTTTGGATATCTGCTCTTTGTGCATCTCAGCTTCATTTCTTTCTAGAAACTTGGGGGGAAAAACAAGTGCTAAATGATGTAGGGGCACTTCAAACTGCAGGCAAAATATTGATGATTCCAAATCCTTTCCAAGACCAGTAAACATGATATTAAATTCTGGTAGATTTGTTTGTTTTTTAACACTTTAGGACTGAGAGGGGAAAATTTTAATTTGGCCATGAAGAAAATCTTAGTTGACTTCTAGTTTTGTAGTTTCGGCCTTTAAGTCATTGCTGACATGTTAGTCTCAAAGTCTTATCATACTGTGATTTCACAAAATGGATAAAATCAGAGAAGGAATAAGTAAGACTGAATCGTGCAATTATAGACAAAAGAGGGAGTCTGAAACTGCTGATCCTTATAGATTTGTTTTTTTCCTACTGCAAAGGTCAGTTTTCTAAGATGAAGACTCATCTAGGGGTTGTTGTTTTAATAGTCTTTGTTAGATATTGGCAGCTCCTAGCCTTCAGTCTTAAGTTTTCTTCTGCTCCCATAGCATCAGGTTATGTTGCAATGCCATGACCTGTAATGTGCTATTCACATTTAAGCTTCTATAAGAAATGGCAGCTGCTGCAGGCCTCAGTGCATTTCTCTGTCAGCAAGCACTGTCAGGTTGTGAACAAAGAAAGATGTACATTTACCCACTTAGGCCTTGAGCTGAGTCAGAAAAATATGGTAGTGGTGATCTGTTAAAGTAAGTAAATACACCAGACTCAGCCCTGGTCGACACTCAAAACCATTTTTGGTGGCTGTCAAAGGGAGATACACAGGTTTCTTAAAATAACTCGTGTATCTCCCTTTGACTTCCTAACATCCACTTACCTTGGTGGCTCTACTGTGCTGAGTTGAAGGGAAATGCCTACCTTTGACTCAATACTACGCCACTTGAGAGGGAGGACTTCAGCGATGGACTTCCCAATCGACTAAGTGTGTTGTCACAGATCCTCAGTCAGACAAGGGAGTTATAGACATGTCGCAGAAGGAAGCTGAGTATGTAACCACAGCCTTTGCTTAGGTTATGGTTTTTTTGGTTTTTTGTTTTTTTTTTTTTCCTACTTGATTGGTTGCATTTAGTAGCATTTAAACAGTGGAAGTTAGAATCCCCAGTACCAGTGGAGCTTGTGGTCACAAAGCTTATCTTTCAGTCATGGTAGTTTAGCCCCATCTGAAGTTGCATCAGCAGAGCCCATGAAAGCCAGTAGGGTCTCAACACAAGATGCTACAACTTAAGCTCTGTAGCATTAGACGAAGGCAGCAGCATCATTATAGAAGATCTCTCAATCAAATTCATCCTAACTCCTGCTTCCTTGCTGAGATTTGCTATCAAGACTAGTAGGTAAAAACACCTTCAGTTGCATGTGACCAAGATACTTTGAACTATCTTTTACTACCAGCTCTGCACTTCCACCAGTTGCCAAATTAGAGATTCAACTCCAATCTTTTCTCACGCTCCTTGATGGCTGTTCAGGCAGAAGTTAAAGGTCCCACACTTGTTCCTAAAACTATTTCTACCCTAGAAAGCTTTTGCTGGCACAGATATGTTTTTAGAGGAGAGATTTTTTTTTTTAACTGACATAGCTGTACTGGCAAAAACTCATCATATAGACGGTGTGACCCAGGAGTCTCTTGAAACCACCTGGAGAAGGGTTTTTGCAGGGACCTCCTGTGTCCCTTATATGCATAATAATCCACTGAAGAATGTATTGTGGAGTCTTTACTGAGAGCCAGTAATGCACCAGTATTCATAACCATTGCAAAATGTATGTAATAATAATACTTATGGAATTATATCACCTATGGGAAATTTTATTCTTAAAGTCTGTGAATTAAAGTAGGTCACTAAGAGGTGACAAATATGTCCCTTTCTGAGAGGCAGGTGACACTTATCTATCTGATTATGTGCAAACTGAGCATGGTACACTTCACAATGGATACCCATCAGCATGCTAAACCACAAGCTAATTAAGATTAAAAAATTTATAAGAGACTACAGAATCTGCAGGAAGGAGCACACGACAGGAGAGTGACCAGTTTATAAATGAAGATCCAAGCACTGTTCTGATATATGTAGGTTAAAGGGGTGCACCCTGGTACCAGTTACCTAGAAAGTAAGCTGACAGTGGCCTTGCTTCATTAACAAAGGACCACAGCAAAACCGTAATGCACCATAAGGACTTGGAGTAAGTTTATGCTCTTTTATGACATAACAAAAGAAAAATTTAGATTCTGGTATCTGTTATGATTTTATTGGTAATCCTTTGTTTCTAATATTGCTGCTGCCTGTCATTTAATCTGTTCTTTGTTAAATAAATGCATATTTGCTTTCTCTATAAACAAATTAAGTGCTGGGTGTTATGCAGAGCTGTTCTATGTTCCTTTGCAAACAGAATCTAGAATTCTGTAAAACTGTCCAGTGGGTCAGGGGCAGCACTCCAGGGAGACATTCAGAAGACTCAGGGATTGGAGTGTGCATGTCAGTAGCCTGCAAGGGAATAGCAGAGCCTGCATGGGATGAGATGGGAATACCTGTGATGCCTGTGGCTGGTAGTGGCAGGGAACTAGCTCCTGGTAGGCACAGACCAGCATTCCTCATTTGAAAGGCAAGTGGTAAACAGGTGCCCCACAACTATGGTGGAACCCCAAGGAAGAGTCACACATCATTAAGCCAACAAAACTTGGCTTGTGACAGTTTGGGAAATTTATCTGTGTAAAACATATGAATTCTCATTTATTTTATGGAACTGCTGTACCACTGAATTTCTCAATGTGTGGAATCAACAATTTCTTAGTAGGGCTGGCATCATGTATCTCCCAGATCAGGAACAGCTGAATATCATTAACACGTATAACCTCCCATTCAAATGACAGCACTTTAAAATGCTGGGATGGCTACAGCCTAGGAAAACCTGGTTGTATCCAGATGGTCTCCAGCAGTAGGGACAGAAAGAAAGAAAAAAAGAAAAATTGTTAGAACTACTTTTTGTTTGTTGTTTTGTTTTTAACAACTTACATACACTTTGGTAGGTTCAGGATATCCATAGGGATGTTCTTGCTGAGCAGGACAGTCTTTTGACCACTGAACTGAATGAGCCGAGGGGGGCTTCCTGAAGGAATTAGAGCACCCTGCATGGCTGGTAAGAGAAGACTGAGCTGGGGCGGAGGGGGTTTAGTTAAGGAGAGGGGGCCTCTGGCACCAACCCTTAGCCAAAAAATATTTGAGAGTGATGAGGGCAGAAAGAATTGGGAGCAGGTGTTTCTTATTTTGCCATTATCTGTTTCTTGTTTATTTTTCTATGAATAAAGTGTGACTGGCTTAGAAATTCCTCTGAAAAGTCTGCACATGTTACTTTCTTCAACTGTTGCAAGTTCCTGAAGGGTTAAGCTAAAACCAGAATAGTCACAAGCAAGGCCGTCTGGGGTAGATGTACTTACAACCTGCAACGACTCTGGGGGGGTCAGAACTGGTCTTGGGGCTTTAGGCAGCTGAACCACAGGGTCCCATTCCCTAGAAGTGGTACCAGACAGTCTCTGCCTGGGAAGCATTTCCAAAACGCCAGAGACTTTCTGCAGGAAAGCTTAAAATCATGCAGATCCGGTGCGTGAATACAAACATAACTGCCTTGTGAGCATCCAGAAAGGTTTGTTCAGCCAAGAAAATAACAGCTGGTACAGCTTATGTCAGTTGGAGAGCTGGGGCATTGGTAGAGGTTACAATCCCAACAACAGGTTTGTTGTTCCCCACTAAGAGTGCTTTGCCAATGTAGCTGTGCTGGTAGAGCTAAAACAGCAAAGCCTTCTGGTATACTTACATTCTGTTAGGCTTGGTGTCCTGGCCAGCGTTCAGTTAAGCAGGTTCACTCATCTATGCTGTGCATGAGCTCCTACTTCGTGTGTAATGTTTGCTGCTTTGCCTATGCAGTCTCTGACTGCATAGAGTCAGACTCATCCCTGGAAAGCTCTTTGGAATCCCTTTTTAAGTACAAAAAGCACAACATGCAACCAAGTTCTATTCTGTTAGGTAGTCATGATATAGAGTAGTCATCAACAGCACTGCCAGGCACGAGGGAGGAAAGCAAGAAAAAGTCACTGCACGATGGCTCAGGCAGGCAGAGGGTACAAAGGAGGTATCATTCACTTACATTCTCTTCTTTTCACAAGCATTCACTTGACATTACACTTTGCGTAAGAGAGATGGTCCCCTTTCAAAAGCAGACCATGTTAGCAGTGGCAGCTGCAAATGAACCAGTTGCCACCTGAATGGAATGGGCTTGTCAGGACTTTTGAGGTTTGATCTTAGCTTTGGTAGTTATGTCAGCTTAAAAGCTTTGCCTGCCTTTTGTTAGTGCTGAGCTAGCCTAATCACCTCTGCAGCCTATGGCACGTCAAATAATGTGAAGCAAAAAATTCTGTGTTATCTGTGAATGTTAAGGGAGAGCACAGCCACCTGCTCTTCACCACTGTGAGAGGGGATTACGCCAGAGTCCTCTCCTATCTATCTTTTAATATCGCTCCCATTAGTGTGGTATCTCTGTAACCTAACATATTTTTCATTAGAAACATTGCCTTTGCAGCAAAACAGTTTACTGCTAATTTGGATACTAAGGGGCATTTCAAATAACTTGTGAAGATTTTCACTGATAAAGATAAGAGGGTGAAAATGGAAGGGAGGGGCTTGTGGTTAAGCCACAGGACTGGAGGACTAGAAGTCTAGAAATTAGGGTTCTGTTCCCAGCTCTGCTACATCCTTTCTGTGAGATCTTGCACCCATCACTCAGTCTCTTTTGTGGAGCTCACCACATCTCCATGGCACGGGTGCTGGGAATCTGCATTGCCTCTCTGTAAAACACTGATTGGGGACGAGGGGACGGGAGGAATTATAGAAATGCAAAGCACTAGTGTAGTTTTTTTTGTTCTATCTGAAACACTTTTATGTAGAAGATCCCATCTCATTAGGGCTGTGAATGTTATGCTCTGTAAATTGGGCTGTAGCTTTTTTTGATCTAGCCAGCAGACTGTCTCTGAGCTTTGACAAATCATGACAGTCCCAGTCCTACAGTGTGTGTGTGAAGAAAAATGGCATTGGCTCATTTTACAACAAGCTTCTTCAGGCAAAACCAGAGACCTCAGTTCCATGTCATCACAAAGCTTGTCACTGTCCCCCCGCCCCCGGTGTTATGGGCTCCTTCCCCATAAATGAACGTCAGAGGAAAACTGGTCTGTCAGTACAGCAGAGGAAATGAGCAGGAGGTGCTGGCTCTTTTTGTCTTGGGATTCAATTATTTTTAATCCAGTACGTTTGTTTTAAATGGTAAGTTGTTAAAAGAACCTCCCAATTACAACAGTTAACAAAAGAGTTGAAGCAGTTGGAAATTTAAAAGCTGAAACACAACCAAAGTAAGTCACTTATCACACCTGGAAACGGTGCAAAGGTAACTGAGTCTGAGTGTTTAGCCCAGAAATGTTAGAGAGTATTCAAAATTCTGATCATTATGGTGAAAATTAATCAATCTCTTTCTTACTCAGAGCCCCAACATCAGAACAAGGACCTCTAGGTTAATTTTAAATGGAAATAGCTTTTGAACAAAGGAAATGGTATTTCTGCAGCATATATTCAGCCTGGGAGGTGCTCTGTCATTTGTCCACTTCTAACATGTGAAGAATAATCTAATCATAGTAAGTGCATCTCATATACTTTATTGCACATAATTTACCCGTGCAGAGGAGGAAGGTTTCTCTTCCCCTCACCCTCTCTAGATATAGCTCCTTGTGAGTAACAAGATGCATTAGCAGGTTCTCCAACCTTCTGCTTCATACTGCTGAATCAGATGCGTTAAGACTGCAGTTAAGCAAAGCACTTAAGCATGTCCTTAAGTTCCATTGAAATTAAGCCTGTTTTAAAAGCTTTCTGAATAGGGATGCATTTAAGCACATGGCTGAAGTTAAGGCTTTGCCAAAGCAAGATCTAGTACAGTGGTTTTCAAACTTCTTTCCTTGGGACCTAGTTGAAAAAAAGGTCATTTATTCCCGTGACCCAGCAATTACATCTTTGAGCAAAGCACTCCAGTCTTCTGGCAGTGGCAGCAAGGGGTACTGCAACCCAATGCTTAAGGGTCTGCAACACCATACTGGGTCCTGACCCTAAGTCTGAAAACCACTGGTCTAATAACCTGCTCTGATATTAAAAATCATGACTTCAGTGTTCTGAAGGAGGGGGATTCTAAAAGCCTATCTATTTCATAAACAAAACCTTGTTGGGGACCTGGTTGTCACACGGTGAGGTTATCACATGGTTAGAGCACAAAGGGTATGTCCACACATAGGCTTTAAAGTGAAACAATGCTAGTTGTTTTGCTTTAAAAAAAATTAGGTCCATACAACGTTTTGCTGTTTCGATATAAAGAGCTCCATCATATCAAAACAACAAAACTTGAATCGAAATGTTAAAACCTTCTAGGTAAATGAAAGAGGCATTGAATCCAAACGGTTCTTTCAAAACAACACCATTCGGATGCCTTGTTTTAAAACAACATTGTTTTGATTAAATGGATCTGACCTTCCTCCTAAGGTGCATAGCACCCTGGCAGGAAGGCCCATTCCCTCAGCACCCTGGCTGGAGGTGGGGAAGTGAGAGGGGACCAGGGCAGGGATCACCAGGTGCCCCTTATCCCCTGCCAGTGGCCAGGTGCTGGGAGAGGGATCGCGGGTGCCCCTTATCCCCCACCACTGGCTGGGTGGCGGGAGAGGGGTCACCAGGCTCCCCTTATTCCCCGCCACTTGTAGGGTGGCAGGGGAATGGATCATGGGGCGCTCCTTATCCCCCAGCACTGTGTCCAGACATGCTAGTTCAATTTGGTTTTGGGGGTTTTTTTTGTCTGGACCTGTTGAATCAATTTAGTATGAATCGATATGACTTTTATGTTGATTCACCTTAAATTGATTCAACTGGAATCGATTTTGCTATGTGTGTGTGGACATAGCCAAAGTGTAGAAGGGACGTGTGTCCTGTAACCAGATTAAAGCCTGGAACATATCTGAGTAGCAGAGGGGTTTTGAGCATCAGAGAGTCATAGAAATATATGTCTGGAAGACCCATAAGAGGTCATCCAATCCCTCTGCCCCTACTGAGGTCAGACCAAGTCTATCCAGACAATTCTTGACAGATGTTTGTCTAGTCTTTTATTAAATGCATCCAGTGATGGGGATTCCCCAACTACATAGCTTAGCACAATTCATAATGGCTATGTCTACATTGTCCTGCAATTTCGAAAAAACTTTTTTCAGGATAAGTATTTTGAAATAATTATCTAAAAAAGAACCTTTTTTATCAAAAATGTTATTTCAGGCAAACTGTCGGGGATCGCTCATTATCCAGAAATACTACAGCTTTTTTAAATTTTGGAAAAGAAAGTCTATACTGGACTTTCATTTTCAGAAAAAAGCAAGGCAATGGAAGAGATAGGGAGGCTTTTTCAAAAAAAAGCCTTTGCGATGTCCGGGGATGGCTTTTGTGGAGAAAGCTACCTCAAAAAAGGCTTTTTTTTTTTTTTTTAATATAATGAGGTTTAGCGATCCTGAAAAAGTGCTCCGTTATTTCAAGATACCAGAGTGTTTTTCAGAATAAAAAGCCTTTTTTGAGGTAGCTTTTTTGAAAAAAAGCCATCCCTGAGCACAGCAAAGACATTTTTTTTTTAAAAAAAGCCTCCCTATCTCTTCCATCGCCTAGCTTTTTTTCAAAAAAGAAAGTTCAGCGTAGACTTTCCTTTTCCCACAAAAAAAAAAAAGCCGCAGTATTTCAGGACAATGGACTGTTGTCCCAAAACAGCATTTTTTAAATAAAGTTTTTTCAAGATAATTATTTCAAAATACTTGTCCCGGAAAAAAGTTTTTTCGAAAATGCTGGGCAATGTAGACATGCCCAATATGTTCAAGAGAAGCCCAGGACTGATGTAGCAGACCCTGATGTGAGATATGCATGATGTGCTTTAGCTGTCAGTGGAAAAGTTTGCCTAATGACAGGCAATTATCAAGAATAAGAATGACACAGCTCCCCAGTCACTGGGTGACTGAACAACCACAGAGTGGAAATGAGTGTGAACTAAGCTACCTTAAAAATAAAATAATTTAGGAGAGTCAGAAACTGACTATTTAGTTGTACTATAGGAGCACGTGAAGGCCCTATTGTACCTACACACAGTAAGACTCCTGCCCCCAAAAAGTTACAGTCTAAAGCAGGGATCTGAAACTCAAATCACCACGAGGGCTGCATGAGGAATACACGAGGGCTGCATGAGGAATAGTGCAGGGCCACAGCAAGACTAGTACGTTAGCCTAAGGGCTGCACTCCTGAAACCTTTTCATACAACAATATTGCAAATATCAGTAACAGTAGTGTCATTGCAGGCCGCAGGAAACAGCTTTTGGGGCCATATGCAGCACGTGGGCAATGTGTTTGAGACCCCTGCTGTGAAGAGATGAGACAGATAAAGGAAATATTAGCCCTTCATTAGAACTGGGGAACAGAAAAATCAAGTGACTTACCCAAGAGCGAACAGGGAGGCTACTGCCGATTGAGGAACTCTGGAATTACAGTCTAATGCCATAATCTCAAGACAATCTTTTCTCTTGGTATTAAGCCACTATGGTAATAGTGCAGTGTGTGAATACTGGTTTCCCTCTCAGTAGCTGCTCATTTGCATGCAGCTCTTTTTGTGTGCCCCAACAAACAATACTACTTATCTCTTAAACATTTCTGTGTTCCTTCTGTCTGCAGTGAAAAATTATCAGGCATGCAGAAGAAAAGGGTGCTGTCAGTTAATGCTGCCTTCTCACTTTGTTTGAGACTGTGGTGAAATAAATAATTACACAGAACTCATCAAATAAGTACGTGTAAATGCAGTTTTCAAAAAGAGACTGCTCCACACCACAGTCACCTCCAATCTGACTAGAAAAGAGCTGATGTTGTTTAAAAGTGGGGGAGTACATTAGCTGATGACTGGATCAGCCTCCTGCCTACTGGCTGGGATGTTAATCTGATATCAATGATGCAATATGTTATAATGACGGAGATGAGAAAACTAGGAAAAGTGGAGAAAACAGTAGTAACAGAAAGCAATTTCTTTTAACTATAATTAAGGGCAAGAAGGCCTGGACTATGGAACTGTTATGTAAAATTCTCTATTGTATCTTCTCTTTTCTAACTTTTTTCACTTTCTGTCTCTGTCCTCCATATCTTCTATCACTTAGGCTGTGTTCACACACACATGGTTATTTCGAAACACGTTGTGTCGAAACAACTTGTTTCGAAATAACGCCTTATTTCGAAATGACTTAATTCGAATTAGCAAAAAGTCATTTCGAAATAGGCTAAAAAGCGGGAAATGA
>ML681981.1:21051634-21092901 GCA_007922195.1 Podocnemis expansa | reverse complement strand
TGGGATTTTCTCCCACGAAAGCTCATGCGAAAAATAAATCTGTTAGTCTCGAAGTGCCACACGACTCCTTGTTGTTTTTTAGCTGTTACACAATGCCATCCACACCATGCAATGCTTTAGGAAACAAAAGTGAAGTACAATGCTACAGACAATTAAATGTGAACTGGAGAGCTTTTGCTAAAAGTTAATCAGTTTCTAAGGCTCTAAAGAAGATCACTGTTTCAAAATGGAATTAGTGCTACGTTGTAACTAAATCACTTGTAAGAGCCTGAGAAATCTGAACCTTTTTAATTTCTGTGCCAGAGTGAGTGATATTAAAAGTAGCATAATTAAAATCAATGGAGAAGAAGGGGCTTAGGTGCCAATCCAACTCATGGAATGTGCTGAGTGTCTATCACTGAAGTCAGAAAGAGTTGAATGTAGACAGGCTGTTGTAGCATTTGGCCCTTAGAATGGAGTGATTCTTTCAAACCATTGTTTATGGCATTTGTGCTTTATTCATGCTGTGGCAAAAGCAAGAAGTCCATGTGTATTTACCTTAAATATGTAACTGTACTTTCTCTTTCTGCATACTGAAGCCCTAAATCATTAAGGACTGAGAAGAGATGTTGTTCAGAGCATTAGTAGGTCACATGGCAAGGGACGCCCCTTCTTCTGCCTTGCTTCCATGTTCATTGCAAAGAACAGGCTGGACCTGGATTGTAAACGCAGCTGTGGGTAGGGAGAAGGATCCTTAGAGGATAAGTGAAAATGGGAGCTATTCTTAGGGCCCAGACCAGACCCATAAAGCAGCCTGGAGTTGCCAGTCACCAATGGCAGAGGAAAGTGCAGGGAGGAGGGAACCAGGCATCAGGAAAGCACATGCTGGGTACAGGAGGAGAAGTGGATCAGTATCAGAAGTAGAGGCAAAGGAGCAGACCAAAGAGCAGAACAGGAGATGTGAGGGGTTATGAAATGCAGAGCAAACCAGACAATGTTATTGACTGTTTTCTGTAATGGACAGAACACATGTTGCACCAAAGACTGCTAAAAATACTTATATGTGCCTGCTGCAGGGTATGTAGACTCAATCGCTAATTCAACATCCTGTCACTCAAATCCCCACCTGTTCACACAAATTCAAGCTCTGATGGAAAGACAGGCAGTTGGCAGTTTAGGAAGTTGGCAAGTTAGTGCTGATGCGGTTCAGGGGCTAATCAAGTGGAAGTAACCCCAGCATCGAAGCCTCTATAAGCAGACAAGAAAGAAGTAAAAAAAGAATTGCTGAGAGCCTCAAGAAAAGCAGAAGTAAGCAGAAGTAGCTGCAGCTTCACCCCACTCCCCACCCCTATAAGCAAATGAGGAAACTGGTGACTCACTGAAAATACAATAAACTACAGGGATGGAGAAGGGACTCATAGGGAACCACTCTGTAATACCCCTAATGTTCCTTTTCTGCGGTTGCTGTTATTGCTATTTGGAAGTTATGGGACAGTGAATGGGAAGGGAAGGAGCCTGCAGGATTACAGGTAAGAGGAGAGGTGTCAAAGATAATCTCTGTGATAGAATGTGTTTCACAATATAAAACAGTTTCAGGAATCCTAAGTGACACTCAGGTCAAACTGATTATAGTTGTCATTCTGAATAATGAAGAGGCAAATAAAATTCCTGTTTAACATGACCCATGGTCAAAAACATCCGAATTGTTAGATGACATCATTACCACTACCACAGTTCATGGGCCAAATTTTCCTGTTCTGCATCATGGCCCAAATCCATAGAAATGCGGGAAAACAAGAATACATTCTAACTTAATGAAAGCCTAGATTGTACAGTCACACAGACAGCCTGGCTGTATTATTCATGGAGATATGCATCATATCTGGATAGAGCAGATCATATATTATTTCAAGGCATGGGAAGGCAATGCGATGAATAAATAGGAGAATCCAAAGTCAGCTTTTAGCAGGTTTGATAGTAAAGTAACTAAACATGAAAAATCTTTTAGAAAACAGCCCATTTTCCAGATAATGATTAGCCCAGTTACCTTACCCAGAAAAGCCAATATAAATCTACCATGGGTCCAGAACACCAGCCTTATCTGCCTCACGTGGTGGTTGGAATAGGACAGGGAGCTCACCGTTTCTGGGATTCTGTGTCACTATGAGCATTGATGTCCTGTGGTTAGACTACATCTCAATTGTCCTGTGCAACAGGATGTGACATTAGGAAGATAGTGAAGACAAGCTGGTCCTAGCTAGCCAACCAGAAGTGTGAGTTAATTTATGAATACCAACAGTATGGAGTTGTGTTGGTGGATAACCTGTTTGCTCCATATCTACATGTCCCATGGTGGAGGGCCAGCAGGAGGGGGGACCGACAAGGCTGGTCTGCTTCCCCTGGATTCTGGTTGAGGAGGATGGCTCCCATGTTCCTTGGAGGAGACGAAGAGCTGGAGGATTCTCCTCCTCCCAGTAGGAATTGGGATCCAGCCAAGTGAAGGAATTTACTGAGGCAGGTGAAGAACTGCCAGGTTGGAGAACTCTTCTTACCCCATCAGGTAGTGCTGCTATTCCTGCTATTGCTCTGAAAGGCTTGCTGCCTTATACACTCCCCAGCCAGGAACCTGCTCCTGCTGTCAGCACTTCAGATTCCTTGCAGATGTAGTATCCAGGCAGTGAGGAGCTCTGATCATTGTGCTTCCACTAGCCCAGGGAATAAAAAGGGGGAAACCTCTCCCTCTGGTTGCAATGGAGGAGGATGTACAGCTGGGTTTTGCCACATTCATCTTTGCTTTAATTCCAGTTTAGCATACGTCACTCAGCCTGTGCATGGGGCTTGAGACAGCAGGCCAGGAAGTCTGAAATCCAACCTTATGGACATGTTCCACTAGGACAGGATTTTTTGCCGTTTGGTTTCCACATTAATTTCTCCTCAACAACTTTAGGCTTGGATAATGTATGATGTAGAACCTTCTTGATTGGAGACAAGGCCAGTGTGGAGATAATTCTGAAATCCCTTCACACACTCCAGTTGAATGACTCAGGCAGAAACCCTGCCTCCACCCAGGTCTTCCTCTGGGACTGTTAAAAATTCCTCATTTGACTAACACCTCAGGTGAGTTGTACATTGTCCAGTTTTCATACAATAGAAAAACATTAATGGCTAGATTGGATTTGGCTCGTGTGCAGTGCAATGAGGCAGGAGACTGAAGATAAGCATCTCCCCGCTTCCCTCACACACAACCAGACAGCTGTAGTCTCTCCTCATGCCCCCTGAGGTGCTGGCCACCCCAACTGAAGTGTTGCAAAGACAAGATTTCAGTTCTCTCCCTTCCCTTATCTCCCCATGGACCAGGAAACAAAGCTGACTAACCATACAGGGTGATGCAGCAGGCATTCTGCCTCTGCACAACTGGGACTATGCCAACTCTTAGAGTGGTGTAACTCTCCACCATTCCCCCTATGCTTCAGGGTGCACCATCTATGATCTTGCCCTACATAAATTGCGAACAGAGAAAGTCATGTCATGACAGAGAGGAATCTGTATTTTATTCCTGCCATAGATAAGCAAATACAAAAAGGTTCCTCTAAGTTAATAGAAACTTTTAATTTTAAGAACAACTGAAATGTACCAATACCAAGAAATTGAACTGTGCACACCGTTGAGTGGACCAGTATTAAACAGCGTTACAGTAAATGACAGCCTTAAAATATTAACCCTAGACTTCTAGTTCAAAAAGTTACTTTTCTAGCCTTTGCCCTCATGAACTGAAGTGCAACATCAAAGAGATCTAAAGACTGGCCAATGGCATTTGTAAGTGATAAAACAGCAAGGTAAAAGAAGTTCCTAAAGACTTCATCAAGGGCACCTTTTATTTTCTATATGGGAAGACAGACAGTATTAGGATCAGCAAGTCTTATGTTCTGCAGTCCTAAAAAGTCATCAATCTTTATGTGTAAAGAATGGCAGAAGAAGTAACAGTATTTCTTGTATACTGTTGTGTAGATAGGGGTTTGATAGATCTCTCTGACAGCTAATTACAGATGTCCTCTATTAGCCACTGCTTACACTCTTCAGGACTTGAAATACAAGTTCACTTTTACAGTTACACAGTAAAACAAGGTTCACAATATCACAGCTGGGTTCTGCCTTCCCTTCAGTTCATTCTTATATTTCACTGACTGACTGGTGATGCCCTGGCCCTTTTATCTACATGAGGCCATGGCTGACAACGTTTTAGGAGCTTCAAGGAAAATATCTCAAAGTCTGGAAATTTCCATGAGATTCCAGAACATTCGAGGAAGTTAGCAAAAAATGAATCTACATACAGAATACCTGAAATATTTTACTTCAAATGTTTTATTTTCCCTTTTGTCACTAATAACAGAAAAAGCACCTGATGAAATGGGTTGGAGTCCACAAAAGCTTATGCCAAAAGAAATCTGTTAGTCTATAAGGTGTCACAGGACTCCTGTTATTAAAAACAGCACCCTAACTCCATTACCATCCAAGCTGAGCACCCACGGTGATCACTTGGGTTGCCTGTCACTAAATCTATCCCTTGTCCTGGAAGAAGCTCAAAATGCTAAAGCAGGTATCTGAAGAGCAGATCGTGGTTAGGAAAATACCTGAGGATATCTCTGAAATTAAAGCCACAACTGCAGCACAAAAGTCAGTTTGCAGGGGCTATCCTGCAGCATCGGGGAAGCTGAGTCCAGGATCACTACAGCTCAGCAACAAAGTCTGGCTAACAGTGATAAGATATGATCTATGTTCTGCAGGACCAGTCTAGAAGAAATTATGTAAGGGTAGTGAGCTTCCCAGAGGAAGTGGAAAAGGATAGACCAGAGGAATTTTTGTCTACAATTCTATGGAGATCCCATTTTTACATCTTGGTAAAGAACTGGACCTAGAAAGAACTCACTGCTCTCAAGCCCCTAACCTCTAGCACAGGGGATATATGCCAGATATCCTGAGGTACAATGTTGCAAAAAAATCCATCCTTAAAAGAAACTAAGAAAAAAGAGTTGGGCATAAAGTAATTTTTTTCCTACAGTTGTGACATCTTTGAAAAAAGAGCACTATTCAATACAGCATGAAAAATGGCCAGCTATTTTTAAGATCCAGCAGGGTGGCCAACTCCTTAGCTCCTCTAAATTATGATGAACAGAGAACCACATTGCCGCCACATAATAAAACCTATGATATTAGATTGCCTTAGGATTTACTGTTACTATTCAACAGTTGTGTTCCTGGGCTGTTATCACGAGAGGTAAAGGGTACGATGAAGTACCCATCTCAGCTTGGCATCCTCCATATCCACCATTTTGCTCAAATGGAAAGTAAGGCAGACCACTGTACGTGCCAGCTCAAATCAGTACACCACATCCTACGGAGGAAGAACTAATGGCGACTCCAGAGGAGAGAGTATCTATAACCTATTCTCTCACAGGGACACCAGATGTAAATGATCATCCTAACAAATTGAAATTGATCAGATATTTAATCTAGATCTCATCATTCCAGTTCTAATCTTGGTTCTGTTGTCCTGTTTTGCTGGTTTTGTGGGTTAGGGGAGAGGTAGGATTTGCTGTCTTGTTATCTTACTTAGAGTTAAGAACAGCATGCCAATCATGTATTATAGTTCAAATTGCAGACAGTAATAGAAAGTAACACAGTCAGGGCTGAGGACAATATTTCAGTTCTTATGGGCCTCTAAATAGTCAACTGTTGAAGGGCCATACACTAGGATTTTGGACCCAGTAGTTTGTAAGAAGTGGTGGATTTGTTACTGCTTGTTTCCCACCCCTCATATTTTTCCTAATAGATCACCAAGCAGATATTTGTCTTGTAGGATCATAAACTTGGATACATAGTAGTATGTTAGCCCAGAAAACACTATTGAAATTGTATTCAGGGCAGTTTGCTTCTCCTAGAATCATAGAATCATAGAATCCTAGGGTTGGAAGGAACCTCATAGGTCATCTAGTCCAACCCCCTGCCAGAGGCAGGACCACTCCCACTAAACCATCCCAGTCATGGTTTTGTCCAGCCGGGCCTTAAACACCTCCAAAGATGGAGATTTCACCACCTCCCTCGGCAGCTCATTCCAAGACTTCACCACTCGCCTAGTAAAAAAGTTTTTTCTAATATCCAGCCTCGACCTCTGTACTCTCTCTAGCATGTCCCTGTCCTTTTTGTAGTGGGGAGCCCAAAACGGAACACAGTATTCTAGATGTGGCCTCACCAGTGCAGAATAGAGGGGAATGATCACATCCGTTGATCTGCTGGTAATACTTCTTTTGATGCAGCCCAGTATGCCATTGGCCTTTTTGGCAGCAAGAGCACACTGCTGACTCATGTCTAGCTTCCCATCCACCATGACCCCCAGGTCCTTTTCTACACTGCTGCTACTTAACTGAATGTTTCCCAGCCTGTAGCGGTGCATGGGGTTTTTTCGTCCCACATGCAGGATTTTACACTTGTCCTTACTGAACTTCATAAGATTTTTATTGGCCCACTGTTCCAATTTATCTAGGTCTCCCTGAATCCTGTCCTTGCCCTCCAACGTGTCTACTGGTCCTCCCAGCTTGGTGTCATCTGCAAACTTACTGAGAGTGCAGTCTATTCCTTCATCCAGATCATTGATGAAAATGTTGAACAGAACCGGCCCCAGGACTGACCCCTGGGGCACACCACTCGTGACTGGTTGCCAGCTAGGCATGGAACTATTGATTCCTACACGGTGAAACCGTTGATCTAGCCAGTTTTCTATCCACCTTATAGTCCACCTATCCAACCCATACTTCCTTAATTTGCCAATGAGAATGCTGTGGGAAACTGTATCAAAAGCCTTACTAAAATCAAGGTATATCACATCAACGGTTCTTCCTGCATCCAGAAAACCAGTCATCTGCTCATAGAAGGAAATGAGATTGGTCAGACATGATTTACCCTTGGTAAATCCATGCTGACTGTTTCTGATCATTTTATTTTCTTCTAAGTGTTTGAGGATGGATTCTTTAAGAATCTGCTCCATAATTTTGCCAGGGATTGAGGTGAGGCTGACTGGTCTATAATTCCCCGCATCCTCCTTTTTCCCTTTCTTGAAAATAGGCACTACATTTGCTTTTTTCCAATCCTCTGGCACCTCCCCTGTTCTCCATGAGTTTTGAAAGATAACAGCCAGCGGTGCTGCTATGTCATCGGCCAATTCCCTCAGCACCCTTGGATGCAGTTCATCCGGCCCCATGGACTTGTGCACATCCATCTTCTTTAAGCACTCCCTAACCTGACCTTCCGTCACCAAGGGCCTCTCTCCTTCTCTCCAATCTGCCACACCCATGGTAGTGGGCTGGGAGCTGACCCTGCCCGTGAAAACTGGAGCAAAAAAAGCATTGAGCACTTCAGCTTTTTCTTCATCCTTTGTCACAAGGATGCCTGCCCCATTCAGCAAGGGACCTACACCATCCCTGATCCTCTTCTTGTTATTAACATACTTGTAGAACCCCTTCTTGTTATCCTTTACATCCCTCGCTAGCCGCAACTCCATTTGTCCTTTGGCCTTTCTGATTTTATCCCTGCAGTCCCTAGCAATATCTTTATATGCCTCCTTGGTCATCTGACCAAGCTTCCACTTCCTGTAAGCTTCCTTTTTATGTTTAAGCTCAGAGCAGAGTTCTCTGCTAAGCCATTCTGGCTGCCTCACGTGTTTGTTCTTTCTCCTAATTGGAATGGCAGCTTCCTGTGCCCTTAGCAGGGTTTCTTTAAAATATAACCAGCTTTCTTGGACTCCTTTCCCCTTCAGATTAGCTTCCCAAGGGATTCTGCCCATCAGTTCCCTGAGGGAGACAAAATCTGCTCTTTTGAAGTCCAGGGTTTTTGTTTTGCTTCTTTCCTTCCTTCCTTTAATGAGCATCCTGAATTCAACCATGTCATGGTCACTACTGCCTAGCTTGCCATTTACCTCTACCTCCCTGATCAATTCTTCCCTGTTTGTGAGCAGCAGGTCGAGAGGTGCAAGGTCCCTAGTTGGTTCCTCCAGCATTTGTACTAGAAAGTTGTCCCCAACACACTCTAACAACTTCCTGGATTGCCCATGCACTGCTGTATTGGCCTCCCAGCAGATGTCAGGGTAATTGAAGTCCCCCATGAGCACCAGGGCCTGTGATCTAGAAGCTTCCGCTAGTTGTCCATAGAACACCTCATCCACCTCCTGCTTCTGGTCTCATGGTCTATAGCAGACACCCACCACAACATCCCCCTTGTTGCTTTCCCCTCTCAATGTAACCCACAGACTTTCTACAGGTACACTTCCACTTCCATAATGGAGCTCTGAGCAGTCATAGAGCTCTTTTACATATAGTGCTACTCCTCCCCCTCTTCTTCCCTGCCTGTCTTTCCTGAACAGTTTATAACCATCCATGGCAGAGCTCCAGTCATGCAGACTGTCCCACCACGTCTCCATTATTCCTATGATATCATAGTTCCTTGCCTGCACTAGTACTTCCAATTCTTCCTGTTTATTTCCCAGGCTCCTCGCATTAGTGTATAGGCACCTAAGATACCCAGTCACTTGCCCTACTTTGTCAGTTTGGTTTTCAATTCTATTACATATACCTCCTTGCATTTTTTCTTGGAGTTCTCCTCCCCCACTCTCCTCTTGTGTTGGTGCTTCAGTGGAACATTTAAGACAATTATTTGATTCCCCCCCATGTTCCAACTACCTTCTCTTTTATTCCTGGTACTACAGTCCCAACACCCCCCAAGTTCCATCCTTTCCCCCAGATTTCCCACATTGCCACTTACCTGTGGGCTTTGGTCTCCTTCCCCCGTTGAACCTAGTTTAAAGCCCTCCTTACTAGGTCAGCCAGTCTGTGCCCAAATACACTCTTCCCCTTCCTGGACAGGTGAAGGCCATCTCTGCCTATCAATCCTCTGTCCTGAAACAGAACTCCATGGTCAAGGAAGCCAAATCCCTCCTGACCACACCATCTTCTCAGCCAGGCATTCACCTCTAGGATGCACCTGTCTCTCCTCAGGCCTCTAGCCTTGACTGGAAGGATTGATGAGAACACCACCTGTGCTCCAAACTCCTTCACCCTCGCTCCCAGAGTCCTGAAGTCACCTTTGATCTGCTGAGGATCACCTCTCGCAGTATCATTGGTACCCACATGGATAAGAAGCATCGGGTAGTAGTCTGAGGGGCGGATGATTTTTGACAGTCCCTCCGTAACGTCTCTGATACGGGCACCTGGCAGGCAGCATACCTCCCTAGAGGCCTTGTCAGGGCGACAGATGGGTGCCTCCGTTCCTCTCAGGAGGGAGTCCCCAATCACCACAACCCTACGTTTCCTCTTAGGTGAGGTGGCTGTGATCTCCCCAGCCTCTGGGGTGGATGGTCTCTCCTCTACCTCCTCCCCCCTTTCTTTTTGTAATGTGGGTGTATAGTGTTTCTTTGGAAGCTGCAGACTGGTAAATACAATGAAAGTACAAGGAATAGATACTTGAGGGAGATGCTCACAGGGCTTGAGGATTGGAATAGGTTTACCACTATCCTGAAGAGGGACACTAGGGCCTGTGTAGGCCTAGCAGGGAATGCTTATGTTGTCCACAGCAGGTGGAGTTAGGGTACCGACTCTGTCAAGCACAGATAAGATGTGATAGGCTTCACCTGGCCCTTGAGGAGCACTGCTGGAGAATCTGCAGTTCAACTAGAACAGCTCTCCCCATCTGTCTCCTGGAAAGGAGTAGCAATGGTGAGCCCTCACACCTGCCTATAAAGGCTGCAGAGAGCCAGCCAATCAGAGCCCACGAGGGTCAGATAAAAGGGGCTGCAGAAGGTTACCAATTCAGTTCTGGCTGGGGCTATACAGGTGAAAAGAGCACCTCTTTCTGACCACAGGTGTTTGACTAGCTGTGTTAAGTTAAGTTGGGAGAAGGGGGACTAGGGAACTTTAACCCTAAAAATAAGAGCTGAAGATGAAGGGTCTGGATGGAAAGAGGCCTAGGGAAGTAGCAGCAACAAGCTGAAGGGGACAGTATGTAACTGCTATTTATAGGGCCCCTGACTTAGAGCCCAGACTACTAGGCAGGCCTCGGTTCCTCAACAGGTGAAGTGGTCAACGCCCTGAGAAAGGATAAGGCTCCTTTAAAAGCCCAAACAAAAGGATGGATTTAAAGGGCCCAGAGATGGGGCTGAAGGCCCAGGTGAGGGCAGATAGTTTTGTAAGACTTTCCCTGTCCTGGAAATTGTTCATTCTGACTGTGTGACTTGACTCGAGGGCTGACCCCCTGAAGATTCACCAAGCAAGGTCAACAGTCTATATTCAGAAACTACAATTCAAGATAACTCCAGAACTGTAATTGCGCATAGACCCATTCTATGACACCAGTGGATTAAAAGAGGATTTTGAGACTAAACCACAAAATTGAAAATGTTTCTTCGTGCCCTTTTCTTGACTTTAGAGAGAAATTATAATTGGACCAGAAAAAGGAACAGTAATACCTTCAACTTAAACAAATATACTCTGTAACACCATATGTGGATGGATGCCTTAGCAACACCAGACCCTTCTGACCTCTGAGACTTTCTGAAAAATTTAGTGTGTACTAAAGCCATTGTCTAGTCCATATTCTTAGCTGTTGGGCAAATTGGAAATGTATTAGTGATAAGGTTAGAAAGAAATGAGAATATGAACTACAGTATTGGTTTCCCTTATCAATCTTCAACAAAGCTGAATTTTTTCCCAACATACAGCAGATTTGGGGGTTAAAACTGATCCAGGAGAAAATTCTTTGGAGGACATACTGGGTTCCATACAGACTTTTCAGGGTCAGAGCAGCTAGGTCTGTCAACTGCTGGGGCTAATTCATACCATATGCTTTGGAATTTCTCTGTTATATGTCCTTTATGGATAGAAATAAATATTTTGGACAACTTCTTTCTCTCCACCAAGGAAAAATTGTAGACTGGTCACACAATGTTAGGCCTATCCAGTTCATCTTGGAAACTGAAATCCTTTGAAAAATTATCATTGGCAGAGTTCTGATCACAGTCAGTGTTTAATTCTACAATTATAAAAATTCCAAGTGTGCCAGACTATTGCAGAATGGTTCTCTTACTTGCTGACCCTGGCAGAGATGAAACAAATAGTGTTTTGCAGCAGAAACAAATGAAACAAATAGTGTTTTGTACCTGGGTAAGTGTATAGATAGATGGTTTCCATTTTTAGAAATATTAGAATAATCAGCTGAATTCCCCTCTGACTTATCATTTATCTCCTGTCCTCTTTTACTTACCATTTGGGCTGTTCTCTGATCCTGTTTTCAATCTCAACACTCCTTTTTAACTTCTACTTACCTGTTTTTCCAAAAGGAGGCTTCTTTATCATATTACTTGATAGGGAACCCCAACCTGGAGCTGTGTTTATCCTTCCTCTTAATAATGAAGAAGTTGGGTCTTAGCTACCTTGCTGTAAAACTTGATATTGGCTCACTGTTCCAGGTTAAATGCCTTTGTTTTCTTTGTTAACTCTTAAAATAAACAGTAAAGAGTAAACACATTTAAAAACAAAGAAATAAGACAGAGTTGTAAAAGGGTTAAAAGTGAAAAAGAAAAACTTCAATTGGATGTAGGGAAAAGGAGAATTGATTGGTCGGATTCAATGAGGGGATGACATGGGAACATTGACGGGCAAGGAAAGTGTGCTTTAAAAATACGAATGGAAAGTTTAATAAAAATGGCATGTGCTTTCGCTGCACCATTTTACAATTACACCTGTCATCTTTTGGGCCCAAAATTTGTTCTTTCTGTTCTAGTTTCTCCAACCAATATTGCAGCAGGAGAGAACTGACGTGAGACTCACAAGCAGATCCAAAACTGCCTCTTACATCAACAGCCCAGCCCTTTTGACTATAATTTTGCTTTGAAGTTTCCTCTGACACCACAAGTGAAACATTTCTAGTGCCACATCTTCAACCAGTTTGCAGAGGCATAGTACACCAACATATTTTTTTTTTCATCAGCTCTCACTTTCCCTCCTCCTCTGCTTCTGTCACTGGGAACAACATATCCCCTACTCCATACTTATCCTCACTCAGCCCAAGAAAAGAGTTTTTGGTCTCTTTTATAGACAGTGCTGCAGCCCTTCGTCAAGCAGCTCTTCAGTTGTGAAAACATCTGGTTAAAAGTGCTGCCAGTTTGCAGACCATGATGTGCTCTGCAGTAGCGAGACATCTGCTGGTAGGAATCAGCTTAATCAGACAACTTTACCGCAATAATAAGTAAAAAGTGACTTGGTACAATTCCCCCTACCTAAAAAAACAGTTACATATACAGTACTGTCAGAATAAACCACCACAACTAAGCACTATGCATATTTAGAGCACTATAAATTATTTATAACTTCATTTCTGTTTAATTGGAGGATCCAAGACCCTTTGAATTCCAAAGCAGGCCAAGATTCACTTCCATCACTTTATCTTTTAAAGGAGGGCGAGGAGGGAGTTGTTTTCCTTTAGAAGCATACATAGGAAGTTGGGTTTTTTTTAAGGGTGAATGAGCAAACAGATTCACTCTATGTCTGAATTAAAGCTTTGTCCACTATTATTTCTGGGATCATATTATTCACAAGTATTTGAACATCCATCTTGCAGTGGTGAAAAAATTTGTGAATCTTGAAACTTTGACAAACATTAGCACTAGCAATTATTTTGAAAGTTACCATGGAATGTGTGCTGTTCACTATTTGTTAAGAGCAGGTTCTTGGACAAATATTTGTTGGGGTTGGTCCAGATATCGTTGGCCATGCCTCAACATAAGAGGTTAGACTAAATTACCTCTCGAGGTCCCCTCTTGTAATATGTTTCTACAGTTTTATGATTAGTCTCCTATTTTTAAATTTCAGACATCCAGCTAGAGCTGGCAAAATAATTTGTGAGCTAAATGATTAGTCTGTCTGTTGGAGACATTTATTTGACCCTGCCTCCAATTAGTTATAGCGTCTGAATGACCCATAATCTTTAAAGCATTTATCCTCATAACACTTTGTGAGGTAGGGAAGTGCTATTGTTCCCATTTTACAGATGAGGAACTGAAGCATAGAAGGATAGAAAATTTTCTACAAAGAGACATTTACCATCATAATTTATACCAGTAAATTTCCCCTTGGAAAAGACAAGCCCTAGGTGAACTATTCAGGATCACTCAGGCAAATGGTAAGAGAGTAAGGAATTTAACATGAGTGTTCATGCCCAAGGCTAGCACCCTCACCACCATGCCACCTCTCTCCTTGCATCTCAGGAATAGACAAAGTGAAGAGTTTGCAACCAGTTGGAATGTGTTTGTGTGTAAGCTGTTTGGTGAATACTGGCAAATAGCAGATACACTTACAGAAATTAGGACTGGTTTGCAAATGACTTGATAGATTCACAATGTATCCTAGGTATAGTCTCCTTTCAAACAACTCAAAGAGGACCATAGGATGGAAATACAATTTCAGCCAATATCCTAATACTGCTAATGGAGTACTGTGTATTTCCCTTGAAGAGGACATTCTGGAAGCCTCTCTTCCAGTATTATTAACTGTCAATAAGAAACCAGTTCAGACTGACTACACTGGTGTTTTTCATCCTTTTTGTGCTGGCAACCATCTTGGAACTTAAAAAAAAAAGTGACTCCCCCACTAGAAAAACTTGTGACCACCCTAAGCTGGGGGCTTAGACCTCTGCCTTGTGTGGCTCAGAGATTTGGGCTTCAGCCCCACAGGGCTCTGGATTTCAGCCACTATGTGAGGTGCAGGGCTGAAATGTGCATTAGCTTCATGGGGTTCCTTGCAGTGTGGCACCCCTGGCAATTGCCCTGCTCCCTATCCCCTAATGCTGGCTCTGCTTTTGACACACACACCCCAAATTGGTTCCATGAACTCCCCTGGGATTTGCAATCCCCAATTTGAGAAACATTAGGCTAAACTGATTTCTAATAAATAAGCCAAGACTTCCCCATGGATTAGGTCAACATATAGCCTTTACTATGGCAGCTTCAGTAGAGGGTACTGTGTGATAATTGTCAGCGGAGGTGGCAGCCATGATGGCCACCCCACCCCACACGTAGCCCCCTGGATTATGCTCCCTGTTGGGCCTCCATCTCCGGGCCATCCAGCACAAGGGGAAAGAGTGTTAAGTATCAATCTCCCCTGATGGCTCTCAATCTCCTGTGTGAGTTTCTTCCTCCCTAGCTTTGTGTCAGCAAGGAGGGGGGTGAGTTCCTATCCCCCCTGAACAGTTTCTCGGCACCCCCGTCACCACGAAGGAGGGGTCATTGTCTGGGGTCCCAGTTTTATCATTGGTCCTGACCAGGATCCCACTCCTAACTGGCTATTTTTACTCTGGCTGGGCAAAATTCTATTAAAACCCCCTGTCTCAGCTAGCTTGTTGTTCTCCCACCCTCGAATGCTAAAGGGCACGTCACGACCCAGTCGGACTGATCCCCCGACTGAGACAGGGAGTACCCGCCCCCGAGACCCTCCTTTTTTTTTTGGGGTGTACACGGATTGCCGGCCGAACGATTAAGTACTGAGATGCTGCAGCTGGTCTGCCTCCTCGCTTTGGGTTCTACTCCAGTCCTGGGACAGGTATTATAAATCGATATAGGCCTCCTACCTTCTCTTAATCATTCTACTTGGTACCATTTATATATAGTCTATGATTGTAGCTTCTTCACCTGAGTTTTGCATAGTTTGTGTAGTTGTTATTATTTTCTCTGTATCCTGCATCCTGCATAATCTTTTTATGGTATAGTTGTTTAAGGTCTAGCATAGTTTTATGTTGTTAATTTGCCAGGTGTTTTGTTAGTCATTTGTATTTTGCATCCTTCTTACTGTATAATTGTTCATTACTCTGCTTCTGCTCTAAACTGCTGGCCCCAAACTTCCCCAGTGTACACGGGGGGAATGTGGGGGTTTATTTTTCTCTCATCTGACTTTTTTCATTCTGCCGCCCACCCTTCTTGGCTAGCAAGGAGGAATGGCTTCCAGCCATTGGTAAATACGCGTCGGGTGGGCTGGTCAGTGCCTATACCGATGTTGAGGCAGTAAAAGGCCAGAAAAGTCCTTGACTTATTATGGCCACCCTCTTGTAGGTCATTAATCCATACTGTTATTTAACTATAAGTACTTTGGTAGGTTGTAAGTGTTTTGCATAGACTTACATGCTTTATCCTGTTGTTTGGCTGGAGCTGTTTTACAGGTGCTTTATATAGACTCTTGCTCCACACTGTTACTTGGTAATAAGTGCTTTGCATAGGTTTTTAGCTTTATATTGTCATTTTAGTTATAAGTGTTCATTTAGATTTTGCTTTATACTATTAGTTGGTTATAAGTGTCCTATATAGATTTTTGCTTCATATTGTTAGTTGATTACAAGTGGTTTTGCATAAATCTCCTTGTTTTACACTGTTAAGGGGTTGAAGGTGTTTAAGGTGTCACTATAAAAGTAGGTTTTTTTGTTTAATTGAACTGGTGTCTGTCTCATTGGTGGGTGTCGCTGGTCCATCCCAGTCACATCGCGAACCCGGGGATCAACAATAATCAGTTCAGCCAGAATAAAGATGTCAAGCCAAGGGGTTGGACTCAGTCCTTCATCACAGGTCATTGTTTTGGGGCTTAGAGCTTAACAGGGGATTGCCCCAATTTCTGGCACCTGAGCACTACAAATAATTGATGAGCAGCATGTAAGGCCAGTGGGTCATGAGCTTAGAACTGTGAAGTAGTTAGACAGAAACTGCTGACACATTGCCAGCCAACAACAGCTGTAACCAGCTTGCGCCCCATGACACTGACCACAGGCAGCCCCATCTCAAGGAGTCAGATAGGAAAAGCCTCATGGCTCCTCACCCTATAAAAGCCTACGGAGTGGTCCAGGAAGCAAGCAGATAGCACTGTGGGTCTCTTGTAGCTGCCAGTGGCCATTTCTACACAAACTCCTAGCTCTCATCTCAGCTTGATTTGGACCTTGCCACTGAAACATGACCTGGGTTCTGCCATTTGGTATTGATCTTGCCATGGAACTTGACTGTGAAACGCCTCTGCTACTCTTGGCCTCAGGTTTGCTGCTGCTCTGATCCTTGGTCCTAACTGTCCTCAGCAGGATTCCTATGCCTGTGTTCTCAACACAGAAAATCTGCTTCCCTAGCCAGTCCTTTTGTAAGCTGATCTATGGTACTGAACTCTATAAGCTGAAAGCTGACATATAGTGCTGAATCCTGTAAGCTGTAGCATGAAATCATTTCCTTTAGATAAAAACATCATGTTGTTTACCAGACTGGCACTAACGAAACCCCCCTTACTTCCCTTTTTCTGTGAACTCCCATAACTTCCCGTCTCCCTAAAAATCCGTTACCTCCCCACTCCCCTTAATTTTTTAGCCAATTATGTACCATTTCTTTGTCTGTAACCTTATATGGCTTATTACATATAACTAGATATAAAAGGCTAAACCCTTGCTGTAATCGGGGTCTCTCTGTCTTTATTCAGGGGACCCATTTGTGATCACAAATGCAATAAAGCAAATACCTTTTCACCCTTGGTGTGGTTATTGGCTCTGATGGCACCAAGACAATCATGGTACCTGAATTCTGGTAACACTTTGTCAGGACTGCACATTTTCTCCCATGTTCATGGCTACAAAGGGTAGGAGTCATTCTGTGCCCAGTTGCTACCTGAACAAAAAGGTGAGACACAATACTTAGTCCTCTCTGATTAGCGTTAACAGATTCAGCAAGACATTATGCCACAATAAACTCTTTCTTGAATAAAGTGTGAGAGCACACACTATAATATTGCAAGGCAGGAAGAGGCTGCCAGAGATGCCTGATTTTTCTTGTTATTCAGTGAAGTGACTAAACCCTTCACTTTGCCCAGTTTATGAATGAGAGAGGCTGCAGAAACTGCAATTACCTGACCAGCTGTTTGCCTGCACATCCAACAGGTGTTTCAGTAACCATGACAATAGAGAGATGTAGCCCCACCCAGCCTTCCCCTCCAGACACACACACTTTGCCCCTAAGTGACAGAAGCAGCCTCCTCACTGCTGAGCAGTAAGAGCTGGTGTGTGTAGAGTCTGCAGAGCAGAAACTGAGGGGAGACAGAAACCATGCACAGAGAATGCAAGAGGGTTGATGAGCTAACAGGATGTACTTCATTCTTCAGCTGAAGTGGAAATAGCTCTAAAAACTCAACTTACAACACTAATAGTGGGAAGAAATTTTTGGAGCTGTTTTAGTGAGAGAACTGGAGCATTTTGAGCAGTCTTAATCCCATAACAAAGAGCATATCCTAGACACTAAGAAGCATTTCAACAGGTGTCTTTGCAAAAGGATTCTGATTCCTTCCCCTTCTTTGCCCTTGCAATCCATTTTTGAAGTAGCTGCAATTCAGCATTCACAAAGTCTGTGGATTTAACTGAATCTCCAGCCTGGACTCTAGTCATCCTTAACGAACAAGCCTGCTGAGGTAGTCTTCACGCTTGATCCTCTTCTTGGACTTGGACAAATCTATTACCTTTCATCATCTCCTTCCTGGGAACTAGAGTAGACAGCCCTGAGGATTGAGAACGCTTGAGCTCTATGGGAATTCTATGAAGGAAAAACAGCTCCAATTCTGCAGGGATTTCATGAGTAATCCTGAAGCTTTGGGGAGAAGGATGAGTGGCTGAGTGCAGGAGGACTCAGACCAGCTTTTTGATAGCATTCATCACCACAGGCAGAGGTGCTGTGTCCTTTCTGATTGCAGGAGGATTCAGCCAGCTAAAGGGAAACATTAAAGAGTGTCTCTGATCCCTGGACTCCACTCTACCTGCAAACAATACAACATCCCATAAACTGCAGCAAGAACCAACGTGAAACTGTGTCATGGAAGGTGAGGACATACAGTTTCTATCCCCTTGTGAAATTGCATGTGTTCAGTTCAATTTTTTTAGGGCCTGATCTAAAATCAATGGAAGTCTTGTGTGTGTGTGTGTGAGTGGGTGGGTTAGTGGTTTAGTTTGGTTTGGTTTTTCCTGGCTCTTGCAGGTTTTAAAAATATCTAATATGTTACAATGATGTAGTTTTTTGTGTTTAATTTAATTGCCATTTCAACAAAAGTACAGAGTAAAAAAACAAGTCCTTTCCCCCCTGCTGCCAAGGTCTCATACATTTATGGAATCATGCATTTAAAAAGCATAAACTGACCCTTCTTAAAATGAAATTACTTTCTTCACAGAAACCTTCACCAATTTAAAGGCTCATGCTAAAGCAAATCACAACATACACACTGAAATGTACTGATAAAATCATGACAGTTCCATAAACTGGATTTCTCCAAATAAGCACATAACAGCTTGCAGCTAGATAATTGTACAGGGAGCCATATCCAAACCCCCATGAAATTCAAGGAAAGACTCTGACTTTAGTGAATTATAAATCAGGCTTTTCATATATCCTTGCATAGGCAAGGGAAATAACATGCCCAGGACCCTACTGTCAATCTTTATCTTTCCCTCGCATGCTTCTCATTCTCCATACTACAAAAAAAAAAAAAAAAAAAAATGCTGGGCAAAGTATACCTTCCTTACTGAAGGTAGTTACAGGCTTAATGCAGACATTTCAACTAGTGCCCCATCTCCAACCTCAGCCTCACCTTTTCCCCTTCTGCTGCTACCCCCCATTCCTCAGCATCTGCCATTCTCCTGTTCCTTCCCACACATACACACCTATGTTTTAATGGCCCCTGGCCTGCCCCTCCCCATTGTATGCTCCTCTCTCATGCTTGTTCCTGTTTCCCCCAAACATCGTCTGACCCCTCCCTCCATGCTACTTAAGTGGCAGCAGGAGGACCCCTGAGAGCACAGGTGAGAGTCTTCCTGTGCCTAACACCCCAAAAACAGCATCTGGCCAGAGCAATTGCAGGGACAATCTTGCTGAGCCCCTGATGTCTGTGGCCAGAGCATGCTCAGTGCAGATAGACTCTTCAGAAGATTTAGCTGCCAAATTCTAGCAAGTCTCTGCTGAGCCTATGTGAACTGCGATTTTTTTCAGTGCCTTATAATTTACCCAGATATAGCAAAATCTTTCTTGGGGTCTCAAAAGACACTTCTTTGATATCAGGGAGACTTTCCTGTCACATTTCAAGTTCCTGCAAAGCATGGAGGAGCAAGAGCTTCTCAACAAAATGTTTTGTGATAATTGTTTTTATCAGGGCAGAATAATTTTTCCATATTTTTTAAAACTCCTTATTTTTTCCACAATCTTGATCTTAAAAAATAGTTCAGCCATTTTAGCTGAAATTTCTGCTTTAGCTCAAACAGTTAAAGTCTGGCCAGGTTCTAGCAATAGAAAATTGTGTCTTAGACAGTGGAAAATCTATTTCTATACACATTGTTTCTTATTTTGATTAATGGAAGTTGCCTGACCAGAGACTGCTTAGATACATTTCAGTACCTTATCCTGATTGGACATGTGGTCTTTAAGCCAAGTTACCTTCCACTGTTTGTACAGTAACATCAGAACTGCATCCTGTCCTGCTATATCCTGCTGTTACCCAAAGCACATCCTCAGCATGCTCAAACATGACAAGCAAATGTGCTGTAGCTACATCTGCTGAAACAGCTGTTTGACTACAAAAAGAGACTGCGGAGAAAAGGTTTTCTCTTCTTCAAGTCTCTTTGTTATGTGTGAATGCTGTCTCATAGGTTCGTACTCTGCAGATTAATCTTAGTTTGTGCCCCTGTCAGCCCTGCAGAACAAAGGACTAGTGGAACAATGGCTGCAAAGGACCCTGGATTGGGATTTAGGAAAACTAGGGTTCTCTATTCCTAGCTCTGTCATTGACCTGCTGTAAAATCTTGGGCAAATTACTTCACCTCACTGTGCCTTCATTTTTCATCTCACACTTTCCTGTCTTGGCTCCTTGGATGGTAAGCTTTGAGGCAAGACTGTGTCTATGTGTTTGGATTGGGCTAGCTCGAGGGCAGTGGTTCCCAACCTTTTCTTTCCCGTGGCACACCTTGAGACCTTCAAATTTTTCGAGGCACACCACTATTAAAAACTCATGAATATTCAAATGAACTTGTTACTTATGAATATTCATGAACCGTGGCGCAATGTTTCAGAAATGCTACTATTTGGGATAGTAGGGGTGGCAGAGCAGGGGTAGCAAAACAGGGGAGGTCAGGAGTCGTGTGCAGTGGCAGGAGTGAGTCTGGAGAGCAGAGCAGGGCAGGGGTGTGAAAAGAGGACAAGGGCAGCCATGTGGGGAACAGCACAAGGGTGGCAAGAGAGGAGGGAGAAAGGGAGAACAAGAGTGGCTTTGTGGGGGGCTGGGGGAACCTGGGGAGTGGGAAGGTAGGGCAGGAGAGCATGGTGCAGCATCCATTTCCCCCTTCTCCACAGTGGCTCCCTGCCACCCAGGGAAATCCTCACCCCACTGTTGATCTCTCCCATCCCAGTGGGTCCCGTCCTCCCCTCCAGTCCCCTTCTGCCTGTGATGGACCCTCCACACAGCCAACCAAACCCCCACCAGCACACCCCCCCAATCAACCAGCCACCCCACTACCCCAGCCACACACCCTCTGCTACATACACACACCTGCCCCACACAACCCCCAGCAGCACCTCCCCCCAAAGCCCTTATCTGGGCTGTTTGCAGGCTAGCTGACAGGAGCTGCTCTGCCCTGCAGGGGGAGATTCACACACTCCCAGCTCTCTGCTGGCCAGGCATAAGATGGAGCCAGGTTTAAGGTGGAGCCACCTGAATGGTGCATTTTGGCTGTTCCTCCTATTTTTAGGGGGACCCCTGGAACTCCATGTTCCAGCGCCTTCCTCTATTTTTACAGGGGCTAGAATGCTGCCTGCCTAAAAATAGGGGTCCCAGAACCATGTTCCAGTGCCTTCCCCCTTACTTTAACCCCTGCCTTTTCCCAGACCTGCACAGCCCAGGTGTCTGAGCTGAGCACAGAGGGAACTTTAATCCCAGCTCTTGGGGATGCTCGTGGCGCACTTTGGGTGTTCCCGTGGCACGCCAGTGTGCCCCAGTGCACCGGTTGGGAACCACTGCTCTAGGGAGCTGGGGAGTTTAGGTGTTACTGTAATACAAACAGTGAGTTTGTTCTGGTTTTAACATCTTCAGAAGAATTTCTACTCAGAATTTAATCTTTAATGTTCATGATACATGAGCCAGAAGGAGTGTAGGTGAACTTTAAGATTGCCAGTTTAGTTTGAGGAGCTGCAGTTGGGAAGGAGGGATGGGGGAACTTGTGAACTGAGCAGCTCTGAAGGAGAAAGAGTTTAACACCAATAATCATGCAACCCTAGAGTACCATTTGTACACTCCCCAGAACTGAACTGGAAGCTTTTTTGTTTGAGGTCTAGAACTTCTCTTCAAGTGCAACAGCTCCTTTACTTCTATATTCACTTAAAATAAATCACATCAAAATTAGATGTTAATCATGATGAAAGAATGCAGAAGTGACACGGTCCCTGTGGGAAGTCTATACTTTGTATGCCACTTCACATAATCTGGTTTATAATTGCTTTATCACATTTTAGCTATTTAGACTAGGTAACATCTCTCATCATTGGTGGTGAAGTCACATTTTCAAACACAACAAGGTCCTGGATCTTGAATTGCTTCTTCACAAGTGCTGGGTATGTCTTTATGGATGCAGTTGCAGGGGCAGTGACAAGAAATGTTTGCAAATGAATCTTCAGTACGACTGTGGGGTTCACCTTCTTGCCCTAGTCTCATTGTCTGTAACTCAGACATTTTTGGTTATCATTGAGGAGCTCTCAGCAGAAACAGGAGAGGCAGATAAGCAAAAGATAGAAGAGATCAGTGGAAGAGAAAACGTTTGGAATAACAATAAAAGAAACACTAATTAGGACAAGTGCTATTCAGAAAAGCTGTAAAGAAATCCAGCAATAGCCATTTGGAAGATCAACAAAGGACACCAGTACCAAGAGAGGAACAATATCACTCTTAGAATAACTGTGTAGTTAAAATGAATTACAGAGGTTCACGCAGGAAAACTCCAGGACTGAACCTAGAACATCTCCAAAATACAGGCTATTTCAATCTGGGGTTGAGGTTATACCCATGCTAAAATTAATAACCAATTATGAAATGCAAAAGGCTTGTAGTCTCTAAGCACCTTCCTCTTTCCCCTAAATGACCCAAGGAATACATGACTCAATGTGTGCAGAGTATGAATTAAAATTTACAATTTTGGTGTCTTCTGCACAATTTCTCCTCCTGCCTCCTTAAATGTTTTTTTCCCCACCAATCCTCCTCTGTGGACCCTAGCCTGTAAAATTGGAGTTTGTCTTTTTCCCAGTCTTAAGAGGAGCTGGTTTAAAATCCAAATATACATTTGAAATCCCCTAACTTTGGGTTTTCAGATAAAATTGGACTTGGTACCAATCCATCCCTAGTTCTGGATTTACAAAACAAAACCGCAGCCAGTGAAATTTATCAGGCCCCATTGCTCTTGCTTTCTAGTCTTTGATCATCATTCCAAGAATGAGGCAGCCCAGACATCCCAAGTCCTTTGCATCAGGAAGTCAACCTATAGTACTCCCTGATATTCTAATTCTAAGTAACTGCTGAGTCCAGTCTCCCTGGATACTGAGGGCCCTGATTCCCACTATCTTGCACTCTACAGTGACTTCATCTTTGATTCCTTCTGTGAGACAAAATTATTCTAGATGGTAACTTAGAAGGGTTTTTAATCAGAATCTGAAGATCTAGAACCTGCCTGAATTTGCAAAGAAGAAAGAATAAAACTCCTTGGCCTCACATTTTTTGCATTTTCCATTATCCTGAAAGTCAGGCGAGAGGGTTGGTTTTGTTTTTGTTTAGAGGGAGAGGAGGGGGGATTGCAGGCAGGCATCTTGCTTATATTTCTTATCATGACCAAAAAGACTGGTTTTATTAGTCAAAATAGGTGAGACAAAAACAGGAGGAAGGTGCCTCTCATTTGTGACTATTTGTGGTGGGTAATGGCAGCACTTTCCAAGCATTAATTAACTCACTGTGACATAACTAATAATGAGTGTGAATGTTCCAGGAGTAATGTCGGCTAACAACAATTTCTCAGCAAATTGTGTGAATTGTTCATGACATCTCTGACAAATCGGGAGATGGGCAGCACATAATGAGCCTATGATTATTAGTCAGTAATCAGTCAAAAGCACTATAATCCCTCGTTCTGATGGTCAAGCAAGTGGTTCTTCTTGAGCATCACACTCACCTTGCACAGACCCTGAGACAGAAGAGCTATAATAATGATTATAATAATGGGGGAAAGTCTTTCTTTGGGAAGGATTGGCTCTGCTCTAGCGGTCATGGAAGTGATTCAAACCCAAGTTTTCTGTTTATATTAATTTGTTTACCAGGCTAGCTGCTTATTGTTTTCCTGCTGAGTCATTTAACCTATATATGCTGCTCTTCTGCCCAGCTTTGCTTAGTCATAAATTGTGGACCGTTATTTACTACTTATGTATAATCTGAAAATGTAAATCAAAATAAATCACAAAATGTTTTGGGAAAGATTTGATTTGAGGAAAACAATGTCTTTATCAAGCTGGCCCTTCATGAGTACATTCTTCTACGTTGTTTCCCTTAGGTGGCAATTGCTTCCTTTCCAATCGCAGCTCACCATGCTCCAAGAATGACAGCAGAAGTCACATTCTCAGGGAGAACTACACTTTTTCATCTTACTACCAACACTCCTCCCCCACAGCTGCCATGTTTATCCTGGCCTACACCTTCATCTTCCTCATGTGCATGATTGGCAATATGCTGGTAGGCATCATTGTGCTGAAGAATCGGCAGATGCGGACTGTCACCAACACATTCATTCTCAACCTGGCCATCAGTGATCTGCTGGTGGGCGTCTTCTGCATGCCAACCACCCTCGTGGACAATCTGATCACAGGTGAGTATGGGCAGGAACAGTAACCCCAGATCACAAATGAAAAGTCTGAAGGAGGAGAGGAAAAGAATTGACTTGGGAGCTACGTAACCCAAGGGCTGGGGAAACTGGAGGAAGAACCTGTAGGTGACTCTTGGGCTTTCTGAGTCTGAGGCTTAAGTGGGTAATTCCAGTAGGAGGGGAAATAATGTAGAACATTAGCACAAATGCTCGCCAGAATATAAGTCTCAGTTCTTCAGGCAGTCTTTCCTACATTCGCACCATTCCACTCTTACAGCAGAATTTCTCCATCTTTATCCTGGATGTCCCTTTCCTAGGAACTAGGATAAAGGCAGGGCCTTCGTGAATAGTAATGAATGAGATCTAGTGGAAATATTCTTAACAAAAGTGAACTTTAATGGAGGCAGAGAGAAACAGCTCTGATTATGATTTTCACATTGAATACCATGATTATGCTTCTAAAGGTTAAGGGACCAGCAGCTTTGTAAAATGATGTTCCCCTTTTAGTCTCATTACACAGATTGTGCAAACAGCAGCAGAATAAGAATCCCCAAGCTCTTCCTGTGCATTCCTTGCCAGGTTGACATCCATCCAATGAAAACATACAGGCCCGAACATTTTGTGCACCCCTCCTGACACATTCATAAGTGCTTTAGTTCTCAAGGCTATTGAAGAGTGGCATATCTAAAACAGCCTGAAGACCTTTTTTCGCAGAGCTGGCTCACAATAACTGCCTGGTCATTTCCTACCTTCAGCTCACCTATTTCTCTTCTATCACCAGGCATCTAGCACCCTGCTCCTCCATTGTGCCTAGGTTCACTCTATGATAGATGCTTTTTCTTGGAATCTAAAGATTTAAATACAAATGAAGGAGACCCAAACTCAGTATTGCCCACCACAAGCATCCAAAAGTAATGAGTCAGGCTCCTTAAAATCACAAAATGGGATCATGAATTTTATTTGCTGTCTGACTTTTGAGCCTTTGGGTGACACACTGTAGTCATACATTCAAGATCTTCTCTGCAACCAGGAAGACTAGAGCCTTGTTTAAAAAACTAAAAGGTATGTTGCTCACACATACATTAGCTCTAGAAGTCAGACAAAAGCATCAAATAGCACAACACCTGACACCACACAGCAAACACTTTCTGAAATACTACCTATATCTCTTTTGAGTAATCTGAAGACAGAAGTCCCTTCCCACTATACATATACTTTGCCACCCAGCTGGTGATAAAAATACACTGTGTGTCATTACAAGGAATCAAACCAGTAATACAGATATTCTGTGCAAATATGTATGTCCTACATAGTAAGGGAGAGGTGTACCAACACTTAGAGACAAACAGCAAGAACTTTTAGTGCAGACTTCAGTGGTAAATGTGAGTCTTCCCAATCATATATTTGGGGGAACAGGGACAGAGGAAAATATTTGTATTTTCTCTTCTTAGTCTTTTATTTTGTAGCTGACCATTTCTAGCTGAACTATATACAGTGCTAGCTTTCAGGACCTCATAAACAAATGGGAAAATCTGGTTGGAAAGGGTGCCAGGTTTGCTGAACACAGAATATCATGGACCAGGGTCAACAGCAGCAGCATGCAATAGAATTTTAAATGACATCATGGTCCAATGAGTGATTCAGTTTCTCTTTATTCCCCTTCTTCCCATCCTTACTCCAACACTTTTCAGTCACATCACAAACACACCAGTTTATTTCTTAATTTCAATATCATTTGCAATTCACCTAACATAAGATGCCTCAGAAACAACAGCAGGAGGGTGATAGTGGGAAGAAGTCCCTCACTGGGGCTAATAAAACACTATGTTGAATTTTTTGAAATTGTGGTTCAAGATATTAGCCATTCAGATCTACTGCTTGGCAGCCTCCCTGCTTTTGGCAGTGTCTTCCTCCTCAAGCCTCAGAGATTGGAACCATTTCTTCAGCTATGTAAATGTGTGCAACTATATCAGAACTGAAAAAGTACAGCATAGCAGGTCCAGATGTTGATGGTCTTAGTCCAGTTTGTGTGGGCAAGTATCCTCATAATCAAACAGTAGCTATATTGGCACACTTGTGGCAAATGCAGCAGAAAGACCAAAAGCTGATAAGGCCTGAAGAATGAACTCCCCTCTTTCCACTAAAAAATGTCCATAGAGATCAGAGGAGGAGGTACATTGAGGAAGCTTGCACTGTCGCTGGCAGTTCTCAGCCTGTTTTGGGAGTAAATAACAGACTATGCTTTCTACCCTTCCAAACTAATAAATTCATAAAAATAAAAGGGGAAAAAGATGTGCATATAATTCAAAAGAAGTCATCTTCCAATGAATTGCAGGAAATAGCACACTGTAACCATTAGCACAGAGAGCCATTAAAATATAAATACCAGACGGCCTGATTGACAGAAAACATTTATTAGCACAGCAATACAATTAATTCCTAAAAGCTGATTTGCCTCACTCTCCTTCTGATCCTTTTTTTATTTTGTGGGCTGTAGGCTTCTGTGTAGATTTAGCTGGCTGTGTTTCTCTGCAGCAGGTATATTTCAGTAGACAGATGAAAGCAGCAATTTGCTTTTCTCTCGTTTTCCGTCATCACAAACATTTCTAAAGGGCAAATTATATGATAGGTGCATGGTATAAGCTGGAAGCTGTGGTGCCTTTAATCTCTCTTGTTATGACAACCCTCTTCCATTGGAGGTCTTGTCATGCACCACGGTGACGTGAACAAAAGCTCATGAATTAATATGAAGAATATGTCAGTGCTGTCACTTTTAATTTCCTCTTGTGTTTAAAACTCAGTGCAACCAGCTGGGGTTTTTTTCCCCCACCAACTATGTAAATATCTATCTTATATGATCTGTGAAACTTCTAGAGTCAGTGATTATAGGAAAAATAAAACCGGCCTCATCACATTCTTCTAACCAGACATTCAGTAGCAAGGAGTTCTGATCAAACTACAAGTTACATGCACTGGAGATGATTTCATACAGGGTTAAAATGCTCAACTATAGGAGTGCAACACTGCTAGGGAAGAACAAATCAAACCCAGTGTGTTTGCACTGGGCTGCCAAGTTGAAGAGATGTTGGGAACCCAACACATAGAAGCACTTTAAATTAGTAAGGAAGATGGCCATCCATGAGATTAGACCATCATCTTGGACATAAGAAAGAGGCAAAATAAGGTTAATATTCTTTACTTCTCTCATTCCTCATGCTATTATTTTTAAACCACTTCTTTAACTTTGTCTGTGGACCTTCCTCATGTTCTTTTGGCTCATCCTATTATTCAGGATCCTCTTTATTCAGGAGACTGCTTTGGCTCATCCTACTATTCAGGATCTGTCTAATGTCCCTCCCTGCTTTTGGAGACTTACCCAACCCTCTGAGTAGCGCTCTGAATCCTCTGTGGCACTTATGACTGTTTCCTTATTCCTTCCTGCAGTACCTCTCTGATAATATTCTATTTGCTGATACCTCTTACAAAAGCAAACTAGCATTACAGAGTTTTTTAAATTAGGAATGGGGGAAGTATAAGCTAATTTTTTTTTATTTTATTTTAAAGGGGCAGTTTGGTTAGAGAAATAACTAAAGTGTGTAAAAACATCATTTTCTTTTTACACCGTCTGTTCTCTGTGAGTCTTCCGCGCACACAGTATATTTTCATTGTCAAGGCACATCTGTTACTTTTTTTGTCTGGCAAAACCAATACAGCTAAAGTAGGTGAGCTGCATTATCTTCTGCTTCATGTATGGTATCATCAGGACAATACTTAGAGCATTCAAATGTGCCGGTGGGGTGATGCAGAACTGCCAATATTCTGACTCAAGCAGTAGAGTACCCCTTGGTGCTCCCCTGGTGCAGGGAAGCATACGAAAAGGAGTTCAGGGGAGTTAGCAGGTTTTTAAAAATATATACTGATGGCACAAAAGCAAACTACCCCATCACACAGGAAAGAGAGCGAGTATGGTTAAGAGACTGCCCTGGCTTAACCAGATCAAAGACCTGAAACTCAAGAGTCATTCAAGAAATGAAGAATAAATCAAATTGCAAAGGATGACTATAAAGAAACATGAGCATGTATGGACAAAATTGGAAAGGCCAAGGGCCAAAACAAGTTTAAACTAGCTATGATCATATAAAGGGTGACAAGAAAGCATTTTACAAATACATGAGAAGCAAGAGAGAGATCAGGGACAGTGTGGGCCCGTTATTAAAAGAGGAGAGAGAGGCAATAACAGAAAATGCAGCAATGGCCAAAATGTTAAATGCCTTTTTTGTTTGTTTTCACCAACAAAATTAGCAGTGATTGGAGGATTAACATAATGAACATCAGTGTAAATGGGACAGGACAAGGGAAAGAACAAGTTAAGAATAAAACAAGTTAAATGTTTTCAAGTTAGTAGGGCCTCATGAACTGGCTGAAGGGATTTCTGAGTCATTAGCTGTTGTTGTCTCTGAGAACTCCCTGAGAACTTCAGAGATACCAGAGACTCAAAAAGGGAAATATTGTACTGATAAAAAGAGGAATTAAAGACAACCCACAGAATTATAGAGCAATCAGTTTAACTTCTGTACCTAGAAACGTAATGGAGCAAACAATCAGTTTGTAAGCATTAGAAGAAAATAAGGTACCACATAACAGTCAACATAGATTTGTCAAGAACAAATCAAATCATAGGGCTGGAAGGAACCTCATGAGATCATCCAGTCCAACCCCCTGGGCATTGAACCCAGGACCTTCTGTATGTTAAGCACAGGTGCTAGCCACTACACCATCATGTCAGATCAACTTGTTATCCTCTTTGACAGGGTAACAAGCCTTGTGAATGGGGAAAAAGCAATAGGTGTTGATGTTAGTAACGTTTTGTGCTGCTTTACATGACTTTCTCATAAACTATAGCCTAGCCTACTGTCATGTGAGTGCACAACTGCCTGAAAAACTGTACATAGACAGTAGTTAGCAATGATTCACAATCAACCTGGAAGGGCATATCAAGATTAGCTCTACAAGGGTCTGTCCTGGGTCTGGTTGTATTCAACATCTTTATAAATGATTTGGATAACAACATAGAGAATAAACTTAGTTTGCAGATGATACCAAGCTGGAAGGGGTTGCAAGCAGTTTGGAGGACTGAATTGGAATTTGGCATGATCTTGGCAAACTGGAAGAATGTTCTGAATTAAATAGGATGAAATTCAAAAGAGACAAATGCACAGTACTACATTTAGAAAGGAGTAATCAACTGCACAAATACAAAATGGGAAATGACTGCCTAGGAAGAAGTTCAGCAGAAAAGAATGGGGGGCTATAGTGGATCACAAACTAAATATAAAGTCAACAATGTAATACTGCTGCAATAACAACGAAACATTCTGGGAGCATTAGAAGGAGTGTTATTAGCAAGACACAAGAAATAATTTTTCCACTCAGCACTGATAAGGCCTCACCTGGAGCATTATGTCCAGTCCTGGCATCACGGTTCAGGAAAGATGTGGACAAATTGAACAAAGTCCAGACAAGAGCAGCAAAAATAATTAAAGGTCTAGAAAACATGACTTACAAGGAGAGATTACGAAAACTGGATTTGTTTAGTCTGGAGAAGAGAAGACTGAGAGGGGATATGATAACAGTCTTCAAGTACATCAACAGAGGCTGGTATAAAGAGGGAGGTGATAAACTGTTCTCCTTAAGCACAGAGGAGGGGACAAGAGAAGAAGGAATGGACTTAAACTGCAGCAAGGGAGACTTAGACTGGACATTAGGAAATCTTCCTAACTGTAAGGGTAGTTAAATGTTGAAACAACTGGAGATTGTGGAGTGATTGGAGGTTTTTAAGAACAAGTTAGGGATGGTCTAGAACAGTATTTCCCAACCAGTGTGCCACGGCATACAGGTGTGCCATCAGGTCTGAGGAAGTGTGCCATAAAATATTTTGAAAAACTACTCAAAAAGCTCTGGATTGGCTTATTAATATTCTTGAGCTCATTTGGAAACTATACGGTGGTGTGCCTCAAATTAATTAAAGGTAGCAAGGTGTGCCATGGCGGAAAAAATGTTGGAAACCACTGGTCTAGAATACTAGTGCCAGAGACTGGGCTAGATGATCTATCCATGTCTCTTCCAGTCTAAATTTCTGAGCCTGTGAAACTGTTACTACCTTCAAGGGATGCAACATATTCTTCCCAACAGAGTGGGATGCAGCCAGGCCCCACTGCTCTTCTCCCCTACTTGTGCCCATGGAGGAGTTACTCCCTGAGCTGAGGATCTGAAATTCTGCTTGGCCCTTATGCCAGCTGTGCAAGCAGGAAGGCTCCCTTCTCTTTCCTGATACTGCTCACATGAATAAATGCTAGCCAGATCTAATGCAGAACCTATAAATTTGGTGATGGTATACAAAGCAGAAAGAATCTGGCTCGACTTTCAAATCCCAGGTAAGTTTTCCGCTGCTATCATTAGAAGAACCCTCTGGGCAGGGATTTCCCTAACATCCCCCTGCACCCCCCTGAATTTCCCAACACCCCCCCCAGTTGTCAGCTAGTAACTGTATTATACCAAATTAGTGAGCACCCCCCCCCAACCTCCCCCTACACTCCCCCTAACTTCAAGTCCTGGGGAGAATACTGCCTCTGGGTCTTGTATCATTTTAACAATACTGCTTTTCAGAGGATACCTGAACTCAAATATTGGATTCTTTATGCCTGGGGAAGGGGCTCAAGTATTCTTCTCCTGACTTCCTATACAATATATAATATCTTTTATGTCATATGATGTTCTATTGCATAGCTCAGCTCACTCTGCCAAGCCCTCCATCTCCCCACATGCTAAAAGTCCATATGAGAGGAAACAGGAAGTGCAATAGTTTAACCCCCAGGTATGCTAATCTCTGCAATTTAATATAATTAACACAAGCACATATAATAACCTTTAGCAATTCCAATTTGAAACCATAGTAAAGAAAAGAATGTTCCATAGGTGTTTCTATTTAGTATTGGATTTTCTGTCTCCCTTCTGAGTCATTAGCATTAGCTTAGTCATTAGTATTCTGAATTGGGGCTAATTCCCAGTTTCTAGCCCTGTGAGAAATAAAGTGTCCGTCCCCCAGTTTCTCCCCCCGACTGCATGCCAAACTTTCTATAGACAACATCTCCCTCTAGTGGCTACAGACCCCAAAGCTCTAACCCCTGTAATGCTTATATCCTGGTTATTCCTTAGCTGAGATTTGCTGCATACAATAGATGACACCACCGTGCAGTAAGCCACAGTGGATAGTTTAAGGAAACTAGGCAGCTACAGAATTGCTCAAGAACTTATGTTCCCTCTAACCAAAGTCCAGAGAGGACCCTGTCTAGGTTTTGGGGTTTTTTTGTTTTTTTGTTTTTTTTTGGGGGGGGGGGGGAGGGAATGGGAGTTGTGTGGCACTTAAAGACTAATAGATGCCAAACACAAAGATGGTAGCAGCAGTTCAGTGCATGAGAATAGAATTTAAAATAGAGAAAAAGCCAATGGACGCATGTTAAAGTCTCAGCTCCAGCTTCTCCACTTGGGCCACCCTCTAGCGCTCAAGGAACTTGAAGATTCTTTGGTTTAGCAGTCACAGTGCAGTTCACTTACATAGCCCTTAAGCAGCCACTACCTTCATACAGTGCCTGGCTAGGGCTAGCGGCCTCTCTCCTCCCAACAAGACAGGGAGCAAGTCTTCACTCCTCTGACCCCCTCCTTTCCTTCTTCTAAGTAAGTTATATAAGCCCTGCTTAGGAGGCAGCTATCAGGCTGACTATCTGCTCTTCAGCTACAAGCAACATCTCAACCCAGTTAGTAGGACAGCTGTCTCCCATTCCCTAATCAGGTACAGGTCCTCCTAACCAGCTCTACTGCACCTTAATTAGTGGGGGCTGGCATGACACCACCCACCACTCTAGCAGGTTACCACGCTGTCACAACTTATCTGGGCTTTTTAATGATGTTGGGCAGCTCTCTACGTAGGGTAAAGGACATTAAAATTCCCCCATCTCTTCTGGGTCACTGTATTGGATGTTCAGCTTTCTTTTTTATATTGCCATAGCCCCACTCAAGAACTAGGACCAGATTGTGTTAGGTACTGCACAAACACAGAACAAAGACAGTCTCTGCCCCAAAAAGTTTACAATCTAAAAGTAAGAGAAGAGAGAACAGACCAAGGGAGGAAACAAGGAAATTATGAGGCCATGTCGGTCATCATGAGAACTAGTGGTATCAGTGCACCCATGGTCAAAGCCCTGTCAAGCTTTGGTAGGCAGACCACCAAAGGAGAGTTTTATGGTGGGATCTGAAGAAGAATAACAAAGTAGCTCTGTGAATGTTTCTGGGGAGTCCTTCCCATGCCTGAAAGGCAACAAAGTTAAGCATGAAGGTGCTTGTTTGAAAATTTAACTAATGGATAAGGAAGGCTGACAACACTGGCCATTCATAGGCAGGAATTTACATCTCAATAACAGGGGAGTTAGGAATAGGCTATGAAAGGCACAGAAAGCGAAGATAAGCATAGAGAAGGGGGAGCCAGTAGAGGGATGAAGAAAGACATGACAGATCAAATTGACAGGCTAGGAAAATGATCTTTGCAGCATGGGCCTTTCTGAATAGATGTGAGAGGAGCATGAGTGCACTTGTCAAGCCCAGATAAATGGCTGTTGCGGTGACTGAGGTGCAAAATGATGAGATCCTGAATGAGCATTTTAGCTGAGTGGCTGGATAAGAGAGGCTGTGACTCAGAGATGTTACGCAGCAAGTATCAGGCAAAGTATTGACATAGCTGTGATGTGAGAACTTGGAGAGATGTCTGAGTCAAAGATGATGTCTACGTTAAGGGCCTGAGTGCTAGGCAGGGAAGATTGTTGCCCATGTTGATTGAGACAGCAAGTAACAGGGAGAGCTTGCAGTGGTGAGGTGTGGCTTAATTGCTCTGTTTTAGCCATGTGGAGTTTGAGCTGATGGCTAAACATCCACAAGGAGATTTCAGAGGTAGTCTGAAATTTAGTTTTCACAGAGAGACAGGTCTGGAGCAGAAAGTTGTTCTATGAGGTGGCTGCATAGAGATATTGGTTAAATTTTTCTTTGTGGATGTAATTAACCAGCGATAAGGTGATGAGGAAGAAGAGAAAGAAGCCATGGACAGAGCCCTGTGGAACAGTTGGAGGGGGTGAGCAGATGAGGAATACCCCAAGGGACACTGAAGAAATGATTAAAGAGACAGGAAAAGAACCAGGAGAGGACAGAGTCATGGATGTCATGGGAAGATAAGATTCAAAGTAAATTGAGCATGGGCAGTTGCATCAAAGGCAGCTGACTTGTCAAGAATGATGAGGATGGAGTCCTGCTTCTGAGATCTGTCTAGGAAGAGATCCTTAAAGACTTCATCAAGGAAAGTTTCAGTGGAGTGCAAGGGACAGACACCAGACTGGAGAATCATGGAATCATAGGGTTGCAAGGGACCTCATGAGGTCATCTAGTCCGACCCCCTTGCTAAAAGCAGGGCCACTTCCACTAAATCATCCCAGCCAGAGTTTTGTCTAGCTGGGCCTTAAATATCTCTAAAGATGGAGATTCCACTACCTCCCCAGGTAACCCATTGCAATGCTTCACCACTCTCCTAGTGAGAAAGTTTTTCCTAATATCCAACCTCAACCTCCCCAGCTGTAACTTGAAACCATTGCTCCTTGTTCTGTCCCCTGTTACTACTGAGAACAGCCTGGCTTCCTCCTCGTTGAAACACCCCTTCAAGAAGTTGAAGGTTGCTATCAAATCCCCCCTCAGTCTTCTATTCTGCAGGCAAAATAAGCCTAGTTCCTTCAGTTTCTCCTTGTCAGTCATGTGCCCTAGCCCCTTCATCATTTTTGTTGCCCTCCACTGGATTCTTTCTAATTTGTCCACCTCTTTCCTGTAGTGGGGAGCCCAAAACTGGACACAGTATTCCAGATGCGGCCTCAGCAGCGCTGAATAGAGGGGAATAATCACACTCCTACTGATACAGCCCAATATGCCATTGGCCTTTTTGGCTACAAGAGCTCACTGTTGACTCATATCCAGCTTCTACCATAACCCCGAGGTCCTTTTCTAAAGTGCTGCTACTTAGCCAATTGCTCCCCAGCCTGTAGTAGTGCATGGGGTTTTTCTGTCCTAAGTGAAGGACTTTGTACTTGTCCTTGTTGAACATCATGAGATTTCATTTGGCCCACTACTCCAATTTGTCTGTCTCCCTGGATCCTGTCCCTGCACTCTAGAGTGTCTACCATTCCCCCGAGCTTGGCCTCATCCATGAACTTACTGAGTGCGCAGCCTGTCCCATCATCCAGATCATTAATGAAAATATTGAACAGAACCAGCCCCAGGACCAACCCCTGGGGCACTCCACTCATTACTGGTTGCCAGTTAGACATTGAGCCGTTGATTCCTACCTGCTGAAACCGTTGATCTAGCCAGTTTTCTATCCACCCTACAGTCCATTCATCCAACCCATACTTTCTTAACTTGCCGATGAGAATGCTGTAGGAAACCATATCAAAAGCTGTGCTAAAGTTGAGGTATATCGTGTCAATGGCTATTCCCACATCCACAAATCCAGTCATCTCATCATAGAAGGCAATGAGGTTGGTCAGGCACAATTTGCCCTTGGTGAATCCATGGTGACTGTTCCTGATCACTCTATATTTTCGTGCAAGTGTTTCAGGATGGATTCTTTGACAACCTGCTCCATGATTTTTCCAGGGATTGAGGTGAGGCTGACTGGTCTATAGTTCCCCAGATCCTCCTTTTTCCCTTTCCTGAAGATAGGCACTCTATTTGCCTTTTTCCAGCCTATCTCCCATTCGCCATGAGATTTCAAAGATAGTGGCCAACAGTTCTGCAATCACATTGGCCAGCTCCCTTGGTACCCTTGGATGCAGTTCATCCAGTCCCACAGACTTGTGCACATCTAACTTCTTTAAGTAGTCCATAACCTGACCTTCCATCACCGAGGGCCACTCTTCTTCTCACCATTCTGCATTACCCAGTATAGTGGGCTGGGAGCTGGCCCTCTCTGTGAAGATTGAAGTAAAGAAAAGCATTGAGTACTTCAGCCCTTTGCACATTCCCATCACAAGGATACCTGCCCCATTCAGTAAGTGACCTACACCACCCCGATCCTCTTTTTGTTACTGACATACTTGTAGAACCCTGGCCTGTTATCCTTCACATCCCTTGCTACCTGCAGCTCCAATTGCCCTTTGGCCTTTCTGATTTTATCCCTGTCTACACGCCTCCCTAGTCATCTGTTCAAGTTTCCTCTTCTTATAAGCATCCCTTTTATGTTTCAGCTCACTGCAGAGTTCTCCGCTAAGCCATGCTGAGTGCCTTCCACATTTGCTGTTCCTTCTGCACATTAGAATGGTATCTTCCTGTGCCCTTACCAGGGTTTCTTTAAAATACAGCCAGCTCTCTTGGACAACTTTCCCCTTCAGATCAGCCTCCCAAGGGATCCTCCCCATCAGTTCCCTAAGGGAGCCAAAATCTGCTTTTCTGAAGTCCAGGCTCTGTGTTCTGTTTCTTTCCTTTTTTCCATTGATCAGGATCCTGAACTCTACCATCTCATTGCCACTGCTGCCTAGGTTGCCATTTTCTTCTACTTCCCCAATCAATTCTTCTCTGTGTATGAGCAGCAGGTTATGGGGTGCAGGGCACCTAGTTGGTTCTTTCAGCATTTGTACCAGGAAGTTGTCCTCAACGATCTCTAAATCTTCCTGGATTGTCTGTGCACTGCTATATTGCCCTCCCAGCAGATGTCAGGGTAAATGAAGTCCCCCATGAGAATCAAGGCCTGTGATCTAGAAACTTCTGCTAGTTGTCCATAGAATGCCTCATCCACCTCCTCCTTCTGGTCTGGCGGCCTATAACAGACACCCACCACAATATCTCCCTTGTTACCGTCTCCTCTAAACTTAACCCATAGACTTTCAACTGGCGTGCTTCCACTTTCGTAGTGGAGCTTCTAGCAGTCATACAGCTCTTTTACACATAATGCTACTACTCCTCATCTTCTACCCTGTCTGTCCTTCCTGAACAATTTATACCCATCCATGGCAGTGCTCCAGTCATGCAAGCTATCCCACCACGTCTCATATATTCCAAATATATCATAGCTCCTTGTCTGCGCCAGTACTACGAATTCTTCCTGCTTGTTTCCCAGGCTCCTTGCATTTGTGTACAGGCACCTAAAATACCAGGCCAACTGCCCTACTTTCCTCTGTCGATTATCTCTCCTGTTGTGTCTTCCTCCCTGCAATTTCTCCGAGTGTCCTCCTTCCCCCCTCACTTCAGGTATTAGGGTACCCCCTGCAGTTCCAACTACCCTCTCTTTTATCCCTGCTGTTACAGTCCTGGCAAGTCCCAAGTTCCATCCTATCCCTTTGGGATTGCTTGGTTTTGTTTCTCAGTTTAGATATCCCTATAGATACTGAAAGATGAATTGTAGATCAGGGTGGCAACAAAGAATGAAATTTTTGAAAAATCAGGACTTTGTTTTTGGTTTGCTTTCCTAAAAATTGTGGACTATAATGAGCATGGGCCAAACACATCCCTGCTATAACTTCACTTAAGTCAGTGGAGTTACACCAGGGATGAATTTGGTTGCATATCTAACCCTGTTTTTCACTTTATTATAGAAATGATATTTTTGTAAGGCTTTATTTTCATTGGGTGACTTTTTAGATGAATAAATATTAAGTTAATGCCTCTCCTCTCTCTCTCAACCTAAATTATCACAGCAGCTGGCATATTTTTCACAACATGAATCAATTACACCATTCATGGCAATTAGTAGCATTTGTTAAAGCCTACACACATGCTGCAGCACACATAAACACAGTACAGTATAAGATTACAGTTTCTTACTGCCTCCATATATCAAATACTTCCCACACCTCACTGCACATAGTCCAGTACTAATGTTTCTCTATTTTCAAGCACAATGCAGCAGAGTCACTAACCTTCATGAAATCAAAATAGCTGATGGCTGCTTAACAAGTAAGTTGATTTGTTCCATCTAACCCAGTAATTAAGGGGCTGGGTGCTGTACGGCAATGTTTTTTAACTAGTGTGCCACAGAAAACTGGTGCTCCTCAGACACAGTACTCATGTTCCATGATCCATCCTGACCCCTCCCCTTGAGGGGGAAGGAGCAATTTAATGCTGCAGCAAAGCTTCCAGGCACGCAGCATTGACACACGCCTGGAAGCTTTGCTGTGACTGGGGCATTTTAAATCTCTCACCATTACCAGCTTTTATTAGATGTTTTCATCTGGTGTTCCGCATAAAGTAATTAATACCTTCAGGTGTTCCTTGATTCACTAGTGGTTGAGAAACACTGCTATAGAAAAGTTAGAATGCACAGCCTACCTATGACAAAATGCAGATTGTAAATATGATACCTTAAGCATTTTACCACAAATGTCACATGCATTCATCAAAGTAACTCTGAGCAGAGCATATAATTATGATCACAAGTTTTCAGCAGCATGTCAGAAATTCTTAAGTAAGTAGTGACTTCACTTAGGGCTATTGGGATGGGGTTTGCATTGTGATACAGAACTACCTTGCTGATTCTGAAATTTGGTAAACAGTGAAACTGTATTGTTTATGAAAAGCAAACAAGGTGTCCCATATCACTTTTAAAAACTAACAAATTTATTTATTGCATGAGCTTTTGTGAGAGAAAATCCCACTTCATCAGACACTTTGAAGCACTTTCAAAGCATCTGACAAAGTAGGATTTTCTCCCTCGAAAGCTCATGTGATAAATAAATTTGTTAGTCTTTAAAAGTGCCACAGGACTTGTTTGTTCTGCTGGACTAGACTATGATAACACAGCTGCCCCTTTGGAACTTGTATAGTTTATGCTAATACAATCTTATTCCTCCCCAGACCTTTCCACAAGATACCACAGAGGCACCAGTGCAGATGAGTGCTATGTTGAATGTGGAAATTAACACTTCTTATGTTCATGGAAGGTTTTGAGGGTGGCTTCTCATTTCATTCTTTCTAATATGGCCTCTGGAACAATTTCTGCTAAATTACAAAACAACCAAAAACTATGCTTGCTATGAAATAAACTGGAAATTTTGGGGATTTGGAGTGCACAGTGCAGTCAAAGCTGATTTGGTGTCAACTCTTAACTTTCTTTAGAGTGAAACCTTTTCTTAAATTAGGCAATGGGGTTCCTAAAGAGAAGATGCACATTACTGCTTTTCCCCTGGGCCTGAGAGGATTACCTGAGTACCATAGAAATCCCAGATCTTGTTTACCCAGGGTTTCAGAATGAGATTGGTAATTGAACTCAACTCTTTACCACAGAAAGTGAAATGAAAACGAATGTGCCAGTGCAACACAAAGGTAACCACTAAACACAAACCAAGACAGGGAATGAAAATGCTGATGTTCTTATAGGTATGTTACCTTGCCAACATTCAAAAAATATAATGTTTTGTCTACTGTTTCAATTGTTAAATATATATAAAAGCTTATATTCCTTGCTAGTGTATATAAATGCAACTCCATTAAGTCAAAATCATTGAATGATTCAGTTGCCTCAATGTGGCTCAATTTATACACTCAGACTCTATGGTCAGAAGGGACCAATATGACCTCCTGCATAATGCAGACCACAAAACCTCACACACCCACTTCTGCAATAAACCTCTAACCTGTGACTAAGTTATTAAAGTCCTCAGATCATGATTTAAAGACTTTAAAGCAGTGGTTCCCAAACTGTGGTCCCTGGATGCCTGGTGGGCCACAGCATGGCTCCAGGGGGTCCATGGACAGGCTGGGAGCTGCGGCCTGATGCAGCCAGGGTCTCTGGTTGTCAGGGAGGCCCAGGCTTCCAGCCGGCCAGCAGGGAGCTTTCTCCAGGCTGGGAGTTTTTAAAACTCCTGCCCTGAACATGCAGAGCATGCTCAGAGTAGCCTGGGGGCCAGCCAGGTACCCCCAGGTCCAGTGGCCAGGTAAGGGGGGGAAGGGACCATGGGGGGGTTGGGGATGGGGGACCAGCAGGGAGCGAGGGCAGAGAACTGGCCAGGGCGAAGGGAATGGTGGGGGGGAAGGGGCTGTGGCTCAGGGGAGAAAGGCCATGGCCGCGGTGGCTCCTGGCTTAGGGGTTGGGGGCCATGGCCGTGGCAGCCCGCTTTCCCCAATAGGAGAGCAGCAGGCCACATTCTGCCCTGCGCGGGCCACATTTAGCATGCGGAGGTGCTGCTGCTGTGCAGGGGTGCCTCGTTCAACAAAGGGGGCCCCAGACTTCCTTTTCCCTGCAAAAGACATCCCCAGCCTTAAAAAGATTGGGAACCCCTGCTTTAAAGTACAGAGAATCCTCCAACAACTGAGTCATGCCCCATGCTAGAAGAAGGTGAAAAACCCCCAGGCTTTTACCAATCTGCCCTGGGGAAAAATTCCTTCCTGACCCCAGTATGTTAGTATGAGAACCTTCAGTATGGTTCTGCTTTGAAAAACAATTCTGTAAAAATGCCACTGTGGGGTCCATCCTCATTGCGTCACAGTGATTTACTAAACTAGTTTGTAAGTAAGATGTTTTTCTATCTGCCAGTCCTGAAAAATCAGTTGTGATCTGATACTAAGACAGTTCTTAATTTCTTTCTATTTCAAATGTAATCACTTAAGGTTCTTGAAGGCCAAATTAGGCTCTATGCAATTCTACTGTCTTCAGATTACTCTTACTTCTGTTTAACCCCATTGCCTTGCAAACAAAGTTGTTGAGGTTATACAAGAGGTAAGTGAATCAGGTTCCCTGAACTTGATCCATATTATCTCTGCAATGCTAACCGGAGAAAAAAGCAACACTTTCATTTCTGTCCTTAAGGTCATCAGTTTTGGCTCAGAACACAAAAGTCCTTGATAAGATGTCATTTTTATACAGCCTGTTCTCAGAGTGAAAAAAACAAACAAACAAAACTGTAATTTGTGCCTTTCTTTACTTTTTGCAGCAAAATATGTAACCTTAACATTCCATTTTCTATAATCATAGAATCATAGGGTTGGAAGGGACCTCATGAGGCCATCTAGTCCAACCTCCATATAGTTATGTTATATTTAAAGTACAGACTTACTCTGATAAGAAATGTAAGGTAGGCTTAGAAGCTGTGCCTAACAGCTTATGAAGGGAGGTAACTAATCTTCATGGGTCCTGTATTAGCATGAACACAAAGAGCAAAATTAGGTATTAGCATAGTGGATGCAGGGCATAGTGGGTAATGATATTTGGGCTAATCTGATCACAAATCTGTCAATATCTGTAATTCTACTGAAGGAAAATATGAAATACTGTCTTTGGTAATATGCTATTCTCTCCTTGTTCCAAATCTGTTTGGGTTAGTTAAGGGGTAAAAGCTACCCTTAGTTAAAAAGAGATTTGTAAGAAAGGCTACTGGCTATTTCAACCAGAGAATTTGAAGAGGAGGGTTTGTATGGTATCTCTGGGAGCAGTGTTGGTGGTATTTTGTTTCTCCAGTGGTCTTGTTATCACATGATAGATTTGGCTAGACTTTTTTGAAGTCTTTTATGGGGGTAGCTGTTTGCAGTTCCTTGAGGTTTAAGATCTGAAATCATTGAGAAAGGTAAACTCTCTCTAAGCTAAAATCATTAGAGAGAGAAAGCCTCCTCTCTCTGAGCTGAAATTGCTGAAGAAGAGCAGTAATGGAGTGACTGGGGGTAGAGTTGGTGGCTAGTGGGTGGAGCCAGTGGACAGCGAGAGTTGCGAACAGTGAGCTGGATGGTGGATGGTGAGAGTGGCCAGTGGCTATCTGGGTGGTGCAAGTGACTGGTGGGTGGAGCCAGTGGACAGCAGGTGGAGCCAAGGGACAGTGCTAGAGGATGGAGTGAGTGACCAACAGGTGGCACCAGCAGACAGCTGGTGTGAAAAACAGTCCCTGGGTACCCTAGGGTTGGTTGGGAGCCTAGTTAGCACTGATTCTCCAGATCAGTGTGGGTTTTTGCCATTAAGTCTTGTATGTTCTGTTATGCGGTATGGGTTGTTGGAAACTTTGCTCTGTATTGATTTTCTAGATCAGCACTGATCTCTGTTATTTGGCCTTTTACATTACATTTTACCACTGACCCTGCCAGCAGGTTTGAAGATTTGAGGATCTTGGGGGGCAACCACTGCACCCGTGGGGTATGGGGTGGATCTGGGGTACACTTTATTAAAATGAGTATAGGGTAAGGTTAGCGGTGGTCGGTGTATGTTGTGTTTGTCACAGTGGTTTCTGTAAAGTGTTGGGGGGTACCTAACTTTC
>ML681981.1:21039288-21051534 GCA_007922195.1 Podocnemis expansa | reverse complement strand
TGGGGGTTGGGGTAAGGGGACAGAGGCAGGAGAAGGGCTGTAGGTGCCTGGGAGTGTGGGCAATGGGGAGAAGCACGAGGGGCTGAAAGGGGATTCAGGGGTTTGTGAGGGAGGCAGAGGAGGGCAAAATGGTAGGGAAGGCAGGAGGGGTTCGGGGGAAGCGGCCGGCCGGGAAGGCAGGAGGGGTTCGGGGGAAGCGGCCGGCCGGGAAGGCAGGAGGGTTCGGGGGAAGCAGCGGTGGCCGCGGGAGCGGCTCGGGAGTCGCAAAGAAAGCGGGGGCGCCGCTGGAGAGCCCGGCACACCGCAGAAAAGCGGCTGGGAGCCGGGGTGCCGCGGAAAGCGGCGGAGGAGCCGCAGCAAGGGCGGGGAGCCCGCGGGGAGCCGCAGGAGAGCGGAAGCGGCTCGGGAGCCGGGAGCCGCAGGAAGGCGGCAGATACGGGAGCGGCTCAGGAGCCGGGGGCAGGAGGTGGGGAAGAACGGCTGGCAGCCGGGGCAGGAAGGGCGGCCGTAGGAGCGGCTCAGGAGCCGGGAACCGCAGGAAGCGGCGGAGGACGGGGAGGGCTGGCGGGCTACCGCGGGAGCCGGGGAAAAAGCGGCAGCGCCGCTAGAGAGTCCGGCGGGGATCGGGGGAACCGACGGCAGCCGCGGGAGCCGCAAGGGTAGCGGGGCGGGGAGAGCGGCTCGGTAGTGGGGAGCCACAGGGACAGGGACAGAAGGAAAGTTGAGGCGCACCGGGGATCCCAGAAATGAAGAGGGAACAAGTAAAGTTAAAGGGAAAAAGGTTTATTCAAGTCCGGGAGGTTACAGAGGGGAGGGCAAAGGCAAGTTAACGAAATAATTCTAAAGGCTAGGAACTAAAGGAAACAATCTTAACAGCTAACTTAAGACTTCTAATTAACTCTATACAATGTTGCAAAACACAATACTCTTAAAGCAAGTTCAAACAACCCAGGAGGAAAAGAGATACACTGGGTGATACAAAGTAGCAAGAAGCAATTGCAGACACGGGGAGCTCCTAACACAAACTGGAGCTGCAAGCAAACAGAAAGGTACACACACAAGCCTGTGAAGCTGGGGAAAGCAGTTTTAAAGCAGCCCTAAAGAAATAGCTTAAAGAAAGGTTGCAGGGCAGACTCTTACCACTCCCAGAACAGCATCACAGGCTGGAGGAGACTCGTAGTCGGAACTCGTGGGGGTAACTCGTGGATACGCTCTAGGGGGAACTCGTGAGCGGAGGAGGCAGCTTCTGGTTGATCAGGCCAGGAGAGATGTTGAAAACCGTCCTGCCTGAGCACCCCAGAACCTCAGCTTTTAAAGACTATTTCCCGCCTTTCCCTGACTACAGGGAATGCGGGGAACAATGGGGATATGAGTCATGCCCTGCAGGACCTTGCAGTTAGGCAGAGCCCACCTACACCAAGCCCTGCAAAACAATGGGCCCCCAGGGTGGTAATGGCCATCCAGTTGAGTTCAAGGGGGCCAGCTAGTTAAGATGAAGGAGCCATTGTTCACTTCACACCTTCTATGTACTTTAGTGATGGCCCGGGAGGGGAGGCCATCAAAGTAACTGCTATGAGTCACAGACAACCACTATTACAAGTTCTGTTTACTACACTCAGACAGGTGCTTGCAAGAGAAGTCTTACCCCTTTGGGGTGCCCAGGGAACAGTGCAGGATTCCCCAGAAACCTGGGTAGGGGCTCAAGCCAGTTGGTGGTGTTACATTATTGGGAAACCCCTAGATGTAGAACCTGGCCCTTGTTCTGCCAGCCTGCTTTGCCAGAATGGTTACAGAAACTATGCAAAAAAACCCACCCTTCTTACTCAACCAATTTGTTCCCTAGATTTATTCCGTCATAGTTGCTGACTTTGGTAACTAAAATGTTATTTTTCCCCCCTTTAACTCTTGTTCATCCAGCAGAGCCAGCACAGGTTCAGTGAATTATGAGAATTATCCCTAGATCTATTAACTAAGTTCTGATTGTAGAATCTTTATTGCTTATATGATGTACAAGTCAAAAAGAACCCAGCTTGGCTTTTATATTGCAAGTTGCATTTGCAGAGCTGGTCGTTAGAAAAAAAACAACGTATTTTACTTGTACACTGAGCACATTTGTCTTGGATATCAGTGAGAGAGTCCCACAGAGACATACAAGTCATGCTTCATAGCAGAATGACATTATAATAAACATAGAGTTGGACTATTAGCTCTGTTTGTGAGCATGCACATGTGTGTTGTGCAAAAATGGAAATCTGGTGATTTAGCATTAGAAATATTCAATACAATTCTAAAAGAGATGACAAGGGGCTGATATTTGTGCCAGCCTGTTCACTGAGTCTTTAAAGACTGTGATACAGTGTCTTGTAATTATTCAGCATGTCGTGGACTGGAGTCTGTCTTATCATCAGCCTTAGGTCATGTTGGTTTACAGGATTCCACTCCTTTTTTAAAAGTCACTACATTGCTAAAGGACATGTTAGTGTGACAACAAACCAGGTGTACAGCCATGCAGAAATCAAGCTAAAACTGTTACAGGCTTTGAAATATATCTGCACATGATTGCTGAACATCGGTAAAATTGCTAATAGCTGTGGAAACTGCACAGTTCTCTGGCTGTATTTAGTAGCAGCATTGATGCCTAGTTATGGGGTTATGCTCAGATCGCTGGCAGAAAGACTGTTTCCAAAATGCAGGGTAGAAATTAAGGGGTAAACAAGGTATCCTCAGGACACGTGAATTAGGCATCACCCACATCATCTGGAAGAAAATTTTATATATTTTTTCCTCTTAGAAATTGAAATTATTCAACATCCAAGTGTCAGCTCAGTGCAAATTAGATCAGATGGATCACCAAGCCTTGAAAGTCATGTCTTATGACAGGCAGTTTATCAGCCTTTTCACGAGGTTTTGTTTTTGCACCTGTATATCCCTAGCTGAATGTAAATTATTCTGCAAAGGGTTTAAGAGATAAATGTGTTCCCATGATGCTATCTATGTAATTCCAGGTTGGCCATTTGACAACATCATGTGTAAAATGAGTGGTCTGGTGCAGGGGATGTCTGTCTCCGCTTCCGTTTTCACTCTGGTGGCCATTGCAGTAGAAAGGTATGTATTGGCAGGAGCAATCTCTTTCTAGCCTTTCATATGCAGAAAACTAACTAAGGTTTAAGGTCATTTCAGTGTTGCTTCTCTGATGGAGCCCCATCTGGTGGCAAAGTACTTGTGATAAATAAATTTGTTACTCTTTTTAAAAAGTGCCACAGGACACCTTATTTGTTCTGCATCTTCATTGTTACTGTTTTCCTCTCCTACAATATGCAGGCTGAGTGTGGTTTGTAGTCTATCAGGCCCTCACCCTATGCCCTTAGGGTCCAACAGATACAACACAAAATGTTTGTGATGGAGGGGAGAGAAAGAAAATAGAAGAGGAATTAAAAAAAGAAAGTAAAGAGCCAGGTCTACCTCACATTGGCCTGTGAGTTCCAGATGGGTGCAGTGGGCAGCCAGGAACCTAAAAAAGTAACTGTCACAGAGGCAGAGCATTGGTGCTATGGCCCCAGCTTTGAAAGAGTATCTGGAAGGACCCCTTCAGTGTGCCAGACCCACTCTTCCTCCAGGGTGAATCACACAGTTTCACCACCTCCTCTGGCTGGACCACTGGTCTTTCAAGACTCCTGCTTCATACTCTGAGCTCCATTCAGCAAGTCCAGTTGAGATTGGCCCCTGAGAGACACTTGTGCAATCCTTATGGAGCAATGCACCTCTGCCATCAGCATCTGCAGTAACACTGAGCCAGCAATGTAAATCAGAAGAGTTTATTAGTTGACTGGAATACAGCATGGGAAGTCCTTAGGGTAGAGAAAAGAAAGTTAGAGCAAAATCCATGTCATTCAACAGAGAACCCAAAATTCTGTCTTTTGGACCTCCCTTTATCCCAGTTCATGTGTGTGACCTTGATTGCTCCAGCAGCAAACCCTTCACCCACCCTCCTGGCACGTCCCTCTCTCCTTTGTTCTTCAACTGGGCATATACCGCTTCACTTCCCGCAGAGAGATGAGCCATCCATGGTCCTTGGGTGCTAGGTATTAAAGTCCCAGTGACTAGATTTGCCCACTGTCTTCTCAAAAACTCCACTGATATGAAGCTTAAGCCCCAGACAGCTAGGAGCCATTCATACCTAAGTCTCTAAACTCTTGCAGAGAACAAACAACCCTTGCTGCCCTCTAGATAAAGTGGCAGCAAATAGGGGAAACTGAGGCATGTGTTTTTTAAAAATTACAAAAATTCACACTTCTTCACAGTAGCCATGTAAATAAAATGTAGAATCATGTTAGGTTATGTCTATTTAATAGCTATAGCTCAGCACAGAAAGTAAACTGTCTTTCTTCTACCTCTATGTATACAATTCAGTTCTCAGTGGCATTGGTGGAAAGCATATGAGCTGTTTTCCCTGCAACTGTATGAATAACTCTCAGTGAGTAACTCAGATTGCTGTTTGAGAAACAGTTCTGACACAGCTGATTACGCTAACACTTCCCAGTTGGCAGCTGACAAAAACACCGTAATACTCACCACTAAAATCAAATGAATTCTATCATATGTGCTTTTTAAATGCAGCAAAATCTGTGCCTCAGCAGCTGAAAAATGATGTTGTGACTCAAAAAAACATTCCTCTATCTGGTAGACAATTTTATCCTCTTGGAGCTCAGGTGGAGGGCAATAATGATTAAAAATATCAGCCCACTAGAATGTTATCACTTAAAACAAACCAGCTGTATGTACATGTTCAGAATAATGAAGTAAGACAAAATATGTTATACTCTTTGATCTTTAGCTATGTGGTGGGTGGATGAAAGAAGGTATGAACGATGCATAAAAGACTATTGATCAACAGCATTGTTTTAGCTGAAGTAACAAAGAACACTTGCCTGGTAATGACAAAGCCAGCAAGGAGTTTGTTAGATATGTTCTTCTCTCTCCCTTTAGAAAACACAAGTGTGCAGATTATCTAGGATTCTATGTGATTTGCTTTACTTAGAATTTTTGACCCCAGCTATACACAGTTACCGTTATTTTTAGGATACCCCACTGCAGCACAGCTGTGCCCTGAACCATGTTTTAAATAACTATGTTCTAAAGACCATTTATGTTCCCTTAATATGGCTACAAGATGGCTAGATCTGATCTAAACTAACAAAAACATACCACATTACAAAATATTGTGACACAGCTGTGTGGGTAAATGGTATCTCCCACACAGCTGTAATTATACTACAGGCCAGGCTTTGGTGTCTGCCATACATTCTGAAAAATGTTATACCATCTTTTTTTTTTTTCCTGTATCATTAACATTGTGTTAGTAGTAAACCAGCTCATTTCCTCTTAGTGTCAGTAGCCATTGGAAAGGCAGTATCTCAAATGCCCCGATATTAGCTGTAGGAAATATTGAAGGCTATGTTCCTTGAGCCACAGCTGAATCCTTTCTGAAAGTGAATCCATTATTTGGCATATCCTGCCTTGAGTGCAGAGAACTGGACTAGATGACCTCTTGGAGTCCCTTCCAGTCCTACACTTCTATGATACTTTGGGGCCTTGTTGTGTCATACAGGGTACGGCGTCCTTTGCTGGTCACTGTGAGTACCATAGCACCTCATCTGCATTTGAAAAAAAAAGAATTTGTGAGAACAGTTTTCCGCTGCAATGGGGGGGGGGGGGGCTGGTGCAACACTTTATTTCACATATGGGCAGAAAAACATGTATAACCTTTTTTTTAGGTTATGTTATCACCTTGGCCATTCAGTCAAGGGAAGAGTGGGTTCTAACATAGATATCCCCAAGCACAGCAGACAAATGAATGCTTACAACATTATATTGTGTAGAGACAGGCTGTAAAATACTACAATCTGTATTTTTTTTGTCCATTCTTTCTTCATTAGTCTGGTTGAGAGCAGTACATCTACCAACCATTTTTATTTAAATAGGAGTGACCTAGATCATCTTTCCTTTTTCCAACCAATTCCGTGATTGGGAGATTCTTCCTCCAAATTGACATCATCACATTTTATTGTCATGTGGTAATGTTGGCCCGCGCAGTAATGGGTGTCACCAGTTTGTCAGATAGAATTCTGTGAACCAGAAATCAGAAGAATCACTCAGTTCTTCTCATTCAAGTTGGCACTGATATGAAAAAGCAGATATGGGTACACTGTAGATCATCCCTTACTTCATCTTTCTGTGCAGACCAGTGTGAATGGAAAATTCTGACGGCAGCGTTCATTATTCACTTTGTTTTATGTGAAAAATGCAGTGTGCTAGGGAATGCAGAATCAGGTCCAGAATGCTTAAAATGTTTCAAAAAATTACGCACATAATAGAAAATGTCCTGCTGATTCTAGGCCAAGCCACAGGCAACTTCAGTGCCTTGTTTAATATTCAGTGTGCTGATTCCTAAAACACTGGTTCCCATTTAAAGCATTTCACTGCATGCTGTTCTAGACCTTGCAAAAGAATGAAACATCAGACTTTTTGTTTAATCAAGTCAGTTCCTTTATTTTTTGAGTCATATTACAAAAGCTTTGTTTTTTTTACATTCCATAAGCAGTTTGCACTTGTAAATGATAAATCAATCAATCAAATCATAGGGCTGGAAGGGACCTCATGAGATCATCAAGTCCAACCCCCTGGGAATTGAACCCAGGACCTTCTGCATGTTAAGCAAAGGTGAAAGATTGAACCATAAATTGCTGGTTCCTTTTTTCAAGTAATCATCTTGACAGCAATTTCTTTATATGTTCTTATGTTTCTTCACAGTGACATGTGCTCTTTAATACTCAGTAGGAGTTTATGCGTGAGCCTGCTCAATACATTCAGATACACTATGACATCACCTTGTTGTAGGATCCAATCTCTAGAGCATCCTGCTGCTAAACTTCTCACCCTTCTGTCTCATGTGGTTATTTAGCTCCATAATGCATGCTGATGTCGAGAAAAATGACTCAAGTAAACTAAATTTTTACCGTTTTTGTTTTTTAATAATTTTTGCTCTAGTATGAATGTTCCCCTTTAATATGAATGTTCCCTTTTAAAAGGACAGGGGTCAGGAAAGGAGAACTCAGATCTGGATCTTCTGTGTGAAAAGTTATAAAAGGCATCTGTATATGTTTCTTAGTATGGATAATAAATACCCCAGCAGAACTTAAAAGCAATACTCTTTTTCATCCTCTCATAGGTTTCGTTGTATTGTTTACCCCTTCAGCCAGAAACTAACCCTCAGGAAAGCTCTGATAACCATAGTTATCATTTGGGTCTTGGCCTTCATAATCATGTGTCCCTCTGCAGTAACTTTGACAGTCACCAGGGATGAATATCATTTCATGGTGGATGCTTACAACAACTCCTACCCACTCTACTCCTGCTGGGAGGCATGGCCTGACAAGGGAATGCGAAAAATCTACACAACCGTACTCTTTTCTCACATATATGTGGCCCCACTTACGTTAATTGTGATCATGTATGCACGGATTGCTTTCAAACTTTTCAAGTCATCTGCACCTATTGGAGGCTCCCAGTCAGAGGAGAATGAGGGGAGGAGAGTCTCCAGGAGGAAAGTCAAGGTTATCAAAATGTTGATCATGGTGGCATTGTTCTTCACTCTCTCTTGGTTGCCGCTGTGGACTTTAATGCTGCTGACAGATTATGGAAACTTAACCGAGTACCAGCTCAATGTAATCACAGTTTATATATTTCCATTTGCCCATTGGCTGGCTTTTTTCAACAGCAGCATCAACCCAATTATCTATGGGTATTTCAATGAGAACTTCCGAAGAGGGTTCCAGGAGGTTTTCAAGGTCCACTTCTGTTATGTGAAGAACAAGCACAAGGATACTTATTCAGAAAGGAACAACAGTGGGTTTCTTTTTGGAGCACGAAACCGAATTTTTGTTGACGCGCACCCTAATGATTCAGTGCAGCCCTCTGAGTCTGGACAAAATAACAACCCAAGAATTGGGTTATTGCCACTGAAGAATGGGAGCATTGCTCACCATGGACTAATGGTGGAGGACTTGGACAATACAGGTTGTTCACACACAAGTGTCATTGTCCCAGCCTGGGATATCTAAGAATACTACATGTGTGGCTTCTATGACTTGATGGACCTTATGGAGAATCCTGAAGAGCTGTGAACCACATTATTTCAACTAAACACTTCCCATTTTGTTTGGAAATTGCCTGAAACATCAAGTATTCAGTGATGGACATCAACACAAAAAATTATTGAATTTTAAGGACTAGATCTCTGAAGATTTAGATCCTTGTATATGGTACTATAGTTACAAAGAACAAAAAAAGTCATTGTATTCAGGTTTCCAAATGTATTATTTCTCCTAGACTTTCATATGAATTAAGTAGTAGTTTATGGAGGGATTTTTGGTATCCAGGCCCATGACCAGAGGAGACTCAGGCATAGCACTTATATAGTGGTAGACTACCGGTAGGTGGTAGTGGTAATTAAATGCACAGCTTCTTGGCTAGCTGATGAAATTGACTCAAGCTGGCTGGGCTTCTTCAGCTGAAAGAAAGATTAAAGGTTTGCTACTGGGAAAAAGACAAAAATTCAGCCAGTGAGTGGGGGGAATGACTGTGATGAATAGGCAATGTGCAACAATGTATCTATGACCTGGAAATGAGATAATTATTGGGAAAAATCACATACGCCACTTATGGAGCCAAGTCTAGGACCTTTATTCTTCAGCTCAACAGACCTAGCTTTTACCACAGAAGCAAAGAAACTCTTCCTTTATTGTTAGCAATAGCTAGCACATTACCATTTAAAAAATTAATAATACTAATGTTATAAAATGACCAGACACAGTGTTTTTGAAGGGAAGAGTTTCAGTACATCTGGGAATAATGCATAGATTATCCAAAAGGTGCATGCTTTGATTTGAAAGTCATACAATACAAAGAGTTTATAATCTACAATATCCGAGATTAGGGGTATCAGTTTCATGATACAGTTGAGATATAAGCATTCAAGCATTTGGGTACATCACTTGTACAAAAGAAATGGTGAGGTCAGTTAGTAGAAAGCAAATACAATGCTGGGTGTTGTCTGTTCCTCATCAAATGATAAATTCAGGATTGGTAGTCCTTCAGGAAATTCGATCCATAAAACAAAGGTCTTTCTACATCACCTTTGCATTGTGCTCTGGCTCATTCCTCTTGGTGTTGCCTATGGCTGTGATTTGTTACCCCCTTTCCCAGCCAGCTAGACAGATCTTGTCACACATCACTGAGATTTAGAAGAGTTAAATTCTAATAATCAGGCACCACAGCTGTAGTAAGTGCATGTGCTGCAGACACCAGACAAACTTATTGGATAGATCTTACAAGCACAGGACTAAAACTAGGACTAAAATTCTGTTTCTTCGCATCCCAAAGGAGAGCTTGCAACTACTTCAAGTAAATGAGATCTGGTCTTTTAACTTTACCATGTGTGTAAACCACAACAGGAGAATACACACATCCCCTCCTCTTCTACCAGGAAGTCAAGAAGGTCAGTAAAATAGGAATGGGCATTTTCAACAGTTTTGGAAACTTTTGTTAGAGATCTTGATCCGATGATATTTTGTTAACAACATTTTATAAGTGACAGACTGTAGAAAGAGGGAAGATAATGGATAAGTGAAGAAATAAATTTGAAAGCCTATGTCCCCAGTCAGGGCATAGCCTGCCAAACAAAAGTGTGAGTGCATGGAGCTGTGTGTGGGTACTATCCCTCTGGCTCCTCACCCTTAGAAATATTGTCATTCAGATTTGGGCAGGATGAAGAGTCTGTACTGAAATTGAAATGAGAAGTCCTGAGCTTCTTCCTCACAAAGCTATGAAATAGCTAATGTAATTTCCTGCATTTTAGAAGACATGACATTTCAAGAGCAGAGCTGATCTAAATGGATATTACAACATTTTCAAAAATTCTTCCAATTTTGAATGAAAATTACAAATTTTGCAATTTCCCAGTAAAGGAAATTCCAAATTTGTTTCATTGTGGAAAAACTGAAACATTTGATATTTTATTGTTTTTGTTTTAAATTATTTTCCAAATTAAATGGAGAAGGTGGCTGCCCCTGACTCCAAGGGACTCTAGAGGCTACCCTCAACTCCAGGAGATTCCTCAACTGGAAACTGAGGGAATCCTTTCCTGCAGGTTGGGAGCCTGGGAACCCTGCAATTGTTAACTTTGAGATAGTTTGCATGGTAGGATGGCCCCAGAGCCATAGACCCCATAACAACAGTTCCCAAATTGTGAATTATAACCCCAGATGAAGTCACAGAAATCCCTCATGTGCGGAGAACACCATTTTGCTCTGCGCAGCATGACCATGAATGTACAGTGCATTGCAAGTCATACTGCAAAATGGTGTCTTCCAATCTGTCTGAGGTCCTGGCAGGAAATACTTCATTAAAATAGGGTTGTGAGGACAAAAAGTTTGGGAAACCCTGCCCTGGAAGCTTGAGCTCCCCAGAAGCTTGTCAGATGAACCTGTAGGAAACCAGGTGGATCTCCCCTGAAACCTGCCTGTTTCATGGGAATTCTGTCAAAAACTGTTTCCACAAAACATTTCATTTCATTGAACTGGCATTTTCCGGGGGGGGGGGGGGGCGCCCCGAGTCTGTCAGACAATTACCAACCAGCATTATTCAGGAGACATGTTTAATGTCAAATTTACTGAATGTAGTTCCTTTCTCAAACAGAAGAGCTTGCAGAGTGGGGTTTTCCTCCCTTTCCCCCTAAGGGAATTGGGAGGCAGCAAAGGAACGTATTTCACTATAGAGAAGAGGGAATTGGAACGCCTCTTCTATCAGATTCTGCAGCTGTTCTACTTATTGTCAGGAAAATCAAGGACCCTCAGAAACTGCTCAGGAAGACACCAAAGCAGCTCTTCCTGCTGCATTTCAGTTCATCAGCTAAAGAGCAGCTGATGCCTTGTCCAGTAACAGAGGGGGAGAGAGAGGTGCTCTGCTTTTAGTGCCAGAGGGGGAATTGTCTTCTCCTTTATGTTAACTCCTGATTACAAGCATGAGAGATAGGACCTGGTTTTGAAGGATTTGAGCCGTTTACCCATAATACACAGCTGTATTTTTCCTGAAAAAACAGAAAATTTGTTGATTTATTATCTGCAGTTTTATTTGTAGTTTGTAAATAACTTCAGTTCTCAGAAATTATTGGCTTACACCACTAGCTTGGGCCAGACCTAGTGTAAGCATGTATGTACTAGCTTTTCCTTTCTATCTCCATTCTCTGTGTAACAGACACTTTGATTCCTGTCCTGACCATTCAAGATGGCCAACCATGAACTGTATTTGATTGTACTGTGGGTCAGTCACGTGCATGAATGAAATCTAGAAAAACCATCATTTTCACTTGTGACTAAAATGTGACTCTAGTTCTACAAAAGTAAAAGGCCAGTGCAGTTAATTTACTTTCTTACCTAGATTTCTTCTCTGAGACTAGTCCTAATTTTCTTCATGTAACATTAACTCCAAGATTATATGCTCACTGCAGCATAAAATTGTTAACAATTGTGGATAGCCTTGAGCTATATCAAACTGTGTATTGTCAGTCTCAATAGGTTCTTGCCTCATGCTGTTACTGTGTACCTCTGCATTTTTACAAAAAACAGAAATAACATTTGAAATGTTTAAGAAATGTAACCTGGAGTTTGTGATGCAGATGCAGTGGGATTACACCAACCATAATTAGGTTGTCTGTGTACATTAGAACTATTACTAGAAAAGGAAACATCCTTAAATTAGAGAACATGGAGTATTCCTAATATTTAGCACTTGTACTTCTAAACTGCAAGGTTCTCTACAGCCCCTAAATTAAGCCTCATAAACATCCTGTGAAGTATAATCTCCATTTTCATGACAGGAAAAGAGAGGAGTGCTTTAAGCCAGTGGTTTTCAAACTTTTTTTCTCAGCATCCAGTGGAAAAAAATCATTTATGCCCATGACCCAGCAATTACATCTTTCAGCAGCTCCTTCTTTATGTCTTTTAAGTGACCCTGCCAGCAGGTTGGAAGATTTGAGGATCTTGGGGGGCAACCACTGCACCCGTGGGGTACGGGGTGGACCTGGGGTACACTTTATTAAAATGAGTATAGGGTAAGGTGAGCGGTGGTCTGTGTATGTTGTGTTTGTCACAGTGGTTTCTGTAAAGTGTTGGGGGGTACCTAACTTTC
>ML681981.1:20926284-21039188 GCA_007922195.1 Podocnemis expansa | reverse complement strand
TGGGGGTTGGGGTAAGGGGACAGAGGCAGGAGAAGGGCTGTAGGTGCCTGGGAGTGTGGGCAATGGGGAGAAGCACGAGGGGCTGAAAGGGGATTCAGGGGTTTGTGAGGGAGGCAGAGGAGGGCAAAATGGTAGGGAAGGCAGGAGGGGTTCGGGGGAAGCGGCCGGCCGGGAAGGCAGGAGGGGTTCGGGGGAAGCGGCCGGCCGGGAAGGCAGGAGGGTTCGGGGGAAGCAGCGGTGGCCGCGGGAGCGGCTCGGGAGTCGCAAAGAAAGCGGGGGCGCCGCTGGAGAGCCCGGCACACCGCAGAAAAGCGGCTGGGAGCCGGGGTGCCGCGGAAAGCGGCGGAGGAGCCGCAGCAAGGGCGGGGAGCCCGCGGGGAGCCGCAGGAGAGCGGAAGCGGCTCGGGAGCCGGGAGCCGCAGGAAGGCGGCAGATACGGGAGCGGCTCAGGAGCCGGGGGCAGGAGGTGGGGAAGAACGGCTGGCAGCCGGGGCAGGAAGGGCGGCCGTAGGAGCGGCTCAGGAGCCGGGAACCGCAGGAAGCGGCGGAGGACGGGGAGGGCTGGCGGGCTACCGCGGGAGCCGGGGAAAAAGCGGCAGCGCCGCTAGAGAGTCCGGCGGGGATCGGGGGAACCGACGGCAGCCGCGGGAGCCGCAAGGGTAGCGGGGCGGGGAGAGCGGCTCGGTAGTGGGGAGCCACAGGGACAGGGACAGAAGGAAAGTTGAGGCGCACCGGGGATCCCAGAAATGAAGAGGGAGCAAGTAAAGTTAAAGGGAAAAAGGTTTATTTAAGTCGGGGAGGTTACAGAGGGGAGGGCAAAGGCAAGTTAACGAAATAATTCTAAAGGCTAGGAACTAAAGGAAACAATCTTAACAGCTAACTTAAGACTTCTAATTAACTCTATACAATGTTGCAAAACACAATACTCTTAAAGCAAGTTCAAACAACCCAGGAGGAAAAGAGATACACTGGGTGATACAAAGTAGCAAGAAGCAATTGCAGACACGGGGAGCTCCTAACACAAACTGGAGCTGCAAGCAAACAGAAAGGTACACACACAAGCCTGTAAAGCTGGGGAAAGCAGTTTTAAAGCAGCCCTAAAGAAATAGCTTAAAGAAAGGTTGCAGGGCAGACTCTTACCACTCCCAGAACAGCATCACAGGCTGGAGGAGACTCGTAGTCGGAACTCGTGGGGGTAACTCGTGGATACGCTCTAGGGGGAACTCGTGAGCGGAGGAGGCAGCTTCTGGTTGATCAGGCCAGGAGAGATGTTGAAAACCGTCCTGCCTGAGCACCCCAGAACCTCAGCTTTTAAAGACTATTTCCCGCCTTTCCCTGACTACAGGGAATGTGGGGAACAATGGGGGTATGAGTCATGCCCTGCAGGACCCTGCAGTTAGGCAGAGCCCACCTACACCAAGCCCTGCAAAACAATGGGCCCCCAGGGTGGTAATGGCCATCCAGTTGAGTTCAAGTGGGCCAGCTAGTTAAGGTGAAGGAGCCATTGTTCACTTCACACGTAATGATGGCCCGGGAGGGGCGGCCATCAAAGTAACTGCTATGAGTCACAGACATTAAGAAACTTCAGCAGCTCCTTCTTTATGTGTTTTAAGAAACTTCAATTACGTTTTTCAGCGGCAGCAGCAAGGTGTGCCACAACACAGTACTGGCTCCTGACCCTTGGTTTGAAAACCACTGCTCTAAGCAACCTGCTCAAATTCCCAGAGCCATCAGTGTTGGAGGTAGAATTGCAAATCAATAGTTCCTGTCTCTCAGGCTTATCCATTGACCTCCAACTTTGTCAACATTGCCAACTGTTCTTAGTCAAAAGACCTCAACCTTGCCTGTTGCTACAATTAAGCTGGATAAGGCCTTTGCAGATGCATTTTTTTAAATGAGCCTCCAAATTTGGGTTTGGATTTCCAAAGGTACAGAATGCCAGAAACTCCATGTGACTTCAGCTGGATTTCTAGGCAGTCAAGACAAGAATCTTGAAGCTATTTAGATACCTCACTCCCACTGCTATCAACAGAAATCTGAAGCACTGCACCTCACCTTTTCTGAAAATTCAGTTCAGAAGCTGAACACACCAAAATGGAGGCATCTAAAATTAGAAGGTACTTTGGAAAATGTTAATCTAAGACTTTTAATTCAAATCTTTTTCTAAACCAGGGGTCTCAAACACGCAGATCGTGGGCTGCATGCAGCCCCTAAAGCCATTTCCTGAGGCCCGCAACAAGACTATTGTTACCGATATTTCCAATATCATTGTATGAAAAGGTTTCAATGGTGCAGCCCTGGGGCTAACATACTAGTCCTCGTGTGGCCCTTGTGGTGATTTGTTTGAGACCTCTGTTCTAAAGGTTCCTAACCTGTTTGGTTACTGTACCTGTAATAATTTATCAGACTAAAGATGGGGAATTTCAAAAGCAGTTGGCCTCTGGTTGTTTCCACTGAATTCAATGATGAAACTCACTGAGTTCTTTAGAAGCTGGAAAACCCTGATTCACTGAAATGTCATATTTTGTGGAAACATAATTGCCACTTTTGAAAATCCCATCCTGGTTGCCTCCCATTCAGTTGAGCTAATTATAACAAGACAGACAAGGCAAAGATGAAAAATCACCACTGAAATTTGGCATGGTTTGATTCCAGAGCATGAATTAGGTTGTACTTTTAGTTTAATAAGAAGGCAGCACATACAGATGGGGCCTACTGCAGGTGATGCATAAAAATAAAAAGTTGCAATTGAGAGAAAACTGTTCACTTGTATCAGTCAATTCCACATGGTCTTTTGCTATCTTGAATACATCAGTATTCAGCACCTCTGCCCAGTAACGCTGTGAATAAAGATTTCCTTTATCAAGATTGTTACTTGGTGTTCTCCCCTATTGTATAAAATGGCATTACTGACACGACTACAAGAAACAGAAATAAAACATCATTCGCCTGTCTCTTTTGAACAGTGTGCCAATTTCCGTGCCTTACACTGAGTTGCAATGGGGTGTGTACGGATAGGTTGGGTCTTGCTGTGTAGACAGGATGCAGAGTTCAGAAGGGTTAGAGTCAGATCTCTCTAGAACAGTGCTTTTCAAACTTTGGGGCAGGATTCCGCATTGGGTTGCTGCACCCCTGCTGCCATTACCAGAATACTGAAATGCATTTCTCAAAGATGTAATTATTGGGTCATGGGCATAAATGATTTTTTTTCAGCTGGGTCCTGAGGAAAAAAGCTAAGCCCACTGGGCTTAACCCAGCAGCTGCACTGACCACTGGGAGCAGGACAGGACAGACCCCACCCACTGATCCCAGTCCATAACCACAGACAGAGCAAAGATGAAAACAGGAATGAATCAAGACTATGGGTTCTTTTCCCATTACAAAAGGTAATTTGACTTCAGGCTTCCCAGGGTTTGAACCTAACAACTACTCTGATTTGCTGTTACTGTATGACCTGATCCTATTTTACACGCCCTTGCATGTACTTTAATTCCATTCTGTAAGTTCACCCATCTTCGAAGTATCTGATAAAGTGGGATTTTCTCCCACGAAAGCTCATGTGGAAAATGTTAGTCTCAAAGTGCCACACAACTCCTTGTTTTTTGTTTTTCTGCTAGAGTGAAGGGTGGCCACGTCACACAGTGTCATGTCCCCCTGGACCCTGGAGAGCGGTCACCTTCACAGGGGGATGCATCCTTCCACTCACCACCCAGTGCAGCTGCAGTTACCGGCGTGGCGTGGGCGCCTTGCCCATGGCTCCTCTTAACTTAGACTGCTCGGGATCACTATGGCTGCCACCCAGGGATTTCCCTAACACCCCCCAACACCCCCACCTGACTTTCCCAACACCCCCCAGCTGTCAGCTAGTAACAGTGTTATACCAAGTCAGTGAGCATCCCAACACACCCCTACACCCCCCGAGCATCCCAACACACCGCTACACCCCCCAAACTTCCCAACATCCCCAGCTGTCAGCTAGTAACAGTGTTATACCAAGTCAGTGAGCATCCCTACACCCCCCCAAACTTCCCAACATCCCCAGCTGTCAGCTAGTAACAGTGTTATACCAAGTCAGTGAGCATCCCAACACCCCCCTACACCCCCCAAACTTCCCAACACCCCCCGCTGTCAGCTAGTAACAGTGTTATACCAAATCAGTGAGCATCCCAACACCCCCAGGTGTCAGCTAGTCAATTATACCAAATTAGTGAGCACCCCCGTCAAGCCCTGGGCAGAGCACTGCCGCCCCCGGACCCGCCTAGCGGCACCAGCCCAGCCACGTGCCTCATTCCTCCCCAGCGCCTTCGAACCCGACGCGGCCTCCCAGACTGCGCCTGCGCCCAGCGCGCCCGCTGATGGGCCAGGAGCGGAGGGAGGGGAGAGCGGCGGGCGCGCATGCGCAGTGCCGTTCTCTGCGGCCACAGAGGAGGGGAGCCTCACCTCCCCACGCCTGCGCAGTGGTGTTCCTGAAGGCCGGCGGGGCGGGGCACAAAAGGGGGCGAGGCGGCGCGCCTGCGCAGTGACTTGCCGGGACGGCGCGAGCACACCTCCAGGCAGAGCTGCCGGCGCCGTGCAGCGTGTCCGCCTCGTCTCCTGCCCGGGTCCCTGCCTCGCCGCCGGCACCATGGCCAGCTACTGCGTGGAGGAGCGCGCCGCCCCCAACACCCTGCGCTACCGGCTCTTCTTCAGTGAGTGCCCGCCGGCCCCCACACCCCGCCCCGCGGGTTAAAGTCTGAGCCCGGCACAGGTGGGGCCGGCCAAGGTGCCTGTGCCGGGGCTGGGCTCTGCTTCCGCGGCCGCCGCCCCTGCCCGGCAGCGACCTTTACCCCGGCCCGTGCCGCTGCGGGACCCGGCCGCGGCGGGGAGCGGGGAAGGTGCCCAGGCTGGGAACAGAAATAGCGGGGGGGGTAGGTGCTGGTAGCGCCACGTCCGGGGATTTCCTGCCACCCCCCAGCTGTCAGCCAGTCACGGTCTCGTAGCCGACCTCCCCCTGATTTCAAGTCCCTCGGCTGCCATCAGGCCCCTTCATCTCTTCCAAACCCCAGCTCGGGGTCCCTGGACTCGCAGCTCTCCCTGCTGCCCGGGGAGGCTGGGACTCTCCTTAGTCCCGACGGGGCGCCTTCGCGGATGCCACCTCTTTGCAGCCCAGCCTTGGGAATGCCCGCAGAGATGGAACTGTTCCCAGCTCCGCTCTTGCCTAACTTGTGATCGCTCCCAAACAAATTATGTTGGGGGTGAAAGAGAGAACAAAATCGGCTCCTCAGAGTATTGCATCATCTCTTTGGCTTTTTAAGAAACTTTACTTTCCATGGGTAAAAAGACTGATGAATAGAATAAGAGTCATAGGCTTGGAAAAGACCTCACAAGATCATCTAGTCCAGCCTCCTGGGTTTTGAATCCAGGACTTCCTGTAGGTAAAGCAGATGTGCTAGCTACTACACTATTTGCAGGGTGTGATGTTGATTTGGTTACAAGTGACAGACTTACTGAGCTGCAGCGTATGAGACAAAAAATGCTTAACTTAATATAGCCTTCCCAATGCAAAGTTTTTCAAGGGAGATGGTTGTTAAGAGTGCCAAATAGCTCTTTTAACTTAGCCATTTAAGTGAGAAAAGTTAATATCTACTATTAACCTGCTAGGAGTTAAAATTTATTCCACAGAGAAAAAGCAGACTCAGTCCTTTTATGCTATGAAATCTCTGGCTGATATTAATTGGTAATATATAGCTATGTGAAGAACAGAACCCTTCCATACCTTTCTCCTTAAAGCAATAGGAACATGAGACAATGAGGTGGGCCGTTAAAATGAGTTTTGCTCAGTCAGCCATAGAAATAGCTGCCTTTCACATTGTCTGACTGGAAATGATGCTTGATTTCTAAAGTTTTGCTTTATTGAGTGGGAACCGAAGAACAGTCTGCTGACTTTTCTAATCTTGAGGACAGCTACGTTTATACTGGAATAAGTAAGTCTGTAGAGAATACCAGAACAGCCACAGAAATGAAACTGTTCATTACCAGATCTCAAAATCCCCGTAGAGTTTAAACACAGGGTGTAATAGCAGCATTGTTGCTGTTGTGGCTTTAAATTGCAGCCAGGTTCTAAATATGAACTTTACTAGTCTGTGAAGGAAAACAGTGTGTACACAGCATACAGTAAATTTTCCAGTCCTTGTGAACACTACTACTTTATTGTGGTGGCTTTGTAGACCAGTTGGTTTCAACTTATTTTTATATCAAAGAAAAATAGCCACTTTCACTGACCACTCTGATGATACTGGGCTTTAAATTAGTGATGAGCAGTCACCAGAAGGTGGTCTTGCAAAGATCTTGCTAAGGCACTGGACTTGCTGGCTTTATTCCCACTCATTCTCTGTTCAGTTATCGGTGGTCTGGGGCAAGAAGCTGCTTCAGACCCATTCCTGCTAAGCAAGTGTAAGGTGAGGATGTTACCCTCCTCTTTGCAGAAAAATGGTGCAGTACTGCCAGGTGGTAGAAATCATTGATAATTGTAACTCCTGAATGAGGTTAGCCAATCCTAACTACTGGGTAGCCTTCAACTGTTAGTCCAAAAATAAACAAATAAATAAATGAAAGGGCCTTTGCCTGTGTTGTATATATGAAAACCACTTTGGGTTGCTGGCATTTACAGAGGGAGAAAAAGTATAGTCCTTGCTTATTACCAAGGTTTCTGTATGTAGTTATTGGGGAAGCTTTGAAGGTACAGCTCCAAGACCAGTTACATCTGGAATCTAAATATATCTTACTGTGGTTGTAATGAATCTACATGATTTCCTGTAAGATCTGAATATTATTTGCTTCTCTTCTTCCAGCCAGTTTGACAGTTATCAAAATTTATATAATCTTGTGACAGTCACCTCCAGAGGCGTCATTTGAAGTTTTCTTGTGCCATTTCCCACATATGTTCTCTAATGTGTCATGGTCTACTTCCATTATTCCAGCTGTCTTTGTCTTACAATTTGAGGGTATTATACACCTGTGATGTCAAATTCTTTTTAGAGTTTCAAACAGAATGTTTCTATCTATTGGTTCTTTTAAGTTAGATATGGCAGCATAATTGTGCCTTCCTTGGCAAAGGTATGTCTTGTTACTTCCTACATGTATCCACAACCTTGTGTGTGGTAAAAAAAAAAAAAAAAAAAAAAAAAAAATCCTTTTTAAATATGAAGGTATTTATGTAGATATTAAGATGCGCTCTGCAAATGAGTGTTAGCTGGATTTTTATGTGTCTTGTATTCTATTTCTGGAGGAAAAATTGGGAGTCTTGTAAGGCCTATGTGGTGATAATGGAGCTGTAATGGAGTAACACTAAATCTGCTGTTATTTCAAGACATGGTCAACATCTTTTTAAGATAGGTAGTTGAGTAAACCGAACATTATAGTTCTAAACATTTTATTAAATTGTTTTCATTAGAGCTAATTAATGAATCTTTATTGACAAACTTAACATTTTCTTTCAGAAAATGATAAAGGATGCTACATTTCACCGTTCCATGATATTCCAATGTATGCAGATGCGGGCAAGGTAATGTATATGGCAATACTTAGCAAATTCTTAGCTGTCCACTGTGAGAACTTAGCTGTTAGAAACCTATTCCCTACATGTTGACAAGTTCCAAAGGGACTTGTAAGCCATCTAAGTCTAATTCAGCAAAACAAGGAAGGAGTCCTGTGGTGCTTCTGAAGACTGACAAATCTATTTATCACGTGAGTTTTTTCATGGGAGAAAATCCCACTTCATCAGATGCTTTCAAGATCTTACAGATTGGGAGGAAAATAAATGGGGGGAAGTGAGTAAGACATAGGAGCAGGTCACACTGCAACAGCCAGTCAACAGTGTTGTTAAGATTCAAACACTGAGGAACAGCATATAGAGGAAGATGAGGTCAATCACCTGTTGTAATGGGAAAGAAAAATCCATATAGAGGAAGATGAGGTCAACTCACTTGTTTGGATTTTTCTTTCCCGTTACAACAGGTGATTGACCTCGTCTTCCTCTATATGCTGTTCCCCCAGTGTTTGAATCTTAACAGCTTTGATTGGTTGTTACAGTGTGACCTGCACCTATGACTTACACTGCCCTGCATTTATTTTTTTCCATTATATAAGTTTCCTGCATCTGATGAACTGGGATTTCCTCCCATGAAAGCTCACATGATAAATAAATTTGTCAGTTTTTAAAAGTGCCACGGGACTCCTTGTTTGTTTGTGTGTTTTTTTTTTTTTTGCTATTCACTACAGATAATGTTTAACTTTTTGTCCTTTCAGCGCATCTGTATGCGGAATAACACTGCAATATAAACCATTAAGGTAGTTGGGCACTGGCCAGACGATGTGACTGCAGTCACTGTAACTGAGTAAACTGGGTTACGTGGAATTCTATGTATATGCTCTTTCTGTGGTAATAAGGGAAATTCAATAGAAGTGAGACATAAAAATGAAGAAGGTCTTCCGTACCTTGGACCTAGTAAATAACTTCTGGTGGCAAGGCACTGAAGCAACTTTCCCTTAGACATGGGGAATAACATTGTTACCAGTCCTATTCACTGAAATGTTTGGCGTCATGGATAAGAGATGCTAAAAATGTAAATTCTTCTAAAAATGTTATTGCAGAAGAATTTTAAGTGACAGTTTGGGCCCTAATCCACAAGCAGAATCCTTATGGAAAGCTCTGCTAAAATCATTATATGTCTTCATTGCATCATCCTGAAGCACGTTCTAGTTCTGGGATAGATTCTTAGCTGTGTTAGGGGTACTTTGCATCATTTTGCCACTGAAGACCTGTCCGAATTCCAGTTTAACCAGCTACTGAAGTAACCTCTCTGTTCAAAGTGAGATCATCAGGCTGCACAGATCCATTGCAGTTGCTCCTGTAAAACTGTCTTGCTTGGAGAGGAATGTGGCTGGAGAATCACTGCTTTCTCTGTGATCCAAGGATGCCATAACAAGTCCCTAAGGTTTTTGGCAGCTCCAATAACTTAGGACGGGTGCTCTAACTTGCCTTCAGGATCTGGCCTGAGAGCCCAAGGGGTCAACACCACCTTTTCTGCACCCTCCACCCTACACTTTTTTCAAAGTGTCAGGATCTTGAGAAGAATACACTGTGTGGACGGAGTTTTTCATTGTCTGCCCCCTTCCCCCATCTCTTATGGATTTTTACTGCAGCTCTTCTGGTATTTCTGTCAGAACACTCTGCTAGATCAGAATTGGCAAAGCTTGCGCTAGTGCTATGGTGACACAAGTGGGGTGAGATTTTCTTTCATTGTGTCTGGAGAACTGTTTTCTCGAAATTCTAAACATTTTTAAAGTCTCCTTTGCTCCTTGAACTGTTTCTGTGCTTCTGTTGACATCCGTTGGTGTACTAAATATGGGTCAAACACTGAAGCAGAACTGAAGGTTTTTCTGGATTCATCACTTTGAAGTGATTTCTAACAAATTGAAATAGTATCCAAGTTATGCAGTGTCAATGTTTGAACAGAATGCTGACTCATAGGGATGCCTCTTCTCCCCCATCCACCTCTTTTTTGGGGGGGCGGGGGGGGGAAGCCTTCAGGTACTAATTGTAATAGCCTATTATACAAAGTAATTTATGGAGCTCAGCTTTACAAAACACCTACAGGTAGGAGTAGGATTGTCCATGTTGCCTTTCTTTTTTGAGAGAACTGGCTGGTCATATGGTGCTAGTTCAAGAAACAAAAATAATAATAAAATATAGAGGGGATTTCGGGTTCCCCCCCCCCCCAAAGATGAATTATCTAGTGAGGAAGCCCATGCATTTTTTGTTGTTGTTGTTTTTTGGGTTTTTTGTTTTGTTTAAAGAAAAAAACAGCTCAAATCTGTGCACTAGTTTCTGGTACTCTTTCCTCCTTACCCAGTCCAGGAAAGGCAATTCTCCTGCTGCCTTGGAGCACCACAGTATATGCTCATCAAAACCTTAGTTTAATAAAGGGAAGTTGGAAAACTTCCACCATGTGTGTGAATACAATGAGGGAAAAGTATCCAAGCTCTTTGGACTGTTAGGTTCTGCCCAGGGCTTCCACCCTGTGAAAACTTCTGATGTATGGTTTGCGCAAGTCATGCCAATTTTCAGGGAAAGGGCTCCTTTGAGCATGTTCTGAGGATGGTAAGAAAAGAGGCAAGATTTATCAGTTATGTCATTGGAAGTAGATACAAGCATTATGAAAGCAGTCCATGTATTGACAGGATGTGTTGTGGCTATAAAGAGGAGGTATGCTAAAGTAAAAACTTCTAATTTTCCAGTAGAGAAAGCAAGACCTCATGTAAACAAAACCAAGATACTTGGAAGGTCAAATTCTGTGTGATGTGATAGACTGATAGTTTATGTATATCTTGGCGAGGGTGTTAAGGGGCAGCAGTTAGCTAGATGGGGGAGTGAAGACAAACATTTTCAAGTTGAGTCCAGTTGCAAAGCATAATATGCCAAATATGGTGGAGAGCACAGTGGTCTTGTCTATTGACATGTGAAAAGGCAACTTTCAAAACATTTTTGGAGTGTAACAAAATGTTGTACACTCATGCTCCCCAATCTTTCTTGAACTAGGCAAAAATAAAGTTTGGAGAGGGCATCTATGCAGCAGTGCCTATCAGGTCCAGGATTTGGAATACTATCAATAACTGCCAATCTCAGACTGAAACTCTCTGTGGGGTGTAAGTACAAAACTCAGTATGGTTAATGTTGTAGGGTTTAAACTACACAGTGCAATGTTGACTGTATTACTTTTTTATTGCAAGACTCTCTTAAGGATCTTCCCTGGACCTTTGGCTAGCTCAGTAGCTGCTTTGTTAGGAAGCCCATTTTAGGGCAAGAGGTTACATTACTGTCTGGACACTGTCTCTAGCTCTTAATCCTGGTATTTTTAAGATCTTGAGAGGATTGTAAAGTATTTTTCACTCTAAGATTTGAGGGGCAGTAAAGCTATCTGTTCATGGTTCTTTACATCTTAGTGTGAAGCCACATACATTTAGAATACTATCTTAGTACATTGATCATGCCTTCCAAGCCATGTCAAACTGACATTATGTGTATTGATCGTGCCTTCTAAACCATATCAAACTCAGCCACTTAATTTCCCAGATACAAAATAGCTTCTACATATACACAGGCTTCCAGAAGCTTGCCTTATCTTGAGTATAACCATATCCTCCAAACTCCTTTCTCTCCCACAAAAGTTATGTTCATTTCCATACACTTAAGCACCGATTGAACAGTCAATCTATTCTAGTCTAATCTACTGCCACACTAATAGATCTTTCTCTTTCCCTCCTTATTAGAACAATGCACAAACACTAATGGAGCTCTGAACCCACAGAGAACCCCTAATTATGAAGGAGTAGATGATGTAAACTGAAACATAACATTGATTGCATCAATCATCCAACTATGGTGAAATGCAGGTGCAAGGGATTTATCATCTCTGATGTAACGATTCTGAACACTAATGCTGCTTAACCTGTGGATTAGATGAAGCAAGGGTTGATATGCAGCCAGGAGCTCAGCACTCTGGGAAAAATCAAGCTAATCTTATTTAGGGAGGTGCTGTAAAAAGCACAAAAAAAACCACTCACCTGGAGGAAGAAAGGACTCTAGAGTGGGACTTTGAAAGAGTACTGTGTTGATCTGACTCTTATCTCAGTGGAAATTCCTGCCAAGTCCCACCATAGTCTCAGTGCAGCAGAAAACAGTTCAATATTCCTAGCGCTTGTTGCACTTACCCCATTAAATGTTCCTTAGCTAGATGGACCATCTTCACAGGCAAGATATGTAGGCTATCTTTATACTGGAGCTGTCTTAGATTAGAACGCCTTGGAGATCTCTGGTTCTCTTTTCGCTTAATCAAGGTGTGGTTTGTATTAATGAAATGTAGAAGGCTTACCAAAAGTTTGTTTGGGTTTTTTTTGTTTTGTTTTGTTTTTCCCTAGAACTGCCTCAATTACATTCATATTACAAATGAAACATTTTAGTGTCATGGATCTGTGTATGCCTTTTTTTTTTTTTTTTTTTTTTTGGGGGCCTCCATTTTTTTCTCACTAGAAATTCATATGTGATACTTCTTACTGTATGTTTAAAAAAAAACAAAACAAAAACAATTATTTAAAACTGGTTTTCAGGACCTTCTAGTGTCATGGGTTATCTTGCTGAAAAGATGATACACGAACAATGTAAAAAAACTCACTCACTATCAGACAGTCAAGTCCTGTAGCCTTAATGCTGAGCTAGAATGGAGGAGTAACATTAGTCTGACTGTTCTACTGTTGACCCTTAAAGTTCTGCTGACCAGTCAGTTATCAAGATGTAACAAAACTCTCATTTGCTGGACACAGCAAAATATTTCAGAACTTTAAATACTTTGCTGCTTTTGATTAGTTTATGTGCTTGCTGTAGATTATGGGAATGTACTTCTTTCCTGAGATTTTGCTGATCTGCCTCTTGCTTGTTTCAGAATGTGTTCAACATGGTCGTGGAAGTACCTCGATGGACAAATGCAAAGATGGAGGTAAGTAGAAAATAAAATCCATAATTGAAGGTTTGGCTGCCCCTGGTTCTTAAATCTGACTCTGAATTCTGTGTGGCTTTACTTTCTTTTGAAAGAAAAAGAGTAGTCTGATGTGGTACAATGGTTTGTGGTCTGGAACAAGTAGAAGAAATACAAATTAACAAACCTAAATGTAGAACTTTGTGGTAATTAGCTTTATTGTATATTAACACTGAAGTAAGCAAAATATCATGAAACTTTGAGCTCTGGCCAATGTTGATGTCTCAGTTTAGATATAACCACTGCAAAACACAATTGGCTGTATAAAAAGAATTGCAGAGTATGGACAGTTTAATGAAAACTTAAAATCAGTTATACTGTAGTAACTTCTAAGTTCATTAGTAACTTTGGAGCACTCCTGTGTATGGTGAAGCCTTTTTCAGTCCAAGACCAAGTTGTTGGTGGAGCATCAAGATTCTTGCTTGCAACCTCAGATGCCTTGTGAAAGAGACTTTCTCCAGGAAATGGATTAGGTTGGTCCATACTTCTTGGTCACCGAAATGACTGCAGGCTAAATAAGCATGATATGAAGGGTATGGGTTTGGGTGTTAAGAGGAATCGTATTTTAGATGACTTCCACATTCTAGCTTATCTGAATACCCCCCATCGAAGTAGTCTTCCCTTTATCTCTGGCCCCTGAATAGTTGGATCACTGAGGAAGAGCCTGTATGCTAATAGCTACAATCTGAAACATTTAATCTCCAAGGAAGGGCTTATCCGGAATAGGATTGGGTTGGATACCATATTAAGCGATTCTTCCAGAGGCAAAATTTACACATGGCGTCCAAATTATTTTATACTGGAGAGCCCAGGCCAAAGCTTTCTATTAAAAAAGATGAAAGAGCCTTTGGGCCTATTTTTGCATTTATCTTGATGTTCAGACTCTGAAAGGTAATGAACTCCAGTTGACTCTAATGGAAGCTGCTGGGTTCTCAGTGACTTTACATATACAGCCAGGTTTTCAAATTAGATTGTGATTGAAGTTTGTTTATTTTGAATATCTGGGTTGAGGGAGACTAAATGGTCCATATTTTTTTTTTTTTAAACTAAAACACCAATACCTTCAAGTAACTTCTGTTTGTTTCAGATTGCAACAAAGGATCCACTAAACCCAATTAAACAAGATGTGAAGAAAGGAAACCTGCGTTATGTTGCTAATGTATTTCCCCACAAGGGCTACATTTGGAATTATGGTGCTATCCCACAGGTACTGCATTGTGTGTATATAATATATATATGTTACCTTTTACTTGTAGCAAAAACTAGATATTGGCCACACAAGCATAACCCTGAACATATTTTAAAAAACATGCACGCTACTGTAAGAGCAAAACAAGATCTGCTTCATCTATTTCAACTGAAACAGCAATAGGAAATGCTAATGAGGGGAAATATGGAGTCAATACTGACAATGAGAGAAATCTCAAGAGAAGGAAAATTTGCAAGTCGTCTTGTAAACAAGATAATGAATACATAAACTTGCAGCAAAATACCTCTGTAGAATAAAACTGGCATTATATTAGTAATAAAATGCCAGCCATTAAGTGTCAGTGACCTGTGATACTTAACAGTAGTCAGCAGAAATGAGTGGTAGGTTCATACTCTTCATTGAATAATATTGCTGTGTAAGTAGGATGAATGTTTTAGATATTAGCCATGTATTCACTGGTAGGTGTGATTCCCTGTTCATGTGTAAGACCTTGCTGCATCATTTAAAAGTTCCCAGAGAACTTCTTATTTTAAAAAAGCCTGTCAAGAGACTGTTAATTATCTGATTGAAGGGACAGCATATTCAGTTGTGTAGGCAATGAAAAGTCATGGAGAGCCATTAGTTTATTGATAACTTGAAAATGGTTTAAGCTCCTCTGGCTAATTATACTAAAATTACCTTTGACAAGATGTTATTAAAACTTGCATTTTACTTGGCTACATATTTATAATTTGATCAGTCCCAGCCTTTTCTAGAAATACTTACAACCCCATAGGTAAAAGCTGGGTTTTTAAGTCCTGTTGTAGCTAACAAAACACATTGAATGGCAACCTGTAGAGAATGAATCTCTTCAATATCCTTCTCTGAACTTTGTCCACCCACTGCCCTTAAGTTCAAACTTTCCACCTCTGAAGAAAGAGTTAAGGGAGAGACAGGTTCAGCTACCTAGCAGCAAATGATGCAGATGATGGCACTACAGACTGTGTATTTTAAAAGGGTTATCTTAAAGCTGATCTTGTCTTTTAATTATCCTGATGACTTTCTGTATCCTCCCCTCTGACCTAAGAGGAAATCAGGTCAGTTCTGATAAGGGAAAGTTAGTTCAAAGGAACAGTCAGAGGAAGTCAGTATGCAGCTTATCCTGATCTAGAAATCCCAGATTCGTGGACAAAGTAAACAGGCTAACTTAAGGTGCAAATAGATATAAAAAACTAGTGGAAACTTCTTAAACATCAATTAAAACTGACTTTTTTTTTCCCCCCACTGAAACCCAATTGGAGTCCATTCCATCTTAGTTAAGCTTCTTCACTAGAACACTGCACCTGGCATGAAAAACTCAGACATCCATTCATGTACATTGTGAATCTCTAGGGTTCTCTGGTAGTCTAAAAATCTCTCTCTCATATGTAGACATGGGAGTATCCAAAACATAAAGATGAAAATACTGGTTGCCTTGGAGATAACGATCCAATTGATGTGTGTGAAATTGGAAGCAAGGTAATGTGCTTTTTTGTTTTGCTGAAATAGACATCATGGCTATCCCTCTGGAAATTAGAGGATTTTTTAATGCGAACTGTAATCTGTTAAATTAACTGATTTCAGAGGCTACCTAGGTCCTGCTTCTGACTCTTAAGAATTTGGCTTCTCTTAATGCTGCCACGGGGACTTCTCTGATGCTGAAATGTGATGAATCTTAATTCTCCAAATTCATGTAATTCAAGCCAAGGTTTAAGTTAATGGCTAACCAGTGGTATGATTTAGATGTATTTCCAGCCATACTCTCTTGCATTGATCCTCTTACTGAACTCATTTTGAATATTTAACTTTTTACTGAATTGTAATCTGTCTTATCTTGCACATCGCATAGCACATTAGTAGAAAAACTTAATAAATTAATTGTTTTAATTAGGTGTGCTCAAGAGGAGAAGTAATTAAAGTGAAAATTTTGGGCACACTGGCACTGATTGATGAGGGAGAGACAGACTGGAAAGTAATTGCAATTAATATTGAAGACCCTGACGCAGCCAAATACAACAGTAAGTAGCACAAGAGGAAGGTGTTTTGGCTTTTTCCTACGCAACTGGAGATCTCGTATAGAACACTTTTCATATTGGAAAAGTCTGCATTTAATATCCATAGAGCTAGATTTTAGCCACTCTCTGCACAGGGCCTTGATAGAGCAAGGTGAATACAACCATCTTTTCCCACTCCCATCCAGCTTTGTGTACCAAGGGATTAAGACGTTCCTAGAAGCAGTGCTGGCCTAGTCAGCAGAAGAATGCATTTGGTTCAGTACAAACTCGGTTGGCAGAGACTGATTTGAAGCTTCAAGCGAGAGCTGGTTGCTCTTATGCAGCTGAGACCTTGAGGAAAGGTGATAGTGGAAACTCCACTGAGGGTGAATTCTATACATTGCACTCATAGATTTTGCTAGCACAACCTGTATGGACCACATAAAGCCAGCTATTACACAAAGGTACAAGTATTTGACAGAAAACACGCTTCAATTATCCACTCAAGCATCTCTTCCAGCTAAAGACAAAATGCCTTCTGCCCCATCAGAAAAGGCTCCAGTAAAGTAATTTGGGCTAATCTGACCTGTTAAAGGTTATGAGCAAACTATCTCTGAGTATAACTCTTCTGTGCTTTTGACAGTTGGGTAGATTGTGAGGTTCAACCAGCCTCAAATCTGACTTTAACAGATGACGTCTCATGAGAACTAGGCATACGCTGCCTGGAAGATGCAGCAGGGTAGCCAGCAATCATGTTTCTCTTACTCAGTAGTACTAGAGCCCAGAACTGGTCTGGACAAAAGAACATTATACTCATTGCATAAAAACTAGTTTGAGATTGCACCTATTTGCATAATAGGGAGTTGTTTTCCCCCCTTGTTAGATATTGATGATGTCAGAAAGATGAAACCCGGCTACTTAGAAGCTACAGTGGAGTGGTTTAAAAGATACAAGGTACCTGATGGGAAGCCAGAAAACCAGTTCGCATTTAATGGAGAATTTAAAGACAAGGTAATGTAACCACTTCATTATTGTATATCTGTAAGACCAATTCTGATTGTCCAAAAACCACATGAGAGCTCAGGAACAGTAGTCAGTACACAAAGGGTGGGGGCATATATTGCATACTTAAATGCTACTGTAACAGCAAAGCTGTAGTTCCATTTTGAAATAAAGCAAAGTCAAATGATGTAAATTTTTCAGCTACTGTAATAAAAATAACTGATTTCATTCTTTTAACTCTTTCCAGCCAACCTTTGTTTTGCTTGCTAGCAGAAACACAAAGGGTTTCATCCTTAGGTGGAATGCAGCTGTTGAAATCTCAAAACTGTTGGAAATCACACACACAAGTGTATCCCTCCGCAGGATGATCACTCCAGCATGTGTGATTCTCTGGCATAGAACCAGCACAGTAACTTCTGTGCCTTTCTTTTGGCATGTAGAGCTTAGCCAGAACAAAAGGGGCACAAATGGGGCTTCCTGCTCTCACCCCTTATTTTTTGACCAATTGGAGCCTCCTAGCAGGTGACAGACACAGCCAATTCATGAAAACTGGGTGGTGAGCTTGTGTGTACACTCCTTCAAACTTGTGTTATCTCCTGTAACCAAGGAGCTGACTTCATCTTTTACACTGGAAGAATCAGTGAGAAGTGTAAAGTCCTGTTTTTGATAGCATCCCTCCTTCTGATTGTTTCTAAATAGTGAAACAAGAATTTAAGATAAATCTTATTTTTACCCATATTCAATCAGCATTTCACTTGGCTTTGTCTATAACCTATTAGTTTCACTTTCTGAATCACATGCTAGAAAGATCCTTGTGTGTCAAGCTACACAAGTCTAAAGTTCTTTGAATTTAAGTGTTTGTAGGGAAAAAAGGTGTGTGGAAAAACAACTTTTCCCTAACTTTTATTTGACAATGTCCCTTTCCTTTAAATATACAGGAAATATGAGCAGTTCCAAAAACTGACCAGTGTCATTGCTACTGTATATAACTCTCTTGCTGTTTCCTGTCCCACCCATCTTCTTGGTATTGCAGTGACTGGTATCTTAAACTAGGGAAAGATGGAGGTTAAGTCAGGATTAGCCAGCACATATTAGTAAACCTCAATCTCCTTCACTAACCTAGACACTGTTAGTGAGAAGGGGGGGGGAAATGGTCTTATGGTAAAAGTACTGGATTGAGATTTGGAACATTAGAGTTCTATTCCACTGTTGTACAAACTTACTAAGTAACTGTAGGCATGTTGGTTTCATCTTAGACTAGAGTAAATTTTATAATCCCACATGTCTGCTAAGGTGTTTGGGGTAAACACTGTGTTTTACTTTAGCAGTGGTCCCCAAACTGTAGGGCATGTCCCAATAGGGATGTTTGGAGTGGTGGGGGTGCCGCCCAACTGTATTTCTGGCCCCAGTTCATGACACAGATTCCATTACTGGTAAGAAATACCTAAATATCTACCTATAAACATTACGTTCTCTTGATTCCTATCTAAATGATAGTGTGGTGATCATTAGCATATTTGTCTGTAATAAAGAAATTATTCTTTTAAATTTCAGGATTTTGCAATTAACATCATCAAAAAAACTCATGAGCATTGGGAAGCTCTAGTAACTAAAAAAACAGATGGAGGCGAAATCAACTGGTAGGTTACCATTTTTCTGTTCCACTACTCTTCGTTAGAATTCTTACCAAAGGGAAGTAAAAAGCAGACACGCTGTTACTCTAGTGCTATCTTATTCTAGAGCTTGTTCCAAAATGGAGGATTGAGGCTTTATTTTTTTTTTAAAACAGGCAACTTTAACACCATTAATACTGTAATTTAAGAATCTTGGGGGAAGAATTTGGCGCTCACCATTGACCTTTCTCTTTTAGTACAAATACAACTGTGTCAAACAGCCCCTTTCATATTAGTCAAGAATCTGCTAAAGCTATCGTGGAAGCCGTAAGTACAACTAGATTTGAGTAGCTTTTATTTTTTTGATAACATCTGACATCAGTGATCACAAAGAGAAGACAAAAGGATTTTTAAGTGCTGCACTGGGCGGGGAGCTTCCCAATAGAAGCAGCTTATTATACTAGCTAAAATCAGGATGGCCAAACTAAGCATAACTCCTGAAAGCAGAAGTGCATGAATATACAGAAACTCAAACACCTCTTTCTGGAGTTTCTACTTGCCCTGCTTATCATCCAAGAGTGGAATCTTTCTTGGAGCACTGTTTTAAATGGAGCAAAGTACTCATTTCTTCATTATTAACTCATGAAGATGACTTGAAGTTAAATTTAAAGAACTTTTTGAAAATTAATAGTTAAGACGTGACACAAGCTTTAGTTTTTAAACTATAGGCTACCCTTTGCCGTCAAAGTGCATGACAGTTGAGATAGAAATGAGTCCTCTGAAAGTCATTCTGATTCCTTGGAAATACTTCCTGTCAAATAATATTGCCTGACATCTATTATGTACTATCTTTATCAAAACTTAAGTGGGGGAGGTATCCAAGCACTTCAGAATGTTTGGTTACACCTGTAAGTCTTGATTACCACAATATTTGGCAATTCTAACAAACGATGCAAAAAAGTGTGAATAGATAAGTAATAAAAAAGGTCCTTTCAATATGTGAAAATAATTATAATCAGAAACAGAGGCCACTTAAAAATAGATGAGAATATAAATGTCCTAACTTACTGTGATTTTAAAAGTGTCATGCTATAGCTGTGTCAGAATTACCTGGTAAAATCCTGAGGACAAAACACTATATTAGGTTGTGGACTGGAATTGTCACCAGCTACACCACTTTTCCATATTATCACTATAAAAGTGTGTTGCTGATTCTAAATATCTCTTGCTGCTGTTTTCTGGAATACGATACTGGGACATTTAAAAAAAAAAAAAAAAGTTATGGCTGCTGAAAGATAGTATATCATCTCCTTGCTGTTCTAGAGGAAAATATGTCTAGTGCAGAATCCTTCCAAAAAAAGTAGCTAGCTTTATTTCCACATTAGCTAGAAGTTGTGCTGATTAGACTACAAACAATGTTCAGCTATGTTGTTTACCCATAGTTCTCCAATATTGCTATGAATCTCTGCATATTTATACACCTTGAATTTTAAGTCTTCAGTAAAGAGAGAGATTTGTGAAGGCCCAGAAGCATAGTCTCCAGATCATAACCATTTCTCAGTAGATTCCATAATCACAAACCAGTAATACATATCTTATTTATCAGGAACCACCCAGTGGAGCTGCAAATCCAATACCACCTGAAGGTAAACCTTAAAATTTGTCTCAATCCATAGTGACTTTAAGAAGTGTTAAGAGACTTTCTGTAGAAAAAAAAATAGACTGCAAATCTGTCAAATACAGTATTTTTTTTAAAACACTGGAAACTAAACCTTTCTTTAGCTTTTGTTAGTAGAGCTGTTAAAGTCAGCTTTTCACTGTTTTAACTTCTCATTCTGTGCATGTGAAGATGCTGTAGCACCAAGAATTCTTACTGCTGTCTGAATAGCTCTAGCACAAAGAGAGGAAGGAGTATTGGGATTAGTAGAACAAAAGGGGAACCTTCTGGCACTTTTAAGACTAACAAATTTTATTTTTCACTTGGGCTTTCATATTTACGTTGAGAGAAAAAAGTGAAGTTTTCTCCACTCTGGCTTCTTGCAAAGTTGAACTTTGCCCACGAAAGCTCGGGGGGGAATCTTTAAAAGTGCCACAAGACTCCTTTTTTTGTTCTGCGGAACCACACTAACACAGCTACCCTTTTTGGAACTTGGGATTAGTGAGTTTCTTGAACATTAGGAAAAACTTCCCAGAGGACTGAAAGCATGATGACAGCAGAACACATCTCTACTTTATACATTTAAAAAAAAAAGGGGGGGGGGCAGTTTACACTGTAACATACACATTAATATTGCAATGTGTAAGTGAGCTGAAAATGAAATAAAGCCCTTCCTAACCCTTTGAAACATGAAGTAACCAAAACCAGACAGTTGCCAGAAAAATAATGTTCCCTCTAGTTGGTTGTTAAAGCAGTTGTTACTGTTTGAACTATTCATTAAATGTGCTTTAGCCTTGTTGACTTTGCCTTGTATCTTTAAACTTGTAATTAAATATTTCTAGTAAAATTAAATGGGTTCATTGATAGTGGTACTGAAGCAGCTACATATGCTGTCACAGCTACAAGCAGTCTTCCCATTCATCCTTCTTTTTTTCTACCTCTGAGCCTATAATATTGGACGCATCTAATCTTTAAGGCTGTGTTCACACAGTATTTTTGTTTTGGAAATGAGGTTGTTTCGAAACAAAAAAAAAAAAAGCATGTTCACACAACACACAGTTGTTTTGAAACAAGTTAAACCCCCTTTGGGGGAGAAACAACCTTGTTTTGAAATCATTGTTTCGAAAACAATGCGTGTGAACATGTTTCAGAACAAGGGTCATGGCAGGTTTGGGGGCAGCCCAGGCTTTAAGCCGGTGGGGTTCAGAGCTGGGCTGCGCTGAACCCTGCTGGTGCCTGCAGCCCCCCTCTGCAGGCATCAGCGGGTTCAGCGCTGGGCTGCACTGAACCCCGTGGGTGCCGGCAGCCCCCTCCCCAAGCGAAATAGCAAGTTCACACTGTGAACTTGCTATTTCGTTTCCCACCTTTTTCATTATTTCAAAGTAACTTTTTGCTAATTCAGCTTAAGTTATTTCAAAATAAGGTGTTTCGAAACAACTTATATCGAAAGAACCCCCTGTGCGTGAACACAGCCTAAGTCTTGAGGCTGCTAGCACCAATGCAGTCCTACAGTAGGTGTTACTTATACCTTTTCATGGAGTGCCTTATTCCAGGACTTGTGGAGTCATTAACCATGTAACAAACAGAAATGACTGAAATGAGCTGCCATCTTAGAGCGCCATCAACGCTTGAAGGGATTAGGTTTTTTTATTTAAAAAAAAAAAAAAATGTTGGGTAGTGCTCTCCTCAGTTATCATGGGGGAAGTAGCTAAGCAAAATACTTCCATTTCCCTGCCTCAGGATTCACTGAAATGTAACACAGCCCTTCTTGCACCAATGTCTTAGATGAATCAGTGTGCAATTAAAATGACTGCCCTGTTGCCAGGAGTCTGATGTAGCAATGAAGTTCTAAAGTCACAAGTTGCAGTCATTTAAGAAGCAGGAACACAAATCAAATGTTTTTGTTAACTATGGCTGAGAGTGGTCGTAAGAAACTTTTATGGAATTTTAAAGCATGTAGTACTACCCTAGACCAGTGGTTCCAACCCCTTCCTCTGCTGTACTGTAGCAACTTTGATACCTTTAATTATTTTCAGGCACCCCACCATATAGTCTCCCAGCAACCTCATAAATAGTCATGACCCATTCCAGAACTCTGATTTAGTTTTTCAAAAAGATTTGGTTGCACACCTGCTCAGGCCTCAGGGCACACCTGTGTGCCATGGCACACTGGTTAAAAAACACTGCCCTAGACCCTGTGCAGAATACTTAGGCTGCATTATTATGTAATAACACTACTTTCAGCAATACAAACAAGGAGTCCTGTGGCACTTTTAAACAAATTTCTTTAGTGCATAAGCTTTTGTGGGCATAATCCCACTTTCTTGGATGCATGTATGCATTGTTTTGCTGAAATGTACTAACACAAACTCTTGAACTAATTTCAGTGCAGTATGACGGCTGGAAGGGAGAAGACTTCTTAGTCCACAGCTCAAAAAGACTGGCTCCCTGCTAGGCACCAGCAGTTTTAGTTTGGGTCACCAGAGGGCACTCCCTGCTGTATTTCTGCAGTGGAGTTAAGAACCAAAGCTACAAACACCCTGGCACCTGGGTTTTGTCAACCCTGTCTTTTTTTAGAAAAAGTAGCTCTACAGTGTTTACTTGAATGCTAGTGGATTATGGAACTAAGAAATAAAATCAGCATGGTCATAACTACAAAATTTATGTATTGCATCCAAGATAACACAATATTGAAGTATGACTGTAAATGTTAGTGTGACTCAGCTAATTTTAAGGCCATTATTGTTCTAATTGTTTCTCTACTTAGCAATACTGACAAGATGTGAGAGAAAAATCCTGCTCCCATTCTAGTTAATAGCAAAGCTTCCATTGAGTACAGTGAAAACAGGAGCAGTTCCCAAATTACATTTGATAGTCCAGAAGTTGAGTAAATAGTTTGAGATAACTGGGTGGTAACATCTAATAGCCAAAGGCAGATATCATCATCATTGGGTCCAAAAGTGCTTTGCAGAACTGTTAATGATCTGTGGCATCCTTGAGAACTTGAACTAGATGTACAATCATAACTGAGTTTTTAAATCTTTTTCTTTATTTACAGTGGACAAGTGGTTCTATACCCAGAAAAACTAAGACCTAAAGGTACCAGGAAGCCATAAGTGGGGGAAAAATGAGAAATATTAGCTTACAGTTCCCAGAGGAAAATAATGGTATCATAGATAATTTATTATAACAAAATCACATATCTACCAGTGATGTGGCATGTTCAAGATGTACCAAGGTCATGTGGAGACAAAGCAATCTTCTTGTAAAAGACCAACATCTAGTCTTGATATATCTTTGTACATCACAATAGTTCAACTCAATTGTGTACAGAATATTTGATGGCTGTTCACCTTAAGAAATAAAATTACTTGGCTGAAATTCATTCTGTGGATTGTCTTCTTCTCTAGCCTCTCCCAGTACTGTCTACAAAAGGGGTCAGCAACCTTTGCTGGTCCTTCCTCCCCAACCCTCAGCTGGTGCCAGTGGCCCCCTCTCCTGAAAAAATGTGGCAGCTGCCTGAAAAAGCACAGTGGCTTCTTTTGAGGAGCATCACACTACAAAAAGGAGCCACTCTGGGCAGCTTTTCTGTGTCATGTGGAGCCACAGGCAAGGGGGACCCCCTGTGTCCCAGCTGCATCTGAAGGTAGCTGCCCAGAGTGGCTTTTGGTGGCAAGAGTGGCAATTTCTGTGGTACTGCAGAGGGTGCTATGTGCCATTCTGAATGGGCTCAGGTGCCACTGCTGGCACATGTGCCAGGGGTTGCCTATCCCTGGTCTAAAACACAGAGGTGCTCTGCTGAATGAAGTAAGACTTTAATAAAATAAAAAAAAACAAAAACAAAAAACCTTCCTTCCAAACACCATCCAAAAGCTGCCTATATTCATCCTGTGATTCAAAGCACAATGATTTTGTGGAAGAGAGTCCATGCCAGTGTGACACTTAATTGCAGTGATTGCAGAATGGAGCTTTGTTTGAAAACTGCATGTGCCTAGACCCTCAACTATTCAACTGCCATGGCAGTTCTCAGTTACAATTATTTTTCCCCTATGTGTAGCAGCTAAAATCTTAAACTCACAGCTTTCAGTGCTATATTAACTTTCAACAAGAGCAGTTTAGTTCTATAAATTTGTGAAATTTAAGATTACAACTGACCAGTTACCCAAAAAAAAAAATTTATATTCATATCTGAATTATACACCTCAAGTGCTCACCTTCCACCTGGAGCTGTGCACTACCTGAGAAGAGGTGAGCTGGGGCAAGATGCTCAGAGAGGAACAGGACCACTCTCCTCCCCTGGCAGCAGCCAGACCTACAGCTCAGAGGGAGCTGGTGTGACTGGAGAAGGAAGAAAAGGGCAAGGCTCAGGGCTTCTCCAGGCAGTACCATCTCTACAAAAAGACTCCAGACATGAAGCCTGTCACCTGTGTTGCTTTGGCAGTTTTGGGGAGGCTGAATAGGCAGGTTCATGGGGCACAACCACTTCCTAGAGCAGAGGCCTCAAACTCAAATTACCAGGACTGCCACATGAGGACTAGCATGTTAGCCAGGCTGCACCACTGGGAAAAAAACAAGCTGTGTGGCACTTAAAGACGAACAGATTCATTTTTCACATGAGCCCTCAGGGGAGAAAAATCCCACTTCATCAGATGCTTCAAAAATGGGCAAACGAAGTTCTTTGAAGCATCTCATGACGTGGGATTTTTCTCCCACGAAAGCTCACGGGAAAAATAAATCTGTTCGTCTTTAAATGCCACGTAACGCCGTGGGGTTTCTTTGCTGGACTAGACAAACAGGGCTACCCCCTTGGAAACTGCACCACAAACTTTTTTCATACAGTATTGCAAATATCAGTAATGACAGCCTCACTGGGGGCTGCAGGAAATAGCTCCAGGGGGCCTGGGGGGGGGAAGGGACGGCAGGGGCTCAGGACTCGCTCCTCTCCCTCCCCCGCCGCCGGGCGCCCCGCGCACAGGCACAGGCCGGCTCGGGGGCCGCCACAGAGGAGGCGCGGAGCGGCTCGGGCCGGGGGCGCGCGCGCGCAGAACCAGTAACGACGCCAACGGACGGAGCGAGGAGGAGGAGGGGGCTGACGTCATGACCCGCCCGCGACACGTCACCACGCGGCGCGCGCTAGCCAGCGCGGCGGACCCGCCCCCGGAAGTCGGCGGCCGGGGCGAGGACGAGGCGCTACGTATTTCCGGCGTGGAGCTGGCGGCCGCCGAGTGAGTGCGCGGGGGTGTCGCTGGCTGGGGGACCGCAGCCCGGCTCGGCCACAGGAAGCGCGAGCGGCGGCTGCTGCGGAGGGCGGTGAGGGGCGAGCGCTGGGCGGCGGGCCGGGAGGCGAGTGACACGCAGTCGGTTTGGATAGGAGCCGCCGCGCCGTGCCCGGCACTGCGGGGGGGCGGTTCGGCCTTTCCGCGAGCCGGCGTCCGCCCTCCCCCTGCGCGGCCTGTGTGCGGGGCGCCGGCTTTCCGCTCCCGCCCGCCCCTCGGGCTGTGCCAGGCCTGCCCGCCGCAGCCTCCGCCCCGCGCCCGGGCGAGCCGAGGGGTGGGAGGAGCAGGTGGGCGAGCGGGGGCAGCTCTGCCGGCTCTCACGCCTCCGCGGGGCCCGGGGCTGAGAGCTTCGCTCCTTGGGGGAAGGAGCCGCCTCTCTGCAGTGGTTTCTCTTCTTCGGTCGCTGGAAAGGAGCTGAGCTAAGCTCAGGCCTCAGTCATACCCACAGTAAGGGTGCTGGGTGAGGCTTTGAAGTGGTCTCGTGGGACTGGTATTTAAAAATTAAGGAGTCCTGTGGCGCTGAAAGACTAACAGATTTATTTTTCGCATGAGCTTTCGTGGGAGACAATCCTACATTGTCAGATGCTTGGGATTGTCTGCCACCAAAGCTCATGCAAAAAATAAATCTTAGTCTTTAAGCGCCACAGGACTCCTTGGGAGTTTTTTTGCTGGAGTAGACAACACGGTTGCCCCTTTGGACCTTAAAAATTACTCTGACTTCCCAGCCCCAAAAGCAGAATGAGGTAACACTGAACAAGACAAATCGAGAGCTTTAATTATGGCTTTGTGAAGCCAATAAGTTTGCAGCTCCCCTTGTGTACTGATCTTCCACTAAGCATCCTTCTTGTTGTTTAGTTGTGCTGTAGCCTTTGAAAAGGAGAACGTTAACCAGGAATGTGATTTGGGTTTTGGTTTCATTCTGATTGCTATTGAAATTAGAGGGTGAATTCTTCGTGTGCTTCAGAGTCGACCACACATCTTTGTGAAGATTGGTCTAATAAACTTTTGGTTCTCCAGGTGTCTAATTCTGTCAAAATTCTAGTAATACCATCCTGATGTAGGTGGCAGTCTACTTTTTTTGATTGCATCGTGGTGCCATTCTTTTATATTTTACAACTTTATTACATTTCACAATTTTCTGCGAGAAAATGACTGTTAATTAATGTAATTTGTAATGTATCTGTCTAAGCCTGTTAAGATTAAGTTGTTCTTATGATTTTCATAACTTAATGCTTTAAAATATTTTACTATTCTTAATGTTATTTGATCAGTCAGTTGACCAGTTATTTTTTTTAAATGCACAGGCCTACTCTGAGCTGAATTTTGCTGGTATATGGGGAATTAATGTTTTTATTATAAATGTCTTGTGTTTTGTTTTCTTGCAGGCAACTAGTCTTCCACAATGTCTTTCATTTTTGAGTGGCTTTACAATGGCTTCAGCAGTGTGCTGCAATTTTTAGGTAACACTTCAAATATGTATTTACCATCAAACATAAATTGTTGATTTAACTAAATAAATTTTAAATCATTCAGATTAAACCAGTGCAAATGCCAGATATACAAACAAGTTTAACTTGTTTAAATTAGTGTAATCTGGTAGTTTACCCACATGAGCTAAACCATTTTTACCAAGGCTTAAATTGGTTTGAGTACATCTACATTAAGCCTTTGCATTGATTTTAATTGGATCAATTAAAAATGCAGATGAATATCAGTTTAAATAGGTGCAACTTTTCTAGTAGACTTGATACATTACTGAATGTAGTAACTCATAACAATTTTCTCTAGTTGTATAAAAACAAACAGTACTACTGAGATGATGGTGGTAGGATTGGTACATATGTACATTCATTTACAAAATATCTAGTAAAAAGAGATGCTAGGACCACAGATGACTTTAAAAAAGGAACAGTTATAACACGTTTAAGCCTTCCTTCCCATTTATTTTCCTTTCTCTGCCTCATGCTGTACTGCTATGCAGTAATCGGACACAGCTTATAATAAAGGTACTCTGTCCTTCAGTGATATCTTTGAGTAAATTATTGAATCCTCCTAATTGTCTGAGTAGCTATTTATCTGAGTCCTATGGAGACACAGAGGTTAGGGGACCTGCACGCAGTGTTTCAGGGAAATCTGGGGCCTGCACAGGAAGAGAGCCCATGTCCAACACCAGTCCTCCTGGTTTACAGATTAAAATAAAGAATCATAGAAATGTAGGGCTTGAAGAGAACTCAAGAGTTCATCTAGTCCTGCCTCGTGTTTGTTTAACTTGCATCTTCCTTGTTGCAGACTTGACAAACCCTGGCTACTAGTTCACTATGGCTCCCAGGATTTGTAGTGTGATACCTAGCTGTGCCATGGAACTGCTGCAGCGAATGGCCCCTGGTGCTTAAAAATCAAGGCAGTAGAGCCTGCAGTGGCACTCAGTAGATTTAGCAGTTTTTTGGTGGCAGGGGTCATATCATTTAGGCTCCTTAGTTTGAACTTGGGTGCTTAGCTGGGCTGTAATTTTGTCGAGCCTTAGACTATGCTAATAACTTCTTGTCTTACCTTTAGTAGACGTTGAGAACAATTTATCAAAGGTCCTATGTGTAGCATTTGAAGGCTGTCATGGGGTCCACCCAACCCGGTTTTCTTTTCTCAAGAATAAACATACCCCCTTTTAACCTATCCTCATAGGTCAGTATTTCAAAAGCTTTTATCATTTTGGTTTCTGTCCTTCATCTGTCCTCTCATTTTTGTGGACTCACTCCAATTTGTCCACAACTTTCTTTAACTGCGGTGCCCAAAACTGGATGTGATGCTTCAGTAGAGGCCTCACCAGTACCTGCAAAGTAGAATGATTACTTTGCTTGTTGTATGTGAAATGCATGATACTTCTGTTAATACACGCCCCAGAATGCCAGCTTTTCTATGCAGCTGCATTACATTGTTGGCTCACATTCAAATTATGAGCTACTCGAACTATGGAATTCTCTTGTGCAGTAATACCACCAAACCAGTTATTCCCCATTTTGTATTTGTGCATTTGATTTATCCTGCCTAAGTGTGGTACTTTGCACTTCTCCTTACTGAATTTCATCTTGTAAATTTCAGACCAATTTATCCAGATCATTTGACTTTTAATCCTATCTTCCAGAGTGCTTGCAACCCTGTCCCAGTTTGGTGCTATCCACAGGAGTCATAAGCATACTCTTCACTCTGTTGTTTGTCATTAATAAAAACGTTGAAGAGTTCCAGACTAGGACAGACCCCTCTAGGTCTTTACTAGGTACATCCTGTTAGTTTGATAGTGAACCATTGATAACTACCCTGAGCACATCTTCTCTAGTGTTTTCAAATTTATTTTCAGCCTTTTCAGTTGGCTTTCACACACTCTCCTTTTAAATGATATCACTTCTATTTCCTATTAGGTAGCTACTTTAACTCTTACTAGAAAGGCTTGGAAATCTTTTCCAACACCTGCTGGGCCAAGGACTAGTCTTCTAATTGCCAGGCCAGCATCCCCCAGCAATCCAGTCGATGTCTTCTCTTTTCCAGCATCCTTCTGGTTGGATTCCCTCACCAAATACTGGCGTCCAGAATGTAAGGCTTGCTAGCTGAGCTGAGCTCAGCAGTATATCAACTCAGAACTAAACCCTGCACATGCCAAATTGATGCTGATTGAGGCTGAATCAAACAGCATTATTGTATTCCCCAGTAAATTAATAATACAAAACTATGTGGATAAATCAATTTATGGTGGCTCTGTGCCAAGTTTTTGGAGAAGTGGTGGGAGAACTCACCCCAGAGAGAACTGTTCTCTGGCCCTGAGCCCAGCTGGTACCAAATCAGTGAGAATATAGTGTTGGACCCCTTGTCTAGCATTACTAAATGGCTGTTTCATTGGGAGAACAAAGGATTCTGTGGTAACCTCCCTCCTGCCATTCCAGCAACAAGCTCTGTGGGCATGGCCTTTCTTATGGCTCCGCTCCAGCAACCTGCTGCATCAGGAAGTGTCCCCATGCACAGAGACTTTCATTGGGACGGCATGGTAGTATCTGTGGTCTCCCATCTCTGTGGAGACCTCTGCTGGCTGGCTGTAGGGAAGCCCCCTTCAGTGGTGGGGGAGGAGATGGATGAATGTTTCTCAGGTGTGCCTAATCCTAATGATGACAACTGGGGCTTCTTGACCTCCTGACTTATTTTATTTATTATTGATAAAGACGCTCTCCTTTTCTTTTCTACCAGTGGTACTAATACTGAATTTGTGCATGCTTAAACAAGTCTCATTGTGTGTGTGTCTGTTCACATTTGGAAGGCTACCTTCACAAACAAGTACCAGAAAAGTTTTTATAATGAAAGTTTAGATGCTACAGAAGATGACACTCCTAGGAAAGGTGCACACTTGGAAGTGGATTTTTCAAGTTATGTTTATATTTACATAATCTAAGTAGCAGTCTCCTTTATTTAATTCAGTTTCATATCCTGCTCTTTTTTCACAGATGATGCCATTAACAATTTCAATTCCTGGGTAAAATCATAATTCCACTTTTAAATGTTTTGAATGGCTAATTATTTTTAACCCATTGCATCTAAAGATTGGGTTCTTGTGATCTACTTTACAACAGGACCTAGTTACACACAGACTTGATGTAGCCTAGTTCTCATCTGTCTATCATGTCTTCTGCGGACGTTGCAATGGCTTTAAAAAAAAAAAAAATCTTGAAGGTCCTTACAGAAAGGAGTTTTTCTTGGGAGAGGCCAGAACTAGTTTAGGAAGCAATATCCAACCTAATAGCTAACACTTTGCTGTACTGTCCCAAAACAATAGGCTCATTTCCTAGTGTGTTGCTCCCTAAAGTGGGAATTTGTCTGTACTATTTTACACAGTTGATTTTGGAAGGTGTGGATTTTGTGATACCACTGCAGTATTCAATATCTATATTAGGTCATAATTATGCATGAGAAAAAATGTAAACCCGTTGAATTTTCCTTTCATTTCTAGGATTGTACAAGAAATCTGGAAAACTAGTATTTTTGGGCTTGGACAATGCAGGTAAAACCACTCTTCTGCACATGCTCAAAGATGACAGATTGGGTCAACATGTTCCTACACTACATCCAAGTAAGTTATCCAGTGATCTGGTTTTATCCAGTCCATCATTCACTAGTTTTTCCCTAGTGTAAATCACTCATACAACTAAATATTGAGCTGTAGTGATAAAAGATGGCTTAATGATAGTTTTATCTTTAATAGCCAGCTTAGACTTTTAAAACTGACCTTAAGGCCTTTAGCGCAGTGTCTGATTCTTGTGATGAAATTAAATTTAAACTTAAGTCTTCTAATGAAACATCAGTTAAACTATATAAAGTGAATGAAGAATGATTGGCTCAGTGTAGTTAATACACACATTTTTAAGCATAATTGCTTTTCTAAATTAAATATAAAATCCATGTCTTGAGACTAATCAGGATGTACCCTTGGAAAAGAGCGACTCTTTTCTCTCTCTAATGATCATATGAAAAGACTTATATCTCCAGTGCCTTCATCCTTCATGTAGTAGGTCCCATGTTCCATTCTGCATGGTTGTTGGAACTATTAATTTTAATTTGGGAAAGCACCAATTACCAATTAAATATTTTATTATGATGAAAGACCAATTGGTATTTTACACAGGTGCTCTAAAGATGTCTAACAGCCTAAAAATAAGCTGTCACTACACATATCCAGCTTTTAAAAAAAAAACTTATTTAGGTATACTGAAAAAGAAATACCTTACAAATAGGTAAGACCAAGGAAAAACAATCTCATCCTAGTGTGATCTAGCACAGTCAAGTGGGGTCTTTATATAACCTTCAGCAAACAAATAATGTCATACCAGTTACTGCTTCTAGCTAAGTAGTTTGAGAAAGTTCATCCTCATTTTTAATTTTAATCCAAATCTGATTAACAACCTCATTCTTTGAGGTCTTTCCATTTTATCTCTGTCCTGCTGACAAACAGCTTTTTTTGTTCCTCCTGAGCTCATAAAAGATATGTGAGGCTGGAAGGTCCATGTTGACTCTTTAAGACAGTTTTTTGTCTTATTGAAAACTGCCTGCAGTCATGCATGTTAGGCAGAGGTAATCTTTTTTTGGAATTTCCCCTTCTTTCATTAGTTATTCTTTGAAGTAAATGGCTTTCCTATTTCCTTTCTTTTGGCCTTATAATTTGCTATTTTCAAGGCCTTGCTTCTAGTTTTTAGTCAGAGCCTTTCTTTACAACACATTTCAATAACCAAGCTTAAACTAACTCTGATTCTTTGACATTTATATCTATCCTGCAGTGATGATGATATACAGTTAAGTTACAGCAGGTGTGACAATGGCTGCAGTTCACCTAACTCAAGACTTTTTCCCCCTTTTTAGCATCAGAAGAGCTGACTATTGCTGGAATGACTTTCACAACTTTTGATCTTGGTGGGCATGAGCAAGGTAAGAACAGAATAGGGGACAGTAAAGAATAACAAGTGTTTAAGTTCATGTTGACATCAGTCTCATCGGCAGACTAAACTTCAGCCATCCTAAGTGAAATGTAGTGGAGAAAACTGACAATGGCTTCTTTTTAACATTTTGAATTGGGTGACATTTATTTATATGTGAGTTTAATCATTCTGATCCAGCTTAATTTCATTTACTGTAGCAGTTAAATAAATGTTGGTTCATCTGCTTCTGGCAGCTTGCACAGAATCTTTCTTTACAGTATGTTTGTCTTAAATCTCTCGATATTGAAAGCTTACAGTATGCATAGAACAAGAATGAGGCTTCCTAAAGGTAGTCTGCAAGGGACTTGTTAAATAAAATTGATCTTTCTTTGCTTTTTTAGAACCACAGAGTTAGTAATGAGTTTGGGTTTTTTTGTTTTGTTTTTCTGGTTCTTTTTCTTCAGAAATATCAAGACTATTAAGTGTGGATTTCCTTGTCTTTGAGAGAGTTAATCTGTATCATGAGCACTTTTTTTTTAATTGAAGGAGATGGGACATTGAATTCTAAAGATTTCTCTCCTCCAAAATTATCAGTAGTAAATAAGCTCTAGTACTGTTTAAGGTAACTTGACACAAATTCCTTCCCTTTTAGTTTCTCAGCTTTGTCTCTCAACAGCCTTCCAGGGGGAACAATGAGGGCAAAATACAATGAGGGCTTCAGGACTGAGCTTGACGACAAGTTTATGGAGGGAATAGTGTAATGAGACAGCCTAATTTGGCAAATAACTGATTTGATTACTAACAATAAATATGCCCAATAGCCTATTATGTGGTATTAGATCAGGGCTTGACAAAACCTAGCAGCCAGGTCACCATGGTGACCAGGGTTTGTAGCCTGGTTCCTAGTTCAGAGCGCCCTCAGGTGACCAAAAATAAAATTGCTGGTGCTTAGCTGGGAGCTAGTTTTGTTGAGCCATACGTTAGATGCTGTGGGATCTGAGTTACTACAGAGAATTCTTTTCAGGCGTGTGGCTGGTGAGTCTTGTATGGACACTCAGGGTTTAGCTAATCACCATATTTGGGGTTGAGAAGGAATTCTCTGCCAGGGCAGATTGGCATAATACCATGGAGGTTTTTCACCTTCCTCTGCAGCATGGGTCACTTGCTGATGGATTCTCTGTACTTGAAGTCTTTAAACCATTCTTTGAGGACTTGCGTAACTCAGTCATAGGTTAGGGATCTCTTACAGGTGTGGGGAGGTGAGGCTTGGTGATGTGCATTGTGCAGATGTCAGACTAGATGATCATAATGATTCCTTCTGACTGTAAAGTCTACAGGTCCAACTCTGGGATAGGTCACTGTCTTACTGGCAAGCCCTGAATTTCTAATGGTTACAAAACCCTTTCAGACAGCTTAGATGAGAAATTAGCAAAGGGCACAACCCCATTTTTCCTCTTGCATGTCACCTTTAACTCATAGTCTAACATCCTCTAAAGCTAATATAATACCATGGATATGGGCTTGGCATAAGCACCTGAACAAAACAAATCTGTAGCTTTTAAGCACAGCATGAATTAATTTAAATTATGCTGAATTCAAATAGCTTCTCACCAAATGAGTTTGAAAATAGTGTGAAAAGACTGCAAAAAGTTATGGCTATTTTTGCTGATAAAGGGACAAGGCAAGAGTAAAGTCACTGACTTCAATCCAGCTGTTCATCTGATGTGTTTAAATGTCTTAAACAATAATTCTGTTTTTCCTGTATGTGGGCATACTGTCCCCTCAAAAGTGCATTTTCACAGGGATATTTGTTCTTTTCTAGCTCGCCGGGTTTGGAAGAATTACCTACCAGCAATTAATGGGATTGTCTTTCTAGTGGATTGTGCGGATCATTCACGTCTCATGGAGTCCAAAGTTGAGCTTAATGTACGCTTCCAGTTTGTGGGGTTTTTTTCCATGTAGAAGCCATGTGCTGGTTTCACAGATACAAATTTTCTCCCCCTTCAAGTGGGTTGGAGCTAACATATAATAATATCTTGGCTCCTGGGAAATTTCCCAGGGATTATAGTCTTTTTTCCTTCCTTCAAAAAAAAGTTGACTTGATTAAAGCCTTTTACATGCTTGAAAAAAATACATTCTGCAGTCTAATAATTTGAGATGGAGAATTAAACTGGTAAGGCCATTCTTAACTTAGTTACTGTTAGCCACAGAAGCAACTTATACTTTTACTACAGATTTACAAAATGGCTGAAGATTTACATGCTTTCATGGTCTTAGTTTGTCTTTAAAAGACTTCAGATCAGTCTAAATAGCAGTATTTAAGAAATGGTTGTGATGAGAATTGTACATACTTTTGAGGAATCTTCCACTTCAAAATGCCATATGATCAAAAGAATTTTTAATTGTTACTAGTTGTGATTTGTAGCAAAGAAATAGGTCACTACTGATGATAAATTTTTGTGGTACATTGTGTTAACACTTTTGTATTGCCTCTAGGCGTTAATGACAGATGAAACAATATCCAATGTGCCAATCCTTATCTTGGGTAACAAAATTGACAGACCAGAGGCCATCAGTGAGGAGAAACTGCGGGAGATTTTTGGGCTTTATGGACAGACCACAGGAAAGGTAAGAAGAATGAGTTTGGCCTTTAGCTATTCATGAGGTAATGGGGAACTCAAATCCTGTATTCCAGAATTAAATCCTTTTAATAAATGATTTAATGTGGTGTTAAGAATTTGGATCAGGAATTGTTAATTGATCATTCTGTCCAAATGTCATTTTAAAATTATTTAAAATACTGGAGTGTTAATGGGAACTATCTGGATATTTTAGACTTTGTACAGACATGGTATTTTTCAAAGAGACTGCAATAGTTTGTCAGTTTGGAAACCTTTGTGCTGTTCGCCTAACTCTACTGTCCCCATCTTAGGCATCCTTGCTCTTTCACTTTGCTAGAAAGGACTGAACTTCCTTACGCGGGTGAAACAGCACAGATGAAAAGTATTATAGTGAGGGGAAAAAAATGCAAGAATTACTTTTAGTGCACTATGGAGCTTCCACACTAAATGCATCTGCTGCTGTTTTTAAAATTTATTAATTTTAAACTGCTATATTGACAGTTGTCCAGCTGTTCTCACTTAAAAATAGGCTTCAGGTTCCCTGCTTCTATTGCTTAGCTGGCTGTTTAAATCTCTAGGTTGACTGCAGTCTTGCTGTTAGGTCTGTAGGAGTAGTTGTTGAGATGCACTTATGGACAACTGATTTTAAAGGGCCATGTAAAGAAGATTAGCATAATACTAAAGAGGTCTCAAAAGACTGGTAGGTTAAACTCCATAGGGACAATCTTGCTAGTCCAGCATTTGACTTCAGGTTTACCACTTTGTAAAGATAAAGAAACAGTACTTACCTGTGCCTAGATATTCAGTGCTTGGCTTATTGGAATCCTGACTTCCTCCGGTTTTGATTCCCTAGGGAAATGTGCCACTGAAGGACCTGAACACACGCCCCATGGAAGTGTTTATGTGCAGCGTGTTGAAGAGACAAGGCTATGGTGAAGGCTTTCGTTGGCTATCACAGTACATTGACTGATGTTTGGACAGATGTAGAGTTTTACTCCTCTGGACTGATCCTGTTCACAGCTTCCTTATGGACTTTTCTATTAGAATGTGGAAGGCTCTTCTGCCGCATATTGGTATTGACCAAGAGACTCCTGGTTTTCAACTATCCTATTGCACAGTGGTGACACAACTCTTTTCCACATGGTGGGAGATAACACAATTCTGCACTTAGGTGCAAACTGTCCCTTTCAGTAGCCATTGTTTCCCATGGAACCCATGGCTTTCAGTTACAATGGGACTGGGATCCAAAACTCTGCACACTGCACTGTAACAGTTGAAAAAGAGAATACGTCTCACCACTGTGGCTAATTGACTTAAAGAAAGCAATTATATTTTTTAAAAAAGTGTTAATGTAAGCAGTGTCCCTCCTAACTTTTTGGTTTAACATTTATCTTGTTTGGTCCGGAGTCTATTAGTGTTTTTTAAAATCTATTTAATGGTATTTAGATATTTCCCTAATTACTGAACCAAGTATCATGATATTAAAGTCCTAAATAAACATAGATTTGGGTTTAACTGGTCTGTAGGATGGTTGTGCTGTGTCACATGGGGTGATCATGAAGAGGATGCTGTTGAGTCTCACTTGTGCAATGAAGCTTCTATAACTTACAGGGATTTTAGTTGAAAAAGGATGAACACGCACATCAGTTCTGTTGCTGCCTCATGCTTAGGTGTTTGAATGCAGTTCCCAGCCTCAGCCCCTTAAAGTGGTGATGCCATGGAAGGGACAGTGTATCTGTCTTGCTCAGTTTCCCATCAGCAGTCTCTTCTGCTGTGGTGGATTAGGTTTATTGGATTCTCACTCTACAATGTTCTTTGTTGCAGGGTTCCACTGTATTATAACAGTAAAAATCATGATGTTATTTTGTTGAGTTATTGTAGCATGTGTTCAACATTTGTATTTGATAAGAATGTTCGTATAGATTACACAAGTTTCTTCTTTTACACTCAACAGACTGTCTGTCTGAAGTTCCATATCCTGTCTAGAGCTCCTCCTTTTCAGTTAAATAAAATAAAGACATATCTTTCTCCTCAAGGGGTGGTGGTACTTAGTTTAAACTTATTCAAGCTTTCATAACTGGCAAGTACCCTTCTTTCTTAGGGGAAAGTGAAGAAACTTTCTGTGACAGTATGCAATGTAAGGCCGGAGAGCAGCTTATGCAAATTTGCCTGCTACCACTGGCTCCCCTACCCAAAAGTTCATTGACTAATTTAAATATGAATGAGAAGTAAATGAAATCTAACTCTTAAACCTTGTTGATTTGTGTGCCATTGACATTATTCTGATTAATCCAAAACCATCATTATAGTCCTGTAACATGGGGTATTGATTTAGTTCTAAAATGGCTCTATCACAGCTGTTTCCCCGATGAGGGAAAAAGGAACTTGCAAATACTAGTTCAGCAGTTTATCCCCAGTCTGTCTCTTTGCCAGGTGACTCCTATTCCCACAAGGGATGGTAATGAACATTAAGATAAACAGTTCATACTTGCTTTCAGTTGGTCATTTTTAAACCTGCTTTGCCAACTGTTCATGGGAATGTCAGAAGCTGTATCTTTTTGTTAGGTAAGTGTTGGCATCTTCTCCAAAAGTATCACAGTAGAGCACGTGAAAGTGGCATGTGATACATCCATATATTAGGCACAAATTAAGTTTTGTAACCAGAAAAGTGTAGGTGTGCTGCAAAAGTAGTAGGTATACTCTTCTGTTAGCATAGGAACATACTAATCTTTATATTTCAAAAAGTAACTTGAGTTTTAGGTTGTAATTTGAGCTGAACCTTCTACGGGTAAAGATTCAAGGAATGGCAGATTTTTTTTTTTGAAAAGGAGGAAATTGATAGAAGGCTGACCCTGGGATCCCGTCTGTCTGCCTTTAGAATATAGGATAATTAACACTCTGCTCTGCTGTGATGTGGCCCCATTGGGCTGTACGTTGGGGGTCACAGAAAGGAGGCCTCTAAAGGGCCTGCTTATCACTTCAAACATGTTAAGGGTTGAATGGAAATGTCTTTCATCCTTTCTTAGATACTAACATCAACATTAATGTAATTTGGTGTGAAGGCATCATGAACCTGGCCTTCACTATAGTGACTCCACTAACCAGCTGAAGATTGCTGACTTTGTGGAGTCAAAAACACTGCAGTGTTACCATTAGCATCTAGGGCAAACTTAGCTCTGATTGAGCATGGCTGATTTTGAGTTAGCTCTTATTGTTCAATATGAGATCTGGCAACTCTAAGTGTAGTGCAATCCTACACAAAGCATTTAGAAGCTTTAGCAAGTTAGTAGCCTGACCTAGCACAGCCTTCTGTGAAGGTGGTGGCCCCACCACTGGAGAAAGAGGGAACAATGGTAAATAGCTCTCACCTGTTCTGTGCACTTGCAGTGTACTGACTGTAGACAAATATTGTTCCCTGATATGTACTGCTGTAAAGTTTAATATATATTTCAGAAACTGGGGTGCAGTTAGTGTATCTAGACAACTCTTCAGTCTGTTTTAGAAAAGTGCTTTCTTTTTCCTGGAAAAGTGAAATCATGCATATTTTTGCAAAAAAGTTCATCTGTATCCAGAGCATTTTAATAAAGTTTTTTTAAAAAGTTCAGACTCAGTGAATGGGTTCTGGCATTCTTTATGTAAATGGAGAGGAATACTGTGTGGAATTATGCAAGTGGATTGGGGAATACGAAGAACAAGTTCCATCAGTAAAACTGAAGACTTTGAACAGATGTGAAATTGATTTTAGGGGATGGGAAGGCTACTGCACAAAGCTCTCACCATGCCAAAGGGGAGAAATTGTACATGCAAGTATCTAGTCAAGTCATTTAGAAATAAATAATACTTTACAGAATGTGAATGAGGATATTGGAGAAGACAAATTTGGTAACAGCTCAAACCTGGCTGGGAACAGTACTACTGGGAAGTCAGTCATGCTGGCATTGTGACGATCTTGTGGCAGATGCCTTCTCCATTGGAAGGATGCTATGAGTGTAGGCTTGGTTTTAAAAGACGCAAAGATCAGTAGCCCCTTTGTGTCTCACTCAAGAACAAAATTTAGAAAGGGAAATGAAATAAAGATTGGTGAAGAGAGTGGGCTGGGAAAAGGAAAACATGATTCAAAGATGTTCTAATTAGTGGAAAACAGTTGCATAAATGGTCATGTGTGGACTAACAAACACTTTGTGTGAGTGAAATAAATAAGGAATCCTGGGCACTTTAAGACTAAAATACATTTACTGCATGAGCTTTTGTTGGAGAAAATCCTACTTCATCAGATGCTTTGAAGATAAGGATTGTGGTGCAATATCAGATGTGTGAGTAGCTTAGGCAGTACATGTCTATTGTACTGTACATGTTTCAATTGTGGTAGACTTGTCTCTCATGAGTGCTGAAATTCACCAGCTTCCTGTTGTTTCATACATTGGTTAAAAGAATTCCCTGTCTTAGTCAGATGTCAATGTAAAATGAAAGCAATGTCCATAAGTGAATCACTATGGAAAATACCTATGGCTGCTTCTATTTGAGCTCCTTGATAGTTCAGGACATTTTCTGTTCACTCATCTGCTTTTAAATGAGCCCAGCAATGTGGCTGTCACTTCCTTTCTGAAATTGCAGAAGAGGTTTTCTTGATTTATTTTATTTCTCCTGCTTCCATCCCTCCTTTATTATGCAAACTTTCTTCCTGAGGGATTTGCCTCCCTCAAATATATGTAGACTTATGTAAATATATTAGTTGTTGCTTAAGCTTTTTCCCTGTCTAGTTGAGCCTTCCATAGACAAAGTATGGGAGGGAAATTATTGCTGAAGAAAGAAAATGAACTTAGTTCTCATAATTTTACTGCACTCCCTTCAGATTGTCTGCCTTTTGGCTGTCATGTGCAGCCCTTCTAACTTGCTATCTGCCCTTAAGACTTTGTCTTGATGTCCTCCACTTTTTCTCATTAAAACATTAAACTATTCCAGATATATTAAGTCCTGTTCAAGTAACATGGTAGTACTAAATTTTTTCTCCAGTCATTTTTAAATGAAATAAATAGAAAAAGCACTTGATAGTGCCTCACTCAAAGAGATCTTTGTAATTGCTGTGGATCTGGAGCATAAACTGATATTCTTCACTGACTCCTGGTGAGCCAGGACTTTGTGTTACACTGTCTTCTCAAGAGAGGATTGGCATGATACACAGTTAATAGAAAAGGGAGTTAGCAGAATGCATTATTCTGGAAAACTTGGAATAGCGGTAAGAACTTTGCCTCCATGTTCTGTTCTGGACTGAAAGTGTCTTGCATGGCCATGTTCTAGAGAGCAACCAGTAACTGTTTGCTTTAGTCTGTGCTGAGACTTTTAAAGGTTCCATCACCCAAAAATCTTACAAAAACTTCCCTATTACAAAAGTCATGTACTAAATGGATTCTAATTTTCAGAAGTCAAATGGGTGAGAATTTTGCGGTACTATAATAAAAATCAAGCTCTTCTGAATTAGTGAGGCTTAACACTTAAGGTCTGTTTGTGCTATTTTTATCCATCTCATCAGTGAAAACCTTTAGCCTCTACACTACTGCATTGGTAACTTGATTTGGGTAGGGTTACCAGCTGTCAGGCAAAAGGAGGACATGTCCTCCTTTTTAGCTTCATGTCCTCCAACCAGCAGGCATTTTAAAAATACATGATTTTGTCTGGCTTTTTACTTATAGGGGTTAAAGTATGCTGGAATGCCTCAGAACACCCTATTTGTTGGGGGAAATGTTCCAGGGCACCCTAAAAAGAGAAGGATATTACATTAATACTACATTTTCCCCATGTGTCCTCCAATGTCCTCCTTTTTGTACTTCCCTGTCCTCCTTTCCATGCTTTGGTATCTGGTAACCCTAATTTGGGGTAAAGTTCTGAAGGGATAGCTGTGTGAGTCTAGTTCAGCAAAACAAAGGACTCCTCATTTGTTTCGATTTGGTGTAGACAGTTTACCTGATTTGAAAGCAAGGCAAATCAGATGGTTCTGTGTTTATACAGAAACTTGTATTTACATACATGTGCACAAAAGAATCCAGTGCAGGGGAAGCCCTTCAACAGGCAAAGACTAACTGCCTCAAATACATTCTCAGCGACAAGCGTCTTAGAACCTTTTAAGATGCTGCAGTCTGGTAAATTTTTAAGAGTACAGCTCTAATTTTAGCCCCCTGAAATACTTCATATTGTTACTCTCTCAGATAGGCCCTTATCAAACAAAAATATAAGCAATGATTTCTGACAATAATTGGGATTAGCAGTTGACTTTCTCTGAATAAAATATTCAATGTCCTTATTTAGTTCAATTAAGTACAGGAAAGCCAATCCAGCTACAAAATGCAACACACTGTGATAGGCCATAAAGTACCAGTTTGCTGGCCTACTGAGTCAGTTTCTTCCCCAAGGTAGCTATTGTAAGCCTGCAGACATCATGTTATGTGCTTAATTTCATACAGCAATAGAGCACTGAAGTCAAATGGATTGCTCATGAGTGAAATCAAGTATGTATCTAAATGTCAGCAGGGCCACAGTCTTTATCCTTATTGCATATGTTACTAATGGAGCCACTGGTTACAACTTCCAGAAAAGGAAATATTTTCAGCAACATTTAAAAGGGAGCTTTCTTCCATTAGATGTTTTCCCCAGGGCAAACCAGCAGGTGCCAACCAAGGGTGGGGGGGAGCAAAAGTGCCAAGGAAATGCTAGGCCATGGGGTATGGGATGAGGGTTTGGAAGAGGTTGCTGGACATCAGCAAGATGCCAGCATGGCTGGGGTGTGCAGGCAGGGTTACCAGATGTCAGACAAAAGGAGAACATGTCCTCCTTTTTACCTTCCCGCCTTCCATCAGGCAGGCATTTTAAAATACAGGATTGTGTCTGGCTTCTTACTGGCAGGGGTTGAAGGATGCTGGAACAGCCCGGGACACCCTATTTTAGGGGGAAGCGCTGCAGGGCCCCTAAAACCAGAAGACTATGACATGAATGCTGCATTTTCTCCACGTGTCCTCCTTTTCCTACTTCCCTAGCCTCCTTCCCAGGCTCGGTACCCGGTGGCCCTGTGAGCAGGCGGACCAGAGAGAGACACGGGGCGGCGCCCGGTGCCACGTTGCACGGCTGGCACGGGGCAGACCCAGGCCGGGCGCGCGGCCTAGCTGCCGGCGCGTGCCTCTCTCAGCTCCCAGCATGCAGCGCGCCGCCAGGAGCCGCGTCCCCACCCTCAGGACACCCGCCCTGCGCCGCCTGACCCAGAGCACTGACAGCGCGACCTTCGCAGCTAGCCCTCCCCAGCCAATCACCGCGCCGCCAGGGCGACCAATAAAACGAAACCTTGTCGATCACGTGACGTCTCGGAACCAATGAGACCAGGTGACGGGATGGGCAGGGCCGTGGGCTGCGGCAGGTGGGTTATCGCCCCGCCCCAGCGGCGCGCGAGGGCAGCGGCCGTTGCGCAGTGCAAACGGACGGTTGCGCGCTGCGCGCGGCCTGCGCATGCGCCCGCGCCTGTCCCGCGCGTCCTCCGGGGAGGCGGCTGCCCTTCGTTCCCGGCCCTGGGCGCGGGGATGCCGGCGCCGTGCGGGGAGCGGGCCGGCTGCGTCGTCAGCGCGTCCAGGGCCCGCGCGACCTCGGAGGGGGCTCCGGCCCGCGGCCCCTGGAGCTGCAGCGGCGTCCTCTTGAGCCAGAGCCCGGGGCTCGCGCTGTGCCATGGCGCCCTCTTCTCCCCCTTCCTCTCTGAGGAGGCGAGAGCGGCGGAGAGGGGCGGCAGCAGAGCCCTGCTGCCCGACAGCTTCGCCCCGGATATTCACATCCGCGTCCTCTGGGCTGCGGGGGGCAGAAGCAAAGGGGAGGGTAAAAGTTTGGTAGGCAAAGATTTGGGGGCCTGCAGCCCCGCTCTGGGGTTCAATCCCCTCTCAAACCAGCAGGGCCCCCTCAGCACCCTCAGGCAGTATAAGGCCAAGCTCCTTATGGTGGTGCCCTGCCCAGCCTTCTGGGACGCCTTCTCCAAAGTCTTCAGCCGCGCCGGGCAGTGGCATTTCTGTGGGAGTGAGGATGACCAGGAGCATGGGGCGCTCTTGAAGGAGCTGTGCTATCTGCATTGGTTCGCCCTATTGGAAATCCCAGACCTCAGTTCACCTGGTGCAGCTCAGGTGAGCTGTGTGCTGGCTGAGTCACTCAGGAAGGGTGACACGCTTTTCACCTGTGGCTCCCCATTTGGCTCCCTTTGCCCAGACATTTTCATGAATACCCTTAGTAAAGGGGTTGTGAGTAACATAGCCGGGGAAGGCAACGTCCTTATTCTGACTGATGCTCGTTGCTTGCCTGGCACTGAAGGAGGAGGGGTCTTTGTGTTGGCGGAAGATAGTTTCAAGCTAGTTGGTGTAATTGTGGCTCCACTTTGTTGGAAGGCCAGTGAATGGATTGGCTTGACGTTGGTTTGTTCAATTGGTCATATACTCGACAATGTCAGGAGTGTCTTGCTTGGCTCCAGCAGTTCAATGAAAACCCGGTGGCCTCACATGCAGTTGGTTGCTAAGCCACTTAGGAAGGTTGCAGCCAACCCTGAGCCCACAGAGCATCTCCTGTCTGCAGTAGTTTTGGTGGAGTGCGGCCAAGTCTGGGGATCTGGAGTACTAGTCAATTCAAGGCTAGTTTGGACCTGTCGACATGTTGTGAATGAAGCCTCTGGTGTCTGTTTAAGGGTACAAAGTAGCCCTGAAAAGTAAGTTTTGACTCTTGTTTTTGTTCATCTTGGTGTAATAGTAAGTAGGACAATGCAGTGTTTTGCAAAGTGTCATGCATTGCATCTTACAGCCTATTCCTTAAATGACCCCCTTGAAGTATCTAGTAAAATTGTTGCGCATCTTCTAACAAACGCTGCTGTCCAAACTTTTAAGCAGCTTGGTCATCCGAGATAATAAGCATGAAATGACCATTATGTTCCACATCAAACACTAACTGATTCCACCAAACACTGCTTGACTTTGATTTGCCATGCCATTCATGGGCTTTTCTGAACTGATACAGTATGGATCAGGGCCAGCGTGCAGCCAGCCTGCAAATCTGGGGCCAAGGAGGAGATCCCACATGTGGCTGTGACATAACATCACACATCACTGCAGTTGCCCTCTATCCACATTGATGTTTGTCTGGGAGGTCTTCACTTTGCCGATGAGTCTACTTCAAATTGGCTTGGCAACCTGCATCCAGTGATTAAAAAAAAAAACACATCTCTATTCTCTGCGTCTCTCTCATGAATTCTGCCCATGGGCAAATATATTCCATTAATTAAAATTATCAGTCTGTCCTTGGCAGTTATCAACATGGTTCTCATCTGATCAGGTATTTCAGCCTAATGTGTGATGGGATACTGTATTCCAGAATCTACTTGACTTAACAATTTCACTGTATAACAAGCAGCACACATCAGAAGTTTCAGAGATTTATATAAGACAAAACTAATCCATTAAGTGCTATGGACCAGTGGCTCTCAACCTCTCCAGACTACTGTTCCCTTTTCATGAGTCTGATTTGTCTTGCAAATCTCAAGTTTCACCTGACTTACACCGGTCGTTTACAAAAATCAGACCTAAAAATACAAAAGTGTCACAGCACACTATTACTGAAAAATTGCTTACTTTCTCATTTTGCCATATAATTAAAAATAAATTGATTGGAACATAAATAATGTATTTACATCTCAGTGTATAGTATATAGAGCAGTATAGACAAGTCATTACCTATATGACAAGTCACTTTGTACTAGCTTTGCTAGTGCTCTTTACGTAGCCTGTTGTAAAACTAGGTGACTATTCCAGATGAGTTTATGGGCCCCCTGGAAGACTTCTGAATACCCTCAGGGATGCATGTGCAGATGGTTGAGAACCACTTATCCACTTGGGAAAACTTCAGTATCTGTAAACAACTTCTCATTCCCCAAGCTCTTAGGTAAAGCACTTTGGATTAAGAGGAAACTCATTTATGTTATGAACTTCACATTAGAACTGCAGCAGTGACACTGTTCAAAAGTGAAGACTTTTTGGCTTAGTACGCTCTTTGTGGCTTCCAAGCAGAGTGCTACAGAGAGTAAGCATCCTCTGTTCCTCTCTAATACCTCCTAACAGCCAATTTGGGAGTAGCGTATATGTCCTATAGGAAGAACCATTTTCAGTGCAACTAGAAACTTGGAAGGGAATCAGAGTCAATTTTGGGGAAGATTAAGGCTATGATCTTCAAAGCTACAGGAGGGTTTCTGCAGAACCACTGTGATAGAGGAGGTGGGTCATTTAGAATGTCTGTACAAAAAAATAACTCCTGCTAGTCTGAAGTTTTCTACATAATTTGTTTTGAGTCAAGCTTCTGCAGTAGTTAGCATGTCAGCAGTAGCAATCACTGCTTGGACTAGTGACAGCTGTTTTGGGTGTCTGTTCAAGATCATAGGCTCCTTCTGAAGAGTTTCCATTCTCTGACAAGGTTCTTGTCTCATGGGCCTACCCATTTCAGGCATTCTTCTTAAGATCCCTTTTTGTATCTTATTTTTCTAATCAGAAAAGACAGTCTCTCCTTCATTATGACTGTTTGAAAGAAGTTGGATTTTTGTGGTGTTTCTCATTGATTGATACTTTTCCTCCCCAGCTTCCTGTCCTTCATGTTTCTTTGTGCATTAGTCTGAGCCAGGGGTCTCAAACTCAAATCACCACGAGGGCCGCATGAGGACAAGCATGTTAGCCCAAGGGCAGCACCACTGAAACCTTTTCATACAACAATATTGCAAATATTGGTAATGCTAGTATCATTGTGGGCCGCAGGAAATAGCTTTAGGGACCGCATGCGGCCCACAGCCCACATGTTTGAGACCCCCTGGCTTGAGGGGTAGGTGACTTTCCATGGTGCTGAATCTAAGGCCTGGTCTCCATTTACCGCAGTTTTTGGCAGCAGTTGAAGGGAGATATGCATGTTATTTTGCACAGCTTGCATATCTCCCTTCAATCGCCTAATGCGTGCTTACTTCAGGAACTACACTGTGCTGAGTTGAAGGGAAATGCCCTCCCTTTGACTATTTTCTTCCTCTTCAGAGAATGGACTTACTAGGTCAACTTCGCGATCGATTTAAGTGAGTCTTCTCTGATGTGCCCAACTGATGTGGAAAAATCAAACTGATATAGTGAATTTGCTGCTGTCATTATAGATTTGGCCTAAGGAAGCTTTATCAAAGTGACAATGGTTAAAACAGTCCTTTCTCTGTTGCCTTTAAAAGGCCTTCATTGTTCACAGTGCAATCTAATGCCATTGGGTCCCATCTGATAACCAGTGCAAAGGACGCTGGAGACTGCCTCACAACTTTTAAAGAGAAGTTGAGGCAGCAGCAGTAAAAAGAATCTGGAGCTTAACTCAGAACAGAAGGCAGCAGGTCCCTTCGGATATGGCATTGGGACAAGTAGGGGAGACTGTAAATATCCCACTCAGGGCTGGAGGATCCTTAAGCCCAGGCTAGGGTGAGTCTGTTGTAGAAAGCCCTGACCCTTGGGCAGGGTGCAGGCAGCAGTCTCTAGCCCTGGGTAGGGCAAATCTCTGTTATAAAGGCCTCAGCCTTCAAAGCAGGGTGGGCAGTAACAGTCTATAGCCCTGGATAAGGCAAGCCAGCAGTGGTGGCTTGGCTCTTAAGCAGGGCAAAGCAAGTGAGGCAAGTTGCTCCAAACATGCCTGGACCAGGTAGGAAAGGAAAGGAAGTGGATACAGGCTCACCCAACTCTACTCCATCCCAGCCCAGAGCCCTAGCAGTGACAGGGTGTCCCATCACTGGGGCAGCAGGGCTCCTGCCAAAATGCACTGCCACAGCTTTCAGGTGTGCTATAACCAGCTTGGTATCTGGCATTGGGGAGCTTCTCCCCCCTCCCGGAGTATCTGCTTCTCCTAGCTCCACAGTCTCATTGGGTTACTCCCCCACAGGAAGGTTTTAGAATTCCTTTAGCTTTGTCAGGTGGTGGCAGGTCCAACAGTTCATCAGAGCCATTGGCAGAGAGCAGCTCTTCCATATCACAGAGGCCGGGTGGCTTCTCCAGCCCACAGGGCTCAGGGTCATCAGCAGAAGGCAGTTCCTACAGGTCACAAGGTCCCAATGACCTGCCAAGTTTGGGTGAGTCTTGTGGCAGTTCTCCCCTGTGGTGTTGGCTAGGCTCTGGTTCCAGGAACCAGGACCTTCCCTTTCAACCACTGCCTCCAAACTGAGCTGAATGGCCATCCCTTTATACCTCCCCTTCCCGTCCTGCCCCTCTGTGTATGGTCATGTGGGGTGGGCTTCCTAGTTCCACCTCCCAAGTTCCCCCGCCTCCTTCTGCATCAGTCTCTGAAGAAGGCCATACCTCCCGCTCCTTCCAAGGACCCTGTGGATTGCTGAGAAGGTTGAATATCACATGTGGGGCATTTGATCTGCTTGGGACTGGCTTTGTTTTACCTACACCGTATTGGGATATGGGGATTTTACATACTGTGTGATGCCCAAAAGTGTTGAAGAGTTAAATCCTGCTGTTTTGGGGAATGACTATAGCTTGCTTCATTCATTTCATGGCAGATTTGGGTACAGACCTGATCTACAACATCATACTAGATTTGTTGGTATTCCTTTCTAAAAATAACGCTTTCATGCTTATACTGAAAATCTTTTGTTTGTATTTGTTCCTAGGGACTGGGTCATTAAAGGGAAGGTGGTGTTTGCTGCAAAAGATGATTCTCCCTATGACATAGCACTGGTGGAACTAGAAGAAAGTTTACCCTGTTTTGCCAGAACTGTTTTAGCTTCCAAGTTTTGTGCAGGTAACTGTTCTTCTGTTTGTTAGTCTGCTTGTAGCTTTACTGATCATGGGTCAGAGGTCTGCCTGGTGACTTGATGAACTCCAAGGCCCTAAATCCTCAGATGGAGAAGAGAAAGCTCAAAGAGCTGTATGAGTTTGATTGAATGGGTATGCTCGCCTTTAGAACAGGGGTTCACATGGCCAAGATTTACAGTTAGACCAGAGAGCAAGACTTTTATTATTTTACTATAGGGAGGGCTGCATTTTACACCTTCAGTTAATGGTTGGAGGAGGCAGTTCTTGCCATTTGTCAAGATGAGATATTTAGCACATGTCCATTCTTATTTGGCTGTTCAAGTGACAGAACAAAAAATTGGGATTCTGTTTCAAAGTTAGTGTTTTGGCTAGCATTCCTCCCAGGTAAAACATTTTCCAGTGTCCAAAATTGAGAATGCTTCATTAAGTATAGTGTGCTGCATTTCCACATGGTCATGTTACTGGGTTCAAGCCCTGTAAAGAGCAAAGCAGAGGACAGGGACACAGACAGATGTGACATAATTGATCTTCACTATGGATTTGGTAAGATACTATATCAGATGTTTGCATCTGTGTTTATCATGGATATGTGTGGTGTTATGTGAGCTGAAGACTGACTGAAGGGCTGTAAACAATAGAAGTTGTGGAGAGGACATAACTTACAGTTTACTGTAATGATCAATTTTAGATCTTCAGGATAGAAAAGACTTTTGTGTCTTGCCAACAGAATGTGAAGAGCTGTATACTAGTGGAAGCAATCAAGTAGTTTAATGTCAGTATGGAGTAAGATGTGAAAACAAGCATGGACAGAAGAAGAAGAATGTGGGATCTAGGGCAGATGCAAATGTGGATGGAAAATAAAAAGAGATGTTCTGATTGTGATTGGTGGGTTGTGGGGGGACAGATTTTCAAAGGTACAAATGGCAGATAAGCACCTAATTGCCATTTGTGCTCTTGAACATTTCTCTTGGACTCTTCAAGTGTTGCTGACACCTCATTAGACAACAGACATTCTGCCTCCAGAGCACATTTTCTTGCCATTTTCCATCACAGTAAATGTCTAAGAGGTAATCCACTTCTGCTACTTATTTCCTGCCTGGAGTCTCCCTTTTATTTACCACCCTTCCCCTGCACCAACAATCTGTTTCTTGCTGCTGTGTGTCTCCTCCATGCAGGAGAAGAAGTGAGTGTTGTTGGCTTTGGTGTGTTCGGCAAGAGCTGTGGTGCATCGGTGACATCAGGAATCTTGTCTTCTGTGGTCACTGTGGATGACAAGCCAGTGATGCTTCAGACCACTTGTGCAGTTCATAGTGGCTCAAGTGGTGGGGGCCTCTTCTCTACGAACAGTGGAAAGCTCCTTGGTAAATAATATGTCTTGTCTCAGTTCTTCCCTCCTTCTTCTCCCAACGGAGGGGAGTGGCCAGACAGGTAATGAATCATCACTGCTGGGTACTGTCATCATTCACAAGGAACCTTTTTTTCTTTACAAAGGTTGTACATGCTGTTAAATGGCCACCATTTCATGGAAGGGAGAATGAGGAGATGATACTGTACTTTTTTTATCATGCGTTCCGTTCTAGGATTTCAGAATGTTTCACAAGAATTGCCCCTTGCAATGCTTGCATAGTGTGTGATGATCTACTTTTTGTAAATAGGAAGACTGAGATGCAGATTGTCATGCACATCACGTGTACACTCAGCAGAGGTAGGAATAGAATATGGGGCCCTGATTTCCAGTCTTCCTTTAACTGTGAGATGATAGTTCCTCACTTGACCTTGAAACTCCCCTTACATTGGCTATTTGACACCTTTCTTTTCAAGGTCCTACGTAAGTAAATACACCATCTTTTTAGTCTGAAACCATGGTTGGAATCCTGATTCTAGTAACCAGAATAAATATTTTTGGTAGTCTCTTGTTATTCCTTTGTGCATATCACAAAATTATACAGTTCTATGCATTTGGTAGCCTGTTAATGAGAAAGCTGGCACTGGACATTTTCACTGCATTTTCAGAGTGGATGGGAGTGGGTTGGTCCCAGGGCTGGAATAGCTGCTGAAGTTCCAAGCCAGGACTGTGAAACACTAATAGAGTCATGTGGGAAGGACTGTATGGCTTTGGGCTGCACTGTAGCTAGACTGTATCCATTCCTTTCATTTTCCACTTACTGAGATCACCAATCTAGAAAGCACGTGCTTAACAATAAGCATTGAGTACAATACTTCTGTTGAGTAGACCCACTTAAATCAGGTACTTGAGTGCATTGCTGGAACTGGGCCTAAAACTGCCAGGCAGTCGCTCCACAAAAAACTGATCTTTTTCCCGTCTCATGTATCAAATTTAGTTAACATAGAGTTCTTCAGAAAGGGTCCTGCAAGGTTGCCTGATGTGTGCTGGCCAATGAGACAAAGCTAGGAGGAGATCCTTCCCTGTACGTTGTTACAGCTGCAAACTCAAATAGCACATTGTCATGCCTTTGTGGGGTACCTGATTCTTCAATGTGATACTTTCAGCAGTAAAAAGAGTGTGATTCAGTACTTGTTTCACTTAAAACAATTTATCAAGCAATTCCCTTTGGTAGCTAGAAAACAACACTATTTTCCCTGCCAGTTATATCCTCTTCAGTTTGGCAAGTTTCTCTTAGGGGTACACTGCACTAGGAGTCATGAGAGCTGGGCTCTATCCCAATTCAGATAGTGACTAAAATATGTGGCATTTAGCCTAAGCAACTTAACTTTGCAAAGGTGATAAGTATTTTAAGTCCTCCCTTCCCCCCCCAGATGGGGAAACAAAGTTTTCTCTGATCAGGCAGGTGTAAATAACTATTTAAATACTAAGCATTATTATTTATCCTTCTTTGTATTTGGAGTCTGAAATCTTACCCTGGCCTGCATTTTTTGCTTTGCCCTGATGACCAAGTTATGGGGAATGAGATTGTCTGTGCTTGGTACAAAATAGTAAAGGGCACTTTATGCTTCTGTTTGGGCCCCACAGTCTGTTATTTGGGGGAATGTTTTTAACTTCTAATTTCTTAAGCAACCAGAAAGTTCATAAACGCTACTCCATCTCCTTTTTATTCCTCCTGCATATAGGGATTGTTGTCAGCAACACAAAGGACAACAGTTTGGGAGCTACATACCCTCACCTGAATTACAGTATTCCCATCACAGTCCTACAGCCAGCAGTTTTGCAGTACAGCCGTACTGGAGATCTGCATGGTTTCCAGGAGCTGAACAGGACCAACAACAGGATCAGACGAGTGTGGCAGCTCCAGAGGAAGACTACAGAGGTACTGCCCAGCAAGCTATGAGCCTTGCCATCTCAGAGAAGAAAGGTATAGCTCTCTTGTGAGCAGGGTGTTCTTTGGGGGTAGGGAGAAAGGAACTTCACACAGTTCAATATTGGATAACTTGTCTAATTGGCCATAAATTGTCCAGGGTCTACCTGAAAGCCCAATGTCTCTGGACCTGAACAGCTGTTCTGAAATCAGCAATATTAACATTGACTGTGACTGAACTAAGTGAAGGGACAAGCTGAGCAGCAGCTGCTATGCTGGATGGAACCAATCGGAGTAGAACTGTAGAAATGAACTGCAATGTTTCCCTGGGTTCCTAGCTGGAAGACTCTGCATTAAGTAAATTCCTGGATGATGCTGTTCTCTCTATTATTCCTGGAAGTGCTGTCTCCAAAAGTGCAGTTCCCATCTTCATTATTTGGAGGTGTTGATGAGGCAAAACTAATTAATATTTATAGCCAGACAATCACTAAATGGTGGTGTGACTTTCTAGAAGTACTCAGTGTCTGTAGGAGGGAGGTGAATTGCTTAGTATGTTGATAGTACAAGGAGCGTAACTAGGAGGAATGAGGCAAAAACAACCCAGCCTCACACAATTGTGAGTGGAAGCTGTGGGAATGCATTGTGTAAGATGTGTAAAGCCCTGTCTCTGTAGCACTAACACAGATGGGAATAATCCTTCAGTGGCAGAGGATCATCTGATGAGGCTCTCTTTGATGTCTCCTTCAGGAAAGGAGATTAAAGCATAGCTTAGGGTGAGAGCTAGTTCAGAGCACTTATGTGTACTGAAGAGGCCCACAGATTTCCTCTAGATTGGCATGTCCTACAGCACTTCTTTACTGTTCAGCTCCTTCAGTGGCTTGGCAGTGAGTTATTTGGTACAGAGGTGTTTTCTCTGTTTGAGTCCAGTTTTAACTGCAGAGTACGGAGTACTGGAAGGGAAATCAAAAGACTTGCCCTGAAGAAAAGCAAACTTCAGAGCTAAGATGAATGTATTTACTTTACACATTTCTACTATCTTCCTTGTCTCTTGCTACTTAATCCTTACCAAATATTTTTTTTATGTTCAGTCAAGAATTTTCAGTCTCTGGAAGTGTTCTCCTGCTTTTGCCATGATTTCCTATTACTGAAATTGACACTGCTGGGGAGATTCTCTACTAGCAAAAGACTCCTGCTTCTTTTTTGTGGGATGCAGAAGGCGAGTGCACATCAAGCACAGTTTTACTAACAGGAAGGGACTGCTGAATTAAACATGCTGACTTCAAACATACTGGTAACTTGAAGGATCCGAATTCCAGCTTGGAGGCTCATTTCTGCTATCCAAGCTTTTATTTCTAAGAGCTAAAGAATCCCATCCAGATATCAGATGCCTCTTGTGGCCACTGGGTGTCACTCACACTTCGCACCTTTAATGGGAACAAGTCTTCAATGAGCTGCTTATCATGGTGCCATTACTATTCATATTTGTTCATTTACTTGGGGGGTGATCCAACTTACAGTCGAAATCTTGCTTGGGGTTCAGCTCAGCACAGCTGCATGACCTGTGCCTGATAGAAGGGCCCTGTTTCCTAGTTAAATATGAAAGAATGTGAACTTGTCTGCTAGAGCAGTGGTTTTCAAACTTAGTGTTGTGACCCAATACTGGGCCGCAGATCCTCAGGAACTGGGGTCATGATGCCCGCTGCTGCTGCAGCTGCAAAACTGAAGTGTGTAGGTCAAAGATATAATTGTTGGGTCGTGGGCATAAACGATTTTTTTTTCAACTGCGTTCTGAGGAAAACAAGTTTGAAAACCACTGCTCTGGAGATCTATTAGAAACTGTAAAACAAACAAGGAGAGCTGTGGCACTTTTAAAGATGAACTAACTAATTTATTTAATAAATATATTTTAATTTAATAAACATGTTAATTTTTAAAAGTGCCAGAGGACCCTTTTTTGTTTTTTGCTAAACTAGACTGATATAGGTACCCTCTGGAACTTGCCAAAAACCATGCAAGTCCATCCAGTGTGGTGATTTAAGCCAGCTGTAGGAGCTCTGCTCTGAAAAAATGCAGAAAGTCCTTACAACCAACCCTCTTGCCCTCTAGTCAAAGGCCATGGAGTTAAAAAAAACAAAACAAAAAACTGTTGAAGACTTTGAGCCTATATGGGCCTGAGTTTGGAGCTGAATACAGAGCACATGACTGTTCAGATCCAGTTAATTAGATGCCTCTAACTAAAAGTGTTCATTCATGGGAGGGAATGTATTGAAGTATCCGATATAAGGGTTGGAAAGTCTGTACAGCAGATCCACCATCTCTAGTCATTGCTTCCCTCATCCATCTTCAGTTAGGCAACCAGCAGGGGTTGTGCATACAACAAAGTTGTTTGGAAGCAGACAAACTGATTGTGACTTTAAGATGAAATAAAGCTGGATCATGCCATCTGTTCCTATTGACTTCACATAACACACAATGGCACACAGTGCAGTTGGGTATGTCCATTCAACTCTAACTTCAGTTGCACAGATATAAAGTAGATTTTGACCTATGGCAGTACTGAATACACAGCATCCTACTGTCTTGTGCTGTAGAATCCCTCCTCTGCCTTTCCAGTTTGTGTATCATAGATCTGCTTGGAGGGAAAGGCACAGTTTCCTGTGAGCTCATTCATTGCTGACATATTCCATTCCTCTGAATTATCGGCTTGTGGGGATGTAGACGAATAGGTTTGAAAGCAATACTGAATCTATTGCTGTGATGCTGCTGAAGTAAACCAACTGCTTTTGTGGCTAAGTGGTCTGGCAAGTTTGTGTGCAGCCCATTTATCTCTCAGCCTCCTGGAGTCACTTTGGGAAACATCCACTTGGAACTTGATAGCCTTAGAAGAAATGAAGACTTTAGTGCCCAGCTGCTTTTTTGGCAGTTCATACATTATCTGGCTTTTCTGTCACTCGAGCAATAAATATCTCACTTCAGCCCATTCTTCCTCTGTCATGTAGAAGTGGAATGGGTAGAGTTAGACAACAAATGTTCTGGACGAGAACAAACCTTTCCTTACTGGGAAAGAGCCAGCTGTTACAATCTCTACTGCATGAATAGTAGCAGCTAAGCATTGCAGGAACCTTCCCTGTCTCAGGTGTTCAGCTGTTTCTCTTAAGGCAGGCCCAGCTGAAGTGTGAGTTGCAGATGCCTGATGCACTGGTTAGTGTGTTTCAGGAGACAATCTTATGACTTCCACTGATGATTGTGTTTTTGAATATTCCCACCATTTAAAAGGGATGGTTCCTGAGCAGCATAGCCTAGAGTCCTTTTAAATTTTGCACCAGCAGAGAAGGATGGATGCTCTAATTGCAATGTTGGTGAGAGCTTTGTGTGCCTGAAAATAAAATCTGTACATTGCTCAGTGTTCTTTTGATTTAATGTGCATTGACTTGCATTCATTCAGCAATCTCTGGTTGGAAAGTGATTCTTGGCTGGACCAATTGGGCCCTGGTTATCATACAGTTTAGGTGTGTAACTGTGTTCCTAAATTAATGTGTGGGCAAATCAGGTAAGTAGTAAGTTCAAGTGCATCTAGTCCAGAGGTGTCAAACTCATTCAATGTGGGGGGGCCATATTGGAGAGCAGGACACCTGTCAAGGCTGTTTCCCCATTCTGGCACTCTGCGTGCAGAAGGTGGGGGCCCACAACAGGCCAGAAAAGCTACTGGCCTTAAAGCCTGCTCTTAAAACTCCCCAAGGCCTCCAATTCCTGGCCTTGGAGTGGTATTGCTGCCACCACCCAAATGCAAAAAACCTCTTGAAAACCCAGGAAGGCACACTTGGGAATTCCTTCCTGTGAGGTACTTGCAATCACTTTTATTCCTCCCTCAGGAAAGTGACTGAACCCCAGCTGCAATATGAGCTGGAATGGAACCAGAGTCCTCTTTAGTAGCTGGCTGTGCAGTCTGAGGCACATGCGCGCAAAACAGATAAACAGTTGCTTCTCTGGGATTTAACTTAGGTAGTTACAGGGGAGGCGGAGGGGGTACATGTGTTCAGCACAGAGAAATCCAAGAACAAACCAGAAACAAAGAAAATACCCTGACCACATCTAAGTAAACATTCCCTGTTCTACTCATGTCTGGTCAGTAACAAACTTAGCTTATCTCTGGTAAGGATGTCGCTGGATCCTTCTTCAGGCCTTTCTACCTGGCCTCCTCCTGACCCTTCCAGGAGCTCTGCTGCATCCAAACAGGAGCAGGCAAGGCAGCTGCTCCAATTCAAAAAGCTGTGCTTTGTTCCTATTGGCTGTCCTGGGACTCATGGACCAGAGTGTTAACCCCTTCCTCCCCAAAGATTACTACAACACCTGTTGTGGGCCATGTGTCTGCACGGCTCCCCACTCTTTCCACTGCCATTTTCAGAGCTGCATGGGTTCTCCTTCCCTCTCCTCAACCCTGCAGGCTCTCTCATACCTTTCCTTTTCACTGCCCTATGGGCTCCTCTTTGCCACTTTGGCTCCCTGATCTCCTGTCTCCTGTTGTGTAGGTCCTGGACTCCCATTCTCCTATTTAGCTGCTCCCAGTTCCCCCCTCCCTAGCTGGGCAGCTCTTGTACCCCCCTTTCCACTTCCCATACTGTGTGGCAATCAGTTTCAGTCACAGCCAGAGGCAGGCTGGGCTCCTGCATCACCTCCCACTCACAGTCAGTCATTCAGCCTGGTGGCCTTTGGTTGGGTCAGTCCCAGTTGGCCTTTGATTGGCTTGTTCCCATGTGGTCCCCAGCCACTTTTTCCTTTCCTATTTGTGATTCATGCAATGTGCCATCAATCAGATTAGCATGCCAACTGACTGTCAGTGAACAGTTAGGATGGGGGGGGGGCAGTGCAGGGGCTCTCTAAGAGCCAGGGCCAGCCTGCTGTGACTGAGACTCTGGTTGGTTGGCAGAGCTGAGCTGGGATTGGCTGGAGTGCTTCCTTTGTGACCCTGTGCTCTGACTCTCACGTGATTGAGTCACAAGCATGCTTAGCCCTGCTCTGCTGGCGGCAGCCCATCTTTGTTGTTTGCTGCTGCTGCTGCTGCAGAGACCTCCCAGGCAGAGTCTGGGCAGAAGATCCATGGGCCAGATGTGACCCACGGGCCGTAAGTTTGACACCCCTGATTCTAGTCAGTTGTGGTAGTTCAAGAGGCACTGCATGCCACAAGTGAGTGGGGAGCAGGCTCTTACTGCTTTTCAGTGTTGGGTTTCATCTGTACTTCTTGAGCCTTGTGCAAGTAAACCTAGAGTGGAAATCTGGAATGGGAGATGCTTGGCCTTGGATTGACCTACTGTGGTGCTTCTGGGTTCCAAATGATCTCTGTCCAGACCCCTTCAGTCAAGGATTAGAAGGTTCGGGGGGGTGACTTGTGTTTTTTGGAGGGGAGGAATGTTGGGTCTTGACTGTCATTCAGAAAAACAGAATGGAGTAGTGGAAAAATCAAACCTTTGACGTCTAAAGATGACTTATAAAGCTTGTGTTGACATCTTTCACTTTCAAGATTTTTTTCCGCCCACTCAGCAGCTATATAGTAAATTTCCTTTCAGATCTGTTTGTCTATTTTTTGTTTGCCAAGCAATCATTAAATCTTCTCTTCCTACATCCTGGTCCCTTAGGCTCCCAAAAGTCTTCTGAACAGAAGTTGTATTAAATACAGCTTTTCTTGTTTACTTCAACACTGCAGAGAGATTTTTTCTTAGTACTGCACGATTTCTAAAGTGCATAGCAAGGCACTGAATTGTTTCCAGTACAGCTGTAAGGTATTCTAGCTAATGTTCATTTTTAAACAGCATCATTGCTTTAGAAAAGAGGTTTTGTCTAGTCCCATCTCAGCCCTCCTTTCCCCAAAAAGGGTAAGTGGCTTTTGTATGCCTATTTGTTACCTGAACAATTGAGGAGCGCCTTTTGGAACCCAGGCAGTAAGAGACGCACCTTTGTCCTGGTGTGGGCTCAGGGCTAATATCCACTCCCAATCTGGGGGAATCTTTCCCCAGTGAAAATCTTACCTAGGGATACCCTTAACCTCTGTTTTTTAACTGTTACAAAACCAGAATAAATACACTTAGCATAGAGTGTTCACCACTCCTGAGTATGCAGGAAATCTTCCCCTTACTGGGAATGGTGGGTTACTTACCAGTAACTGTCCTTCTTTTAGATGGGCTGCTCGGATTCATTCAGTATAAGGTGTCTACATGCCGCAGCACAGGATTGGCCAGAACTTCTTTTAGCCTTAGCCTGTTAGGACAGGGCTGTCAGCCACCGCCCCCTGGCCATATATATGGCCCCAGCCCTGCTCCTCTCCAGTTCCCATTAATCACTAACTGAGTAGCGGGGATGGCAGGAGGGTTCTGAATGAATCCGAGCAGCCCAACTCCAAGAAGGACGGTTACTGGTAAGTGACTCACCTTTCTTCTTCAAGTGCTGCTCAGATACATTCAGTAGCAGGTGACTGCTACCCATACTGTGGAAGGTGGGCAGTTAGAACCTTATCCGCAATTAGCATGGCTACCCACAAACGGCACAGCACCCAAAATTGGGTGAAGAAGCAGTGGGCTGCCAGGCAAATGCCTACGGACATACCACCAGGCGCAAGATCTTCAAGAGAAGGCGTGCATGACAGTGCCGAGGGGTCACTTGCCACTCTGTCAGGAGACTATAACTCAGTGGCAGCCCATGGTTCATTGTCAAGGAATTTGCTATATCATAATAGCAAAGAACGTTCTTGTCACCAGCAAGACCGTCTAATGTAGGAGGGTTGCCCCTTCCTAGAAGAATCAACTCCTGAGAAAGGCAGTTGTGATACAGGGCACCAGACTCCCACAGCTGCAGGTGAAGGGCAAGGGTGGAATAATTGCTGCTCCTGCCACCTCAGCCCCAAAAAGGGAAGGTCAGTTGGGTTGTTACTAACCAAGACTGGGGTGGGGAACACATCTCCCCTTGACCAAAGGGGGGATAGGCAAGAGGCCTTTCCCCATTGGCACACTGGCAGGCGATGCCAGGGGTAGGATTGATAAGGGGCACCCTAAACTGAGGTGTCCCAGCTCCATATGGAAGCTAACACAGGAAGAAGGATAAGGAGTAGGTGGGGACCCCGCCCCTCCATCTGTTGATGCATGGGCCTGGAGGGAGGGCCCCAGAAGAGAGCCTAGATGCTTGGCAGACCCATCTCCGGGGCCCAAAAGCATCAGAGAAACTCCTTCAGGGAGGTTGTCATAAAGAGAGAAGTGGACATGTCAGAAGGGCCCTTCTTTAGAGGTAACCTTTGAGCAGGTTATATTAGTAAAAAGGGGAACCCTTAGGTACACCCATCCTAGTATCAGGAGAGAAACTGGGGGAAAAGTGATTGAATTCCCCATGTTAAGTTGTCCCCGTCCAAAGGGGGCAATGACCTGAGGTAGGGGTAGTGTGAAACCATCATGGGGTTTGGTGGGGGGGGGGGGAGGCTTACACAACTTCAAAGCTAGGTGTGTATGTCTGTCCCCTGCCCCTGTACTCTACTCTCCTGGTACACGGACTCACATAGGGAGAGGTGTGCTGAATCGATGAAAGGGGTATCCGGCCACCTCTGTGGACAGGTCAGGTCCACCTTGAGAGTCACGCCCCCCAGGCTCCAGAATGAGAGTGTTTTGAGGGGCATGTGGCTCAGAAGATATGCTCACTGCTATGGAGAGGCCATCAACCTTCATAACAGCTGGATGACTCATTTCTAATGGCGGGTGCAGCTGTTGGGTCCGGGCTACCACCGGCCAATTACGAAGAATCTTGCATAGATCCTGATGAGAAGAGAAGACGGCGCCTTAGGCAAGACGCAAGTCAGATGTGGTCTATAACGCCTGCTCCACGGGGAAGGAGTGTTATTGGTGCACCACCCCACGTGTTGGAAGGGTTAAGGCTTGGGCAGGTCCCAGGTGGGAGAAGGGAAGAGGGAGAGATCCCAGGAAGAGGAGGAGAGCATAAAACAATCCCTACTTAGGGAAAAATAAGGAAGAACCGCTGTGTCCTTTAAGGAACACAGGGGATGTTACACAATCGTCACCCATAAGGCATCAGTTTCTCCGCCTGTTAAGGGTCTGTAAGTTTCCCTGGGCCAGAGTTCTGCAGGGGAACTACCCTGAGCTGAAGACCACAGGTCCTCAAATGGGTCACTCAGGTGTACGAATACCGATGGTGGTTAGGAGTTCTATCGCCTACTATCTCCCTTCGTTGCAATTCTAGGGAGGAGAGGGATGCAATAGAAAGATCAAGGCAGCTCCTAGGTGGCTGTCTAGGGTTTTCAGGGGAAAGCAACCCTTACCTGGTTAGAGGGAGGCACCAGGACAGAGGAGGTTCCAGTCAAGGGCTAAACTAAGATCTGCCCGTGGACAGAAGGACCAGTGTAATTGTAACCTGCTAGGGTGGGCTCAAATTCATTTACTTGCCCCTCTCCAGTGCCTAACAGAGAAACCCCTGCAGAAAGCAGCTGGACAGCCAGGATCCAGTCTGTTCAGGACTCACAGTGAAGACTGCTCAGAGTTCCCATCCCACATAAAACTACTGTAACACCCACATAACCAGATTGAGTCTGCCTTGCAGGCAGCTCTGACCAGCGAAAGGGTGTGCACGGGAACACAGCAAGGGGAGCCCCTTTGCCCCCAGGGGCACCTGTTCCAAACCCCCAGAGTGACCACACACACTGGTATAGCACAGGGATTATGGGAATGGGGAAGGTTTATTTACAGGGGTGCAAAAGGGGAAGCCAACAGGGGAGATGGGCCAGCAGTAACACAGAGTAGCACAGCTCCAGTCCAGTGTTCAGTCCAGCAACTCCTAGTCTTCGGTGCCAGCACTTTCCCAGCAAAAGAAAACCCTCTGATCCCTCTTCTGGCGCTCTCTGCGAACCCAGAGCGACACCCTCCCCACTTAACTAACTACAACCTCCCCCCCCTGAGTCCCAGGTGCTGGACTCATGGCCCCACAGCTCCAGATGGCCAGTCACTGGATGCTGCTCTGTCCTTGGGCGACTCTCCCCAGCACAGGGTCCTTCTGTGGGGGCTGGCCTGGCATCCCCATTCAGGTGCTCTGTCTTCACTGGCTTCAGGCAGGGCCTCTCCCCCTCTTCCTCCTTCCCAGGCCTCCAGCTGCAGCCCCAGCCCCATCCTCAGCTCCACAACCTCTCCCACAGGGCAAAACTTTAAAGGGACTATGCTCCGTAAAACCCCAGGGGGGGGGGTTACACTACCGCTCAGCATAAACATAACAATTAACTTTATTAACCAACTAAACAAACCTTATTCTAAGAAAACATGATAAATTTAAAAAAAACAGTAAGAAATCCAGAAGTCCCAAAGTTCAGGTGGAGTCACCCTTATCTCAAGTGCAGGCTTTTAAGTCCTTGAGGCTTGAATGCAAAAGAGAACCAATCCTCATCTTCTCTGGCTGCAGGAATCATCAGCTGGAATCCATGCAGGCCTTCCTTGCCTCTCCTCAGCCAGCACCATGCAATCAGGTCACTGGCTATCCAGCTTTCAGGTCCACAACAGAAAACTCCCCTGTAAAACAGTCCAAAGCAGGGAGAACACAGCCTGCAGTCCACTCCGGGCTCAGCCAGTCACTGGGTACATGGACTCTGCAGCTCGCCATCACTGCTCCTCTCTGGGCTGCTGCTCTCAGGCTTCTCCCTGGGCATGTAACTCCAGCATAACAATAAAATTTGTGGAGCATGTTCAATGTGCTCCCACACCCTCTTCCCAGAAAGTTCTGGTTTCTGGGCTGGCCAGGGATCTGGGGCTCCGTATGTGGCCCCGGCCTCCAGCGGCCACTTCAGGCTGTGCCGCACCGCGCCGCAGCCTAGCTGCCAGCGGCAGGACGGCCTCCCCCTGGCCCTATCCCTGGCCAGGGGGCATGGCCTTCTGGCTGGGGGGCGGGGGCTGGGCCCGTGCCCTGGGTCCCTCCCCACCCCAGCGACACCCCTGCCCTTCAGTAAGGGGCCGGACCTGAGGCATGCACTCTCAGATGTCTTGTGGTGCTGAGGCAAGGGTGTCAGCACCATAGGGGTTGAAGCCTGCAGTTTCGTAGGGCATGGGCCCAACTGGTGAGTGGCTCTCCCTGGTGCTGGGTAAAGTGGAACTGGGGAAGAGCAGGGCTGTGGCCATACATATGGCCAGGAGGCGGTGGCTGCCAGCCCTGTCGTGACAGGCTAAGGCTAAAAGAAGTTCCAACTAATCATGCACTGCAGCACGTTGACCCCCTAATACTGAATGTATCCAAGCAGCACTCAAAGAAGGCGGCAAGGTTCAGGTCAGCTGGGGCTCCCATTGCTGTACAGCAGGGGTAGTCTCGCACCTTTAAGCTTGAGCTGTGCTGTGTCCTGGAGATGAGTTTTTCTAATTTCTTCTTGGATCCAGTTTGACAGTAAACCTTGTTTTTATGAAACAGTGCTTAACTAATCCTAATATATTGCAAAGCACTTCAATCATACCCCACAACCTTAGCTGGTTCCAATCTTGCAGCATTAGTTACAGAACAGCCAATCAGTTAAAGGCTCAGAGACCATGTAGATAAACAGTAGGGAAGCAGGGCCTGTAAAGGCAATAAATAAATAAATAAATAAATTTCACAGTCACAGCAGTTAAATAGTTTCTTGCCAGGCAGAACATTATCATATAAATTTTCTTTAAGCATCTTAAGCTCTGTTTTTTTAGTGGGTGATGGGCTCTGAAAGTAGAGGCCTGCATTCTTAACAGCCCAATATTACACAGTTTTAGTGCAATTTAAGTGGAACATGAGGATGTGAAACTCTGCAGTTTAGCTCATGGATGCTGTTTTTACTCCAGGAGACCTCAGCCCTTACGCTACGAGTATGCATATATAGGGTTGCTCTACTCCACAGAGTTTTTTTGTCAGCAAAAGTCAGTTTTGTTGACAGAACAGTGGGGGTGCACACGCTGCTCCCCCTGATAAAACTCCCCTGCTTTGGCAAGCCACCTTGACAAAAGGCATAGAGCTTTTTATGGGAAAGTTGGAGTAATAAAGCATCAGTATGATGCTGTGTGCCATAACTGGGCTCCAGATTAGCGGGTATGCCACAATGCCCACCTTGACACCTCTGCTCGCTGTTTTCAACTCTGCTGCACTGCCCTGCATTCCAGTGACACAGGAACAAGCCCCCCCTTCAAAGCCCCAGGAAGTTCTCAGATTGCTTCACCTGGAGCCAGAGCTCACACAGCTACTGCCCAGTTGAGCATGCTGGCTCCTACCACAGTCCTGCCTGAACTACAGTGGGGGGAGAGAAAGAGGCTGGATCATTCACTTGAGTTTGTAGGACCATGAGGCCATGGAAGAACTCAGAGGGAATCAATCCTGCTTGGGCAATGGGGGCTGCTGCTAGGGGAGGAGGGGGGAGAGACACCTGATGTGCTGGGCAGAGCCAGGGCGTGAGGCCGGGGGACAGGGGCTGATGGCAGGGTGTTCCAACCCCATGCACAAGTCACGGCTTTGCTAGGGATAGCCTGGGGGAGACCAGCTGGCTATACCAGCTTCTGCCTCAGGACTGGTTGCCTCTAGCTGTTGTTTGAACTTAAAGAGATAGTGTGCAGGCACACTCACCTGTCCCTCCCTCTCTTGCACACATTTCCTGTCATATTTCCCGTCTGTGTGGGGTTCTAGGCTATGTGTACACTAGCAAACTAGTTCAAATTACAGCACCTTAATGCAAACTAATTTGAGCTCTGTCTACACTAGGCTTTGCCTAGTTCAAACTAAAAAAAATTTTCATTCGAACTAAGCAAAGTTTAGTTTGAACTAGTTCGGCTGATTAGTTCGAACTTATTTCGAAAGTTAGTTCAAACTAGCATGATGTAGTCATGCTAGTTTGAACTAAATAAATTTGAACTAGTGGTTAGTTCAAACTAAATGCGTTTTTTTAATTTGAACTAAATTTTGGTTTCAACTAACTGTGCTTTTTTAGTTTGCACTAAAATGTTAGTGAGCTAAAAAAAAACCCCATGGTTAGTTTGAACTAAAAATTAGTTTGAAGAAAAAACGTGTGCTTAGTTCAAACTAACTTTGAACTACTTAGTTTGGACTAAGCAAGGCCAAACTATGATTTTAGGTGTAGATGTAGCCCTAGAGTTTCTGTTCAGCAATGTTAATTTGGCTGACAGTGCAGCTGAAGAGCAGCTCCCAATCTCATGGGAGGCCCATAGAAGAATAGGATTCAGAAATGTTCATCATGTGGTGCTGTGCCTGCTCCAGGAGGCAACACAAACCTTTCCCAAAGCACCCTACATGCAATCACACAGTGGGGTAGCTACCCACAGTGCACTTCGCCCCGTGTGCTGCAAATGCTAGGAGTGTGAATGCACTCAGCTGAAACAAGGAACATAGGGAGGCCATTCCATAGCCCTTTAATTACAGCAGTGACGCTATGCTGGCAAAACTTGTGTTCACAACGCTCTAGTGTAAAGAAGGCTGTAGTCATCAAAGCTATTGGCTGCCTTTAAGTCAGAGAAGGGAGATCTAAATGGCGTCCTCCAGTGACTTTCTTTTTCAATAAGTAGGGGCTGTAGTGTCACGCACATCGCTTTCAGATCGACCTAAGCATTCAGTTGCTGATAATAGATTACGCCCTAGAATATGTTTGGTCCCATAGTTTAAAGAACTGCCCCCACCACTGTCCTGTTCTTATAGACCGGGGGTGGCCAAACTTATGCAACTCAAGAGCCACAGAAGTTGATTATTAAACCTTCAAGAGCCGCACTGAGGCATATAGCCACATACTTTTACCTACTAAATTGATTTACTGACAGTCTTCCATGAGCCACACTTTTTTATTCAAGAGCCACATGTGGCTCCCGAGCCTAAGTTTGGCCATGCCTGCTATAGACTTGGCTTTGTTTAAAACCTTTGAATTTGTGCTCTCCAGTGTCCATCTCCTACAACATGCACACCCTCAGGCAGATGTAAGTGCTCCTAATTTTGTGTATCATCCCAGATCCCCTGCTCCAACAATGCTTCCTCACCAGCCTGTAATGAGGTCCAAGTACACTGTTACTTTTAGTTTCTAGTGCAACCTTTCTGAAGCCAGCAGACACATCAGCATACCTCAGATCCGCACCCTGAGATGGGGGAGGAACAGCTGGGCTCTGGCATGGTCCCATTTCAGGCTTTCTTGTTCACCTAGCTGTGTTTGTTCTGGCTGTAAAATATGAGCTGTGTCCTGAGCACACATTCATGTGTGTCATGGGCTGGGTCTGTCTCACTTATTTGAGTTGCCGCTGTTCTCTCAGGTGCCCTATGTTAATAGCACTTCTCAGCCCCTCATAAAAGGTTTTTTCAGCTATAGATATCAATGTAGTGCAAAGGTGGGCAAACTATATTATCCCTGTTCTATGGTCTCTGTGCAGAGGGGTGAGGTAGCTTGCCCAAGTTTTCACAGCCAGGCCAGTGCAGAGCCAGCATTCAAGTCTCCTGTGCTCTGTCCACCATGCTGCTTACCTGTGGGTTGAAAAGGGCATGGGTTTGGTCTTGGGTGCAACTGGAGTGACACATGGTGTCTGACCAGCTCAAGTGAGCTGGTACTGACAGAAATAAAAAGCTTTTTTTGCAAACCCACATCAGCAATGTCTTTGCAGTGTCAGCAACAAAAGAGATGCAAGTAATCCATTAGTTCCTCTCAGAAAGGCTGACTATCAGGCACTCTGATCTGGCAGGCGTGACATGAACCCTGACAAGGGAAAAACACTTAACTAAATATTTCTGATTCAGTGCAACACAGGTTTGGGAAATCTCCATAATTACAGAAGAACCTGTTTCCGCTGCCAGGTAGCATTCCCTCTGTTAATTATTTTCCATGTCTTTTCTGCTTGGGCCCTCGTTCTGCAACGAAGATGAATAGTTTGTCTCCTCACAAGGAACCAATGGCACTCCATGCAGAACTCTGAACACCGTTTTGTTCAGCGACAATAACATCATTTTCTTTTCATCTGTTGCTTTCATTTTTAATTGCTAAAAATATTTGCATAAAAATGGGTTCTTTGTTTCCTGAATCCATCTGCTGCTGCTGTTTATTTCCCACCTGAAATTGGAATCCATTCTCCTTGGCCTCACAAGTGGTTTCCTCTACAGCCATTAGTGAAGCCAGGGGGAGGCACAGTATAATTTCAGGGGCATATTAATTAACAGAGGCACAGAGTTTATTAATAATTATTTGCCACTTATTTAAGCACATATCTGCATAAACATGTGCTTGTTCATCTTTGGTCACATTGATGTATGTGCACACACCCTTGTGTCATACACACACACTCCCATAAACACACTTCCACTCATCCACATGTAATTGGCCGTTATTTATTAAATCATAGGGTGTGCTATGTGAACATAGCTCTTATACACCCAGCTAGCTGTGGCCTTGCTCTGAAATACTTACGATCTAAGGCAGAAGATGCTAAAAGGAAGAGGCATGTATAAGGGAGCAGGTACAATCCTAATGAACCATGAGCCAAATGGGTTTTAAGGAGCTACCAGAAGGCTGAGAAACGGGAGATGAATGTCAGTGGAAGTAAAGGCCCAGCGCTGAAGTGGAAGGGAGTAGTGTGGGGAGGAGGGCACGAAGCATTTGAGAGAGTGTGTAGGTAGTCAGCCTGGTAGTCTTCTCACCCTGGTGATGGGTGAGGGCTGTGAATAGGATTCTGAGAAGGAGAAGACACCAGTGAAGGAGGTGAAGACAAGCAGCTGATTTCAGCTTCGTGGGTAGAATGGAGATAAGAGAGATGATGAGGCCATGTGTGTCTACAAGCCCAGCCACCTGCACTCATAGCACAGCTCTCACATTTCTGTTGAGCGAGCAGCATAAGACCACACAGGGCTTTACAGAAGAACAGGGTTTCTAGACTTGTGTTCTTGGCCCCAGATCCACAAAGGTCTGTAGCTGTCTAAAACTCCAGACTCAGGCCCCTCAGTCCAAGTTTTGGCTCCCCTGCAATCCATAAAAGTCCTGTTGGCTATGTCTGCATCTAAAAGCTTAGTTCAGACTTCCTTAGTCCAAATTAAGCAATGCCTGGTTAGTTCAAACTAACCATGGCTTTTTAGTTTGAACTAAAAAAGTACTGCTAGGTCGACCTAAAAGTTATTTTGAACTAAAGAAACGTTGCTAGTTCGAATTAAGAATTTAGTTCAAATTTATTTAGGTCGAATTAGCACAGCTACATCATGCTAGTTCAAACTAAATTCAAACTAAGATGTAGGTTTGAACTAACCATTCAAACTTACTAGTTTGAACTAATTGTTGCTTAGTTTGAACTATACCATTTTTTAGTTTGAACTAGGCAAAGCCTAGTGTGGACAGGGACCAAATTAGTCCGGATTATGCCTCCTTAATCTGGCCTAATTTGCAAGTGTAGACATGGCCATTGAGCTCAGCAGGCACCTAAACTCATTTAGCATCTAAATTTTCAGGTAGAAGTTCCCGAGGTACCTCTTGCCTCTGGCTTGCAAATTGCTGCCTCCCACTAGATATTTAAAAGCCTTTCCCCCTGCATAAGCCCCTGAACAATTCACAAACCAGAGGAACTTTGGCATTCAGCAATTTACACTACATGCAGGGCCTGAGGTATAGGAAAGCTCAGAGGCCACCTACTAGATCAGGTCACATTCAGACTCCAGTCAAAGGAGGTGCTGGGTCTCTCTACCTTATAACTTTCCTCAAAATGGTTAGATCACTCACCTGGCATGTGGGAGATCTCAGTGCTATAACAGCTGAGCTAATGGGATATTCTCATGTGAGGGGCTCTCCTGTTGAAGCTGCTCCACTGCAAGTCGGTGAAAGTGATTGGAGCTAGGGGACCAGACACAGTCCCCCACCTAAGGCTGCACAAACCACTGGACTAGTCATTCTCCCTCTCACTGGCTCAGTGACTGTTCTGCTGTGGTGACATACTTATGTCATTAGGCCAGAAAGAGAAAGATTGTTGAGAATGACTTTATACACCATAGTTACAGCATCTCCAAGGAGAAGATCCCAGATCCAGTCCTCCAATTCCAAATGCTTTCACTATTTAGCGTTGCAATGTCTAAGTCCCGTAAAAGATCCCACCCTTACTGCCTCATTTTCCAGAAGTACTGAACAAGTGCAGCTTCTATTGGGCTAGGCTAGCATTCCAGGCCCTCAGCACTCCTGAAAATATCCCTGTGGATGGCTGCGCTACAGAGGACAGTAATGCAGGCAAGGGGAGACCTAATCACAGCACTGGAAAGGTTTACAAAAGCAGTAGTTTCTAAGGAGTTGGAAGAGGAGAGCTGGTGCTGCTCTCTGCTTCAGCATGCTAGGCGTTTTGGCAAAAAAAAAGGCTTACCCTGATCTCACAGCCTCTGCATAGCAGCGTGATGTGTCTTGGCATCACATGGAGGAATATTTTTTTTTTCTTCTTAAAGAAACAGTCAAGATGTTCAAGGCCTAAGTTTGGCTTTCACTTAGCCGTGAGCCACCAAAGTCCTTCTGTTAAACTCAGATGCACATTGTTGTTTTCTAAAAAGTTAGACATCTTAGAGCTTGTCTGTATGGTGAAATAGCTACTGTGAAATAGCTATCCTGTACTGGGTTCCTCTGTGGATACTCTTATTCTGCATTGCGTGCCTCTGCAGGGGTTTGCTTACTCCATCACTAAGATTGAAGATGACCCTTACTTGAGGTTTGACAGTCAACCATATAATCTCTTTACAGTAACTTTGTAAATAAAATAAATGGGCAAAGGTAGTGCAAGTTTATATATTTAGCATGTCTGCAGTACTTTTCACTTCCAGCATTTTCAATGACACCTCTCAAATAGTACATCCCCTTTTGGGGGATCTGGCAATGGCATACGATTAGGCAACTAAGCCAAGATCACTCAGTAATCATGGTTATGAGTTCAGTGGCATGAATCTGACATTTTTTAATACCATTTTGTGAGGTTAGGTGCACAAGAGTAAATAGCTACAGTCAGTACATGAAGGGCCAGCATACACTAAGGGCACGTCTACACACATAGGTTTATTTCGAAAGGGCTCCTTTCGAAATAAGGGAACCCGCGGGATCGAAACGACCATTATTTCGAAACGGATGTTTCGAAATAACGCCAATGGGTCCGCTGTTTCAAACCGTTGTTTCGAAACAATGGTGTTGTTCCAAAACAATGGGTCTAAAGGCATTATTTCAAAACATCCGTTTCAAAATAACGGTAATTTCAAGGGTGGGGGTAGGCTTTACTTTTCTGAAAGGACGATCCTTGTTTCGAAAGGGCGAGGTCCGTCCTTTCGAAATAAGGGAACGTCATGTAGACTGATTTTTTAAAATTTTGAAATAACGGGTGTTGTTTCGAAATAAAAGGGCCGTGTAGACGTGCCCTAAGTGCTAATAAGTGAGCCCTACTGTGTACACAGTTACTGCCGTTGTTGCCTGTGGGCAGCGCTAGAAGGACTGATTAGCTGAGCTCAGGAATGGAACGCTCAGCTCAGTACTTGACCACTGTACGGAGATAAGAATGAGTTGCCAGGGAAACGAGCAATCTGCAATGACTGCACGAAATCATGCCATGCCACTCAGAAAAATGAAAAGTAATGTGCTAGATGGAGCTGTGTGCAGGTTTAAGTTTGTGCTGCAGTATTTTCACAGGGCTGTCTTCTGCTGTTCCAGTCTGTCAAAGCCAGTTTCCTTCTCGTGTCTTGCCCACAAATATCTGACACAGACTTTCCCTCATGTTCCTGTAAAATTCTGTGTCCCTCCTCCTTGCACCTTTTCTGCTTTATTTAGTTGATGCAATGCACTGTGCTGCCAGCTTTGCTTTGTGGGTTTCTGTCTTATTCATGAGTCGTATTGCAGATGTCTGAGAGGGAGTTAGCTTCAGCACAGAGAAAAGAAACTGCCAGTAGGTTGTTTTTGGCCGGGTGCTATTTTAATTTTGAGTTAGTTTGCTGCTCAGTATTGTGGCTAGTATGCCATCTGATATTTGTAGGGATGCCTATGATGGGCCTCTAACCGCACAGCAAAACCCTTCATGAAAGTGAAAGGCTGCTAGTACCAGCTGGAGCCAGGTGGGTGCTGTGCAAGCCTGTGCTCGCCTGACTCAGATCCAGGATCCTGCACATCAGTGTCCTAGAACAAGATGTTGCTGATGGTGGGGTAAAATCCCTCAACAGGCAGATGTGAAATAATCTGCTCACATGAAGTCTCATCCCACCTCCTACAACTGTCTTTAGCCCTGAAGCAGGAGGCTTTATGTTGCTTCCAAAACTCCTTTGTTAGCACCATTATAACAGGCTATTTTTCTTACCCATCCACTTTCTCTCGCTAGTGTACTAAATTCTTAGTCTAAATGTCACCCTGTGGCAATGAGTTCCACAGTCTAATGACATACAGGTGGAAAAATATTTCTTGAAATAGATTTTGAATTTGCAGCCTTTTGAATTTCTCTATTCACCCCTGCAGTTCTTGCAATCTGAGACATTTCCCATCTCCTGCGGTTCCAGTCTGTTTCCATCATGGACTGCAGTGTCCATCCACTCAGGGCCATCCCTAAGGCAAGGCAAAAGGGGCAGCTACCCAGGGCCCCACCACTGCTCCCCGCCCCCATGCTGTGGACTGGGCGAGCCTGCCAAAAGGGCGGCCCAGTTCAGCACTGCCAGTCCACCCACCCGGCCACATGCGCTGCGCCCGGCTCTGTGCCAGAGTACTGGGGAGGCAGTGCGGAGCCGGTATTGTTACTCCCCGGCCATGCTGCCTCCTGCACAGAGCTGAGAGCAGCACGCATGGCTGTGCCGGGGGGCGGGGGGGGGCGGACTGGCAGCACTGAACTGGGCCAGCCTTTTGGCTAGCTCGCCTGGTCCCCAGCATGAGATGGCTGGTGCAGGGGCCTGCCCCCTCCCCTGGACTTGCTGGTCCCGTCCCCCCAGTGCGGGGCGGGAGGAGTGAATGGGGGCCCCACAAAGGGCGATTTGCCCAGGGCCCCACACCCCCTCAGGGGCGGCCCTGCATCCACTGCTATGCCTGCTTGGACCGCTCGTGGGCAAACATGGTCGATTGTGTGCTGGCTCCACAAAGGGCACTAATGAAGCTTTTTTTTCCCTCATTGGCTCCCAGGTGTAGGATTTTTCGCCTGAGTCCCCAGTGCTGGAAGCTGTGCACTAAGCACCAGATCCTCTGCCATATAGGTCAGTGGGAATGGAGACATTGAATTAAATGGGAGAAGGAGCAAACCCTAGTGCAGTGCATCTCAATGGGTATGTCTACACTGGAGCCTTAGGTCAACTTAATCTTCCTTAAGTCGCCCTAAGGCGAGCTCAGTCCACACTGGGAATTTATTAAGTTGAATTAAGTGCTGCCTTAAGTCAGCTTAATAACAGTACATCTTAAGGTTGACTTAACACTTAAGTCGACCTTATTAAGTTGACTTAAGGGCTAAGCCCCATCTATACTGGCTTAAGTCGACTTAATGACTTAATAAGGTTGATTTAAGCATTAAGTTGACGTAGCAGCTACCAGTGTGGACATGGGCAGTCTACAGGAGTTTGGCATGTGGTGCTCTAAGTTGAATAAACAAGGACAACTTTAAGTTGACTTAAAATTGATCTTGTTAAGTTGACTTAACAGCGCCTCCAGTGTCGCCATACCCAGCATTACTGCCCAGTAGCAACAGCTCTGGGGAGAAATGTACTAACCTGATCCCAGATAGGGTTACCAGACATCCAGCAAAAGGAGGACATGTCCTCTTTTTTGCCCTGCTGTCCTCCATCCTCCAGGCATTTCAAAAAAAGCTGGTTTTTTGTTCTCCTTTTTGCTGGACACCTGGGCAGCAGTCTAAAAATAGATGCAGGCATCAGTATGGCGTGCTGAACTCTTTCCCCTGCCCACTCAGGGGGCTGCAGTGGCCAGGAGCAAGCCTGACCAGCCCTCCCCTTCCCTTCCTTTCACAGCACCTGGCCTGGGGAAGTCTTGCCCCTACCGGCTGGAGAGGTGCTTGCAGAGCGTGTCCCCTCTTGCTGGGGCCAGTGCCATTTAGCCTCCAACCCCAGGCAGGCTCCCTGGCTGTGAGTTCCTGCCATTGGTCACTTCCTGCCCTAATGCTGAGCTGGCTGTATTATGAGGCTGTTTGGCTAGCTGCCCTGGCTTCCTTGCTGTCTGTGTGGTAAGTACTATACACCTGTGACCTGTCTGACTCCTGAGAGCTAATGCATACCCAAGCTGCAGCCACACACGTCCTGAAATTGCACTTAAAAAATGTCCTAGGCTATGGCAAAAGAACCAAGGAGTTCAGTGGCACTTAAAGACTAACAAATTTATTTATCACATGAGCTTTTGTGAGAGAAAATCCCACTTCGTCAGATGCTTTGAAGATGAGGGAGCTTATAGAATGGGAGGAAACTCAATGCAGAGGAGTGTAAGACATGGCCAGGGTCACTCACAGGTTTGAGCCCTGTAGTGGGGGATGTGATTTTTGGCCATTTGCTCCCCACAAAAGGGCCAAATGGGGGGGGGGGAGGAATAGAGCAAATACTAATAAAATGAAGGAAAATAAAGTATACTATGAATAAAATTATTAACAGGAACCAGTTAAGTAAAACAAACAAAGGGGCACATTGGGTATGTCTACACAGCACTTTTATTTCGAAATAACACTGGTTATTTCTAAATAAAAGATATTTGGTCCACGTGACGTTTTCTTATTTCAAAAGGACGGATCCCGTCCTTTCAAAATAAGAACTGTTGTTTCGAAACAGGGTAAACCCCGATTGTTTTGAAACACCTGTTATTGCGAAATGGTTATTTTGAAATAAGGCCGTTTGGACATGTTGTTTCGAAACACCATGTCCAAACGGCCTTATTTCGAAATAACCATTTTTGCAATAACAGCCGTTTTGATAGCAGGCTTTCCCTTAATTTGAATTAACATTTTGTTAATTTGAATTAACTTATTTCGAAATAAGGACTTTATTTTGAAATAACTCATTTTGAAATCCTTATTCTGAAATAACGATGTGTGTGTAGACATAGGATTTGCACTGGCTAGAAAGAATTTAGGACCTTTTTTTTTAATTTGTAAAATGGGCTGCTGTGGAAAATTAAAAAGGAGAGGCACGTTAACCAATTTTTTTCCAGTGCTTTTTAAGTTTATATTTGCAAATTTAGTTTTACTTATTTTAGGCTCATGAACATTAATGAAAGGATCATGAAAAATTTTCATTAACTGAAAAAATCCAGTTTTCAGTAAAAGCAAACATTGCTAATTTTTATTGTAAAATAATTTAAAAAACACATGACTTTGCGCAGTTTTAACACTTCATTCATTAACGTTATGCCATGGAAAAGGGGTAATGACAGTTATATTAATACATTTTCTCCATGTGTCCTCTGATGTCCTTTTCATACTTCCCTGTCCTCCTTGCCATGCGTTGGTATCTGGTAACCCTAATCCCAGATCGCTATCCACATGCCCACAACAAATGCCTCAGCACCAGGGACTGTCAGCCCAAATGACACTATCCACTCAGCTGGCTGTGTTTGCAGTAGCTACAGGACTAACCAGGAGAGCGCTAGTAAATCAGCTGCTCTGTCAGTGTCAGGGACTGAAGAGAGAGGCCTTGAGTCTGAGCTGTGACTGGAAAGCGCTGTGTGTAGCTTCCATGGCTTTCTCTTTGCTGACTTGGTGGGAGGCAAGCTAGCTGAAAGGGGTGGGGGGTGGGGTTGGGTTCAGGTCTGCTGACTAGACGTAGCAGAGGCTGACAGTGCTCAGGGACAGAAAAGCTGTTGGCAGTTGACTTTTCTAGCTTGCTGTGGGTTTTTTATATTCTAGGGAGCATATTTCCTAGTCTGTGTGCTGTTACAAGCTGGCAGGAAATGGCTGCACTCTCACAAGCACATGAAACACACTGATTATCACAATCTGGCTAATCATATGTGGCCTCATACAGATGCTGGCATTTTGATTCCCCATTACGGTAGAGTAGCTAATTGGACTGTACTTTTTTTAGGTCTGTTCTCCTAAAACCACAGTGTGTTTCTGTAACTAAAGACCCCTTTGGAATAGGAAAGGGCTGGGAGAGTAGAATTGTTCCTTCCAGATGGTCGCAATATATTTTCTGTGTATGAGGTTTCTGAGAAGAAAGAAGTGTAGCAATATGGGATTTTTTCCTCTTTATTTTGTGCTGGTGGATGACTGCTGCATTTAGCATTATCATGTGCTGAGCCAGGTGCATTTATTTAGCTTCACTTTAAAAGGGACTTTCACTAGCGAAGATTCCTTGAATCTGTGTGATAATGCCCTAAATTGCTCCATGGATGCTTGCTGGATGCAAGTCTGGGAAGAGAGCAAGCACTTCCACGCAGAGGGTGCAATGCCTTGACTACCCATGGGTAAAAAGAGAGATACTCACTTATTCAAAGGTGTCTATTAACTGACAGGCTATGCCCCATACTTAGCAGAGTGAGACTTGGCTCCGAATGGGAGGAATTTGCATTATTTTGGCACATAAGCACTGCACTACCAGAGCAGACCTGTGTCCATCTAGTCGCGCGTCCTAGTTTTGGTAAAGGCTAGCTTCAGTGGATGGCGAATTCCCATAGTGGAATAACTTGCTGTCACATTCTGGCGTGTAGGCCAGCCAAGTGACGAGTTACATCACTGCTTATCCTGTAATCCTGCAGTGCCTTGAAAGCTTTGCTACAGTAGATCTCTGCCTGGGACATAGTTAGCAACAAATATGCACTCTGGCTAGCTGCTGTACATTGCACAGCCCTGGGCCAACATTTTGAATCTAGATGCCTGGCTGCAGTACCACAGACTTCCACCAGCACTGGTGAAGTGACTTCAAATGCTCCACAGCCCTGCATGTCCCCTGAAATTTGTATGCTGATATGGCCAACCTGCTCCTGGAATAGTCAGAGGAATGATGAGGTTTGTTTGCTCCCTTAAAGAAACAAAAATGCATTATGGATTATTAACTTAACTGGGGTGATACACCCTTCCCTTCAGCTGCAGCTATAGAAAAAAAATAAAACAAATTGATTAATATTAGAACAGAGGTTAAATGATGGTAAGTAAAAGAAATGTGAGCAGAACTGTTTATAAGAAACTAGAAATGACATCATTCAGCTAAAAAAAACCCAAAACCTAACCTACCAAGGTACAGACTTTCCTCAAGATCTTTTTTTTTTCCCCTCAAGTCATTTGTCTTCCCAGCCATGGCTGACTGTCTCTGTCAGAACTTGCCACAGAAGTCCAAGGGCTTGCCTTGTTTTCCAGTGTGAAAGATGGATGCCCAAGGAGGTTTCTCACTTACATGCAATTCTGAGAGCCTTGAATCCTGCTTCTCATCATGGCTGAAGAAGCCGTCTTTTTCAGTTTGCAACGGGACTGGCCCCTTGTGTCTGTCTAGTGATGGCTACTGAACATAAGGATTGCCATGCTGGGTCAGACCAATTGGCCAGTGAGTCCACGAGCCCATCATCTGCCAGTGGCTGCTGACAGAGGTTTCAGCAGGAGTGAACAAAACAAAGCAGGTTAGCATGTGTCCCAATCCCTGTTGTCCGCTGCCAGCTAGTAGCACACAGAACGGGGGGGGGGTGCAGTCTTACCCATCATGGCTAACAATGCCTAATGGACTTACCATCCATAACCTTACCTACTTTTTTTTTTTAACCCAGTTATACTTGTGGCCTTCAAAACAACCCTCCAGTGAGTGCCATAGCTTGACTGTGCATGGTGTGAAAAAGTATTGCCGCTTGTTTGCGTTATACCTGCTGCCTCTTAATTTTATTGCGTGCCCGCCCTCCCCAGTTCATGTGATATGGTGATGGTACATAACATTTCCTTAGCCATTTGGCTCCCTAACATTCATGAGCCTATAGCCCTCTTGTATCCATCCTCAATCAGTCTCACCCCCGGCCCAAGCTGAAGAGTCCAACTCTAAAAAGCTTGCCTCGTGTGGAAGCGCCTGTGTCCTAATAATTTTTGTTGCCCTGCTTGGTATTGCTTCCACCTTTTTATTCCAGGTGGGCCAACCAGAATGGTATGCAGTATGTGCGGTATGAGTGTACCACAGTTATATGCAGGCAACTTGCTATGTTCTCTCTCTCTCTCTCTCTCTCTCGCGGTCCCGTTTCCAATGATACCTAACAGTCTGTTAGCTGTCCAGACTGCTGCTGCACATTGAGCAGGTGTTTTTCAGAACACTACCTATGATGCCTCCCAGATCTCTTGAGTGGGACCAGCTAATTTAGGCCCCATCATTTAGTATGCTTTTTGAATTGCGCGTTCCAGTGTGCATTGATTATTACTGAATTTAATGTGCCATTTTGTTGCCTAGTCACCAGTTTTTTGAGATCCCTTTGTAGCTCGGCAGTCAGTTTTAGATTTAACACTCTTGAGTAATAAGTGTGATCTGCAAACTTTGCCCTCACCATTTACTCCTTTTTCCGTATTATTCCTGACTCTTTGGACCAGCACGGGTTCCCAGTACAGGCTGAGACACTAGCAAGATTAAATTGTTTTGCCATTTGGCTGAAGCAAACATTTTGGCTGTGAACAGAGCATCTGCTGGGTAGTGGGTGGCATGTGGTGTTGTGCTGTGCCATGGGTTAAGGGCTTCAGGTCCGTTCCATTAGCAGGAGTGGAAGTTACACAACAATGTTGCCATCACTAATCTTCGTATCTGCCCCCCCCCCCCCAGCTTATTATGTGCCGTGACTCAAGCAGAGGGTGAGCGAGTGAGAGCACCTTTCAGTTCACGTGATCCAGTCAGCTTCAGCACATATTAATCTACTGCTGGCTAGCTGTGTGCTTGGAATACCTGTGGCAGTAAATCCCAGGGTGACTGGGCTTTCTGATGTGTGCCGTTTGGCTTCAAATGACTGCTGCCCTACTGCCTTCCCTCTCATGCCAGCCTTTGCTCTTTGTCAGGGCCTGCCCTGGCACATAGGCTCCACTCACCTGGGTTGGGGACACTGCGGTCTCACTTACACGTGTGCAGAAATCAGTGGGGCAGCTGTGCTGTAACTGAGAGCAGAATCTGACACACAAACAATGCTTGAGTGCTTTGCATGGATTTGAGAAGTCAGCATGTAGCCTTGTTATATAAGGCCCAGCCCAATGATTAGCCAGCCAGGCCCCTTGCCAGGAAATCCCCACTGTTCTGTATTGTACCAAAGACTTTGAGCTGTGGCCTGAACAGAGCAGCAGCCTGAGGATAGCAAAGGATGTGGCTGGCCAACACTTACCATCTGCTGGGCTTGGCTGTTAAGTTATTTCTATCTAGTGAGACCATACTGGAAAGCACTGTTGGAGACCTGCTAGGCCCCCAGAGTGAGCTGAAGCCATTGGCTGGGCCACAGCTGTGTATGATACTGGGGCAAGGCGCCATGAGCAGCCCTTGGCCCCCCCATAGCGAAACTGAAGCAACTGCAAAACAAAAGAGTATGAGCCAAGTTAGGCGTGGGCATTAGTGGCCTACTTTAGCCACCCACCCAGCTTGAGGGTGCATGCAGAGCAGGAGGGTAGGCTGTGTGCCTGCACAAACTCTGACATGACCCATGTTCGCAGCCATACAGGTCTGTGCATAAAGTAGAGGGCTGGACCCCCATGCCATCTGGTAGCTAGCGCCAACTCTGCCACAGTTAAACTGATATGAAGCTCTGCTGGATAAATGGTATAGGGGAAGTGTTACCACCTTCTGCTAGTTGCTTCTGACGCCAGCCACTACACCGGTATATGTGAAAGTCCCAGTCAGCAGTTGGGGTACTATGTAACTTGCATGCATTCTCATTGCTTACTAATAGGTAAAGGGAGCTGCTACAGTCCACATGGTTGTAGAGTCCCCTTTGAAATGTGGGGCACAGAATGCAAGCTTGACCACAAGCGTGCTGCTCCTTGAACCAGGCTGGCACTTCATGTGCACATTCCTTCCACCCCCAACGAACATGGGACTGTGCCACCCTTGGTAGAAATGGGCGTAGTCTTTAGCTTCAACAGAGCGAGCCACAGCTGAGGGGCTGAGCTGCCCTGTGCTCTATTTTTAAACTGAAAATGCTTTAATCTGTCATCTTCACTGACATAGTACCTGCTGCTCATTTGCATGCTGAGTGATAGCCATACTGTAGGCCACATTCTGTGACTCTGTTGTCTTCAGGGGAATTACACCAGGGATAAATTCAGAAATTATTTCGCTACAGCAAATGGTATTTTATATGGCAATTAATTTTTGTTACACCAATTACTAGGATATTGGCCCGTGAAGCCAGTTACACACCATGTAATGCGCAGGTATTGCCACATAAAGCATGTCACAACCAGAGCACTTACATGCTAAAGCTCCATTTCAGAGCTTACAGTGAGACTTATGTCCATGGCACCAGTGATATGTACCAATAGAGGCTTACTATGGCCCCGTCCTGAAAGACAACTGAACCATATTTGTTCTGCATTCTTCAGGGAAGTGTATTCAGAGAGCTGGGGGGGGGTGTCCCTGATGCCCCTGCTCATCACAGATGTGTGCTCTGGGAAGGACTGCAACATGTATGTGCCCATGGCCCACATGCACCCCCCCCCCACCAAAGCTATTTCCTGTGGCCTGCAATGGCACTATCAGTACCAATAGTTGCAATATCATCATATGAAAAGGTTTCAGTGGTGCGGCCCGTGGGCTAACATACTAGTCCTCATTTGGCCCTTGTGCTGTCCTTATGCAGCCCTCTTGGTGATTTGTGTTTGAGACCCCCTGTTTTAAAGGGTCATTTACTTTGCCTTTGTAAAGAGAGCAATTTGGGCCATAGGGATAAGGGGGCCTATCACTCTTGTGGAGCATTTTGAAGTTTAGCATGGGCACCTGACAATGTTAATGTTTTAGTATCTACAAATGTCCCTTTTGCAGCATAGGCATGTTAAATGAAAGCAGTGGTTAAGGAACATTAAATGCACGCTGTCTCAGCAGGTCAGAGGAGGCTCACCTAAGCGGAATCCCCTGACTCCTTTAGAAGAATCTGTGGATTGCCAGTGAGCCCCCCCCCCCTTCAGTGTTTCACAGCAGGCAGCTTTTGGAAGGCACTTACCCAAGCTCCAGCCTGCATGAGCCACAGTGGGCATAGCTAATGAAGAAGAGAGCAAACAATCCCCTTAATGACAGAACAGTTTCAAGCTAGCACACGAGCTAGGTATTTGACAGTGTATTCCAGTGACAAGGTGTTGGTGCTATGGTTCTAGTGCCAGCTGAAGGCTGAACAGCTGTTAAGCCTTGGTGCCATTGGTTGGAGAAAAGGGACAAGGCATTTCCTTGACTTTAGGCCTGACCGTGGGCTCTGGCTATGAAGAATGGTATGTTCACTCAGTTGCCTGACAGACAGCGTGTGCTTGGGGTGGCAGTAGAGCCAGTTCATAGCAAACCCACTTTTGTAAAATGGGATAGTATTTGCACTTACTGACAGCCCAGAAATGAAAATGGAATGGAGAATAGCAGCCATCCCAGCTCAGGTGTTTTAGAGCAGCTCAAGACACAAGCCTGTCCTGCTCAGCAGCTAGGAACCAGCCTAGAGCTGCAGCTGCAGCTCACCAAGTCTTAGCCCAATGCTGATACCAAAATTCAGAATATACAGGAGAGGAGAAACCCATCCCTACAGCTTCTTGGATCAACCTTGCATAGCAAGTGAGACATGAAACTTCAGGGCAAGAAGCTAGAGCCGGGGAAATGCACTACCTCTCCATCAATGGCACTTTCTTCAGGGTCACCCCTTGGAGGTGTTAGGAATCACGTAGCGAATGCAGGTTTAGGGAAGGGTTGGGATAACTTCTGCAGACTGGAAAAGATGGTGATGACAAAGAGCCCTAAGGTAGCCATTTTTAATCCAGAAAGGTCCTTCCCCTGCAATTTGGAGCATTACTGAGGATTGCCCCTAATGTCATAGCCTTTACTTTCCAGACTTTGCATACTGGCCAATCCCTCTCTTAGCTGAGAAGCACTGCCCCAAATTTTGCAAGAACTGTCTGGCAACAGATGGACCAGGTGGAACATAAGACACTTCCCTCCCCTCTCCTGGAGCTCAGCATGTTACGTCCAAGGCAGATGGAGAACTCAATCTCCCCTGCAGAGTGTCAGCTGTCATTTCAGTTCACGCTTCAGCCCAAGTCCTGTAAAACAGAGGCGACAGCACTGGGGGAAAAAGAGGGTTTATAAATTTTTATTTATTTTTTAAAAAATAATGTATTTAATTTCTTGGTGTGTGTACGTGTTTCCTTAGGTTAAGTATTAGGCAGAGACAGACATGTGAAACAGCTTTCCCTGGGGGCCTTGTGAAGCAAGACAGTAACGTAACAGCAAGGAAAAGGGGGGTCCTAAGAACTGAACTGAAATGCTTGGCACTCTAGTGCCTATCAAATGCACACATACATTCTAACACTTGGTTTGGATTAACATCTAAAATTACTGAGATACAATTTCAGCACTTAAATATACAAACTGAAATTCAAGCACTTGAACACGATTCTTAATTCTAAATTCAAACGTATTGCACATAAGACATTTTAATATGTTTCAGGCTATAAGCTGTTGTTCCCCTCTCAATTGTTAGTCATTTTCTTTTATTAAGCATATAATTAAAATTAACATGGTTTCAATACCTTCAAAATACGTATCTATTAGTGGTTTTAATATACATGGCCTCTTGAGCGCCAATGAGCTACGAACCAGTTTGGAGAAGAGAGAAAAAGATTAATAAATGGTTCAGAGACATAGTGCTACATTTTGTATAGACAGGGCAGTTCCATAGTAAAAGCAGCATAGGGCAAAGAGCCATAGGAAGCTTGAATGCAAAAAAAGATCAACCAAAATTGAAAAATACTCAGCTGAGCTTAACACCATTCTTGTGTTCTCATGGGATCCCACCTGTCCACTTTGCATCTTCCCAGATCCCATCTCATTCTAGTCATCTTGCCCAGAAGGCTGAGACTCCTTCTGTGTCCATCTACACTGTTTCTGTTTTTCAGAGGGGTCCTGCCATGCAATGCAAAGCCCCTCCATGTCTCCTCAGAGTCAGACCATGGTGCTTCCAGCATCCTCCCAGCACAAATCCCATCTCAGAGGCTGAGAAGCTAGGATCAGGAGTGGCAGCTACATCTTCCACACAGCAATGAAGAGCACTGTCCACAGGGCCAGCGAGCCAGTCAGGGACTTTGCAATGGATTAGTTCAGCCATAAGAAAAAAAAATTAATAAAACCAAAGTGTAGCAAGACAAGCCATTTCCTCTCCTAACTCCCTTCCTACCAATGCAAAGACAACATGACACATGGTCAGTATGGGGGGGGGGGGGCATGATGGTGGAGCTGCTTGCTAAGGAGATGATGGCAATGTCATTACTAATTTCCATGGGAATGGTGATGTCGTCAGTTAAATAAATAACACCCCCACCCCCAGCATACAGGTTGTTGTATTTATAACCAGGCAAAAGTACAGTGAGGAGGGTGGGCCTGTTGTGCGTGCATTGGCAGGGAGGCAGTGCTTGGAAAGCAAAGGGTTTCAAAGGACTTGCACATTCTTTCCTTTTTTTACATTCTGGCCGCTCCTGCTGGAGGATGATCTGAACTCTGCAGCCAGATAAACCAAGTTAGCAGTCAGACATCTCCTGTGGAACCTTCACCATGGAACTGTCCAAAACTCACAGGCAACCCTTACCAGCTTTGGGTGGGGCTCTACATAGGTAAAGCCATTTGAGGGTAGGCCAATTCTTCTTTGATCCAAAAATTATTTACAGGTTATCGAACATGCACAACTGGAAGGAAATCCAGTTCCAAAGATAAGCAGGCAGGAAGCAAACAAAACAGACAGGAAAAGCCCAAAAAAGCAATGACAAAGAAATTGCGGGGGGTGGGGGGGCACGTAAAAATGAGTTTTTAGGAATGAAAGGTCACATGGGTGTTGAGGTGACACTAAAGGGGGAAAAAAATCCAATACAAAACACAAATGCTAAGAAGAGACCATTTCAAGCAGCACACTGAGGTCATCCTTTTGGGCGTGGCAAATTCCAATACCAAGTGTCCTCATCAGTCATGGTCAATTAGTTTTCCTGCAGACGATCAGGAGAAATAGCTGAATAAAGGGGGATAAGCTGGCAAGAGCTGGGGCAGAAAGGGATGTAATATATTTGACACAGCAAGGTGCATTTATTATCATGGCTGGATACATAACAGCATTCTCTAAAATGGCAGCACCGGCGAGCATATTACGGGGGAGACTGGGCTTTTAGTTTTTAAAATTTTGGGTTAAAGAATATGCAGTAGCACCCTAAGCCTTGAAGGGTTAATGTCACATCAGAGCTGGCATGCCCAATGTAAGCCCAGCTGTTGACCCCCCCCTCCTTTATCACACAAAAACACCTGCCCGCTCTCTGCACCAGGACACACATTTACATTGTGCACACATACACAAGCTTTCAAGGCACACATCCGGATTCCCACAAGTACAATTTTAGCATCTGATTGCTGGGAACTGTTCCACCAAACTGAAATTAGCATAGGTTGGATCCAATCCAGCTTCCAGTTGTCACTGGTAAAACTTTCACTGACCTCAGAGGACAAGGATTAAGCCTGTTATTTGTGTGGCTCTGTGGGTATGCTTATGCACCCTCACTGTAAATACCGCCATCAAAAAGAAAGCAAACCAAGCTTCTTGAGCCAAGAGCAGCCACCCAGTTTGGGATCATGGAAGCAGCAGTGCAAATATGTGGATGTCTGTTCCACAAGTGGGGCAACAGCTTTTCTTTCACTGAAGAAATGTTTTGTCTTTATCTACAGTTGCACTGTGTCCCCATGTTCAATGGTCCCTCTAAGGCCTGAAGGCAGCTGAGCAACATAGGTTGCTTGCTGCACAGCCCCCCCCCCCCCCCCCCGTTTCCCCTCCCAAGGGGAACTGGGACAGGGCTGCGAATAACCATGGCCACAAGCTCCATTGCCTGCCCAGCCACCCTGCAGCAAGCATGGAGCAGCCAGCCCAGCCTACCTCCAGCCAGCTGCACCTCCCTACGGGACGGAGAGGGCCAGCGCTTAGCTGTGGCATGCGGGGTCAGCCCTGGAGCAGCCTGCTCTGAAGAGTTAGAGCCGCTTTGCCCCCCCCCCCGCCCATGGATCAGGCCCATTCAGACCTGGGGGTGGGTGGGCACAAAGCAGCCCAAACTCTTCAGAGTGGGATGCTCCAGGGCCCCGAATCTGCACACCACAGCTCAGCACCAGCCCTCTCCGCCCCCTGGGGAGGTGCAGCCGGGTGGAGGTAGGCTGGGCTGGCTGCTCCATGCTCGCTGCAGGGAGGCCAAGTCGGCAGGCAGGCGGAGCAGCCTCCCACTCCAATGGTCCAAGGCGCCTCTGCTCCTTACCCCTGCTGGGAGTTGGAAGGGGGGCAGTTAGGGCAGCAGGGGAGACTGGGGCCCCAGTGAGGGCGGCAATGGGGGCCTATAGGGGACCCCATAAAGGTCCCCCGCCTAGGGCCCCCTATTGCCAAAGGCTGCCTCTGCCAATCACTCCCACCCCCACCCCCTTACCTGGCCGCGGGAGCAACGCAGGCTGGTCCCTGGCTGGAGGAGCTGTCACTGAGCATGCACAGAAAGTCTATGCATGCTCAGTGAGAGATTACTCTAAGGGGGAGTTTTAAAAATTCCCATCTAAGAAGAGCTCGCAGCCAGCCGGCTGGGCAGGGACTGCAGCTGCCAGCCATGCGTTCCCTGCACCGGGCAGTGGCGGGGGCTGCGCAGCTTAGAAGGAACATTGGCCACGCTCACCATGTGGAATCCTACATGCCACTACCTGGCTCTTCCTGCCTTTAAAGACGTGTTCTTAGGGAGTTGGGTCCACTGTAGTAAAACCTGAGGAACTAGCTCTTCCATTGTATCAGAGCTTCCCAACAGCCACTGACTAACAGAACATTAAAGAGTGACCAACCACCCGTCAGCCCAAGCCTCTGACTGGTACACAAGTTGAAGAGAAAGAACCTGTAGGTGCTTCCTAAAGAGAGAGCAATGACAAAAACACAGGTAAAGTGGCAGTGTGCAGGCATCCATTGCTCACCTTCCACAAGTGCCTTGTTTGCTGAAGGGGCAGGAAAGAAACTGGCCTTTCAAACATTGTTTCCCCTTTCCTGGCCGAGTGAAGATGACAAGCTGTTCCCAAGAACAGGGAAAGAAGTGAACTGAAGCAGTGCTGCGACTAGTCCCACACCACATCTCCCACTACCTGGAGGCTTTCTGGGTCTGATAATGGATATAGTGGCTGGAATCACACAGTGGTTTCAAGAAGCCAAATGGGCAGCCTTCCAGCCATTTCTACCAGTCTGAGCAGCCCTTGGCTTTTCAAAGAGCAGAAAAACGTAAGCATTCTCTGAAGCTCACAACACTCAGTCACACACACAAGAATTCTTCAAATAGTGCTTCAAACAAAACTAAGCTACAGTCTGTGGCATGGTCAACTATAGAACATGGCTCGCTCCTCTCTTTCCCCCATCCCTAACCAATGGACTGACACCACCAAACATCTGACCTCACCCCATTAATGGGTATCTGCAGCATATGGCATTGGCCACTGTCAGCAGACAGGATGCTGGTAGATGGCCACTGGTCTCACTCAATTTGGCCATTCCTAAATTCAAGGCTGTTTGGCTTAATTTTAAGGCATGCCCTACCTATACAGAGTGTACTGCAGGGAAGTCTTGTCCTACCACGGGGAAGGAAGTGGGTGCAAAGCAGGTTTTCTTGAGCTCTTACTGTAACAAAGCTGTCTGCTGTTCATTTTTTTTCACCTAGCACAGTACTAAGTTTATTAAAAATCTGTGATCAGAACTTTGTGCCCATAATTCAATAGTCTGCAAGTCAAAGTGCCTGATCTACTTTTCTGTGCCAACAGAATAAGCAAAATTCATTAATGACCAGACCGTTTGGCAAAAAGCTTTGATACCCTTTTTGGTTTGAAAGGCTGCTGAGCAAGCCACAGGTTCCTGAACAGTGAGCAGTGGCCTAGCATGCAAGCATTACCTTCAACAGGAAGATCCAAAATCCTTCTTGGTTAATTTTTCCCCAAGAAACAGGCCCCAGGACAATTCTATCTTACCCATACAGAGTACAGCCCTGCATCTGGACCTTGACAATTCAACTCTTCACCCACACTTCAGGCAAATGAAGGACTGCACACAAGCACAGCCTGTTATTCAAACCATGGCAGTTCATGTGCCACAATGAAGACTGGGGAACACACCTGTGATTTTCCTGGGTGTTTGCAGTGTGCAGCCACTAAAGTCAGTGGGAGTCTAGTTCAGCAGGCAGACTTATAGAACAAGATATTAATTACTGGTGGGTTTTCCCTCAGTGATTAACATAGCAGTGAATATGCATTGTGGGTACCGGCATGTGTGACCATGTGCACAATAGGGTGTATTTGTGCTCATGGACTGAAATATTCATTAACACAGACTAAAACATGGAACAAAAAAGCCCCAAATGAGCCAACACTGCAGACTGCTTTTTACTTTGCTTTGCTCCAGTGGTGATTTCTGCTATCTTGGGAGAATGCAGGTTAGCCCCGTGGCCTTGTAAATAACACTCCAAGCATCCACACACACACACACACGCACACGCTTTTTTCTACTATAATAAGTTACATTCAACTGTGTTTCCTGATCATCTCATTGAGCTGTGCATCTCCTTCGAGTATGACTGCCGTCACCCAGTCTTGCTGCCAGCATCCTGACCAAACTCTGCTCTTTTCAACTTCTACCATATGTAGCCTCCATCGTCTGCCTCTCCCTCCTCTTCTTCAGCTTCTTCTCCAGGTTCCTCAGTCTCTTTCTCTTCTTCATCCTCCCATCCAACGCCACTCCCAAAATCCCCCGAGAACCCAACTATGTCATCTACAACAAACAAGAGAGCAGAAGTTATGGAAACCACTCAGTTGAAAGTCCAGTGTACCCCACTACGTTCTGCTCTAGGCTCAGAGAAGGTACCAGCTGCCTTAACTAGAAAGGAGCCCATTTAGAGAGGGTCCCGTGTATGAGGTTCACATTTCAGTAACACCACCACCCACTCTTTTCCCTCTTTGGTTCCTGCAGAGAACGAGCCTTTCTTTATTTAGTACTTTCATAAAGCAAAAGAGAGAGAGTACAGACCAGAGCCAGGCATGATATAAGGCATGTCTGTATTGCAGTCATAGTGCAGCCATGGCTTCACTGCTTCAGAACCCAGCCTAGCTAGATTAAAGCTGCCTTGGGTTTGGCTACTCAAGCTACCTTACAAGAGAGGTCCTGGATGCTGGAAAAAGGCAAATATAGTACCTATCACAAACAAAGGGATAAAGGAGGACCCAGGAACCTACAGACCAATCAACCTCATCTCAATCCCTGGAAAAATCGTGGAGAAGGTCCTCAAAGAATCCATTCTGAAACACTTAGAGGAAAACAGAGTGATCAGGAACAGTCAGCATGGACTCACCAAGGGCAAATCATGCCTGACCAACCTGATTACCTTCTATGATGAGTGGATATGTGCATATAGCAATAACCGTTGATGTGATATACCTCGACTTCTGCAAAGCTTTTGATACGGTTTCCCACAGCATTCTTGTCAGCAAGTTAAGGAAGTATGGTTTGGATGAATGGACCATAAGGTGGATCGAAAGCTAACTAGATCATTGGGCTCTGTGGGTAGGGATCAATGGCTCAATGTCTGGTTGGCAACCAGTAACTAGTGGAGTGCCCCAGGGGGTCAGTCCTGGGGGCCAGTTCTGTTCAACATCTTCATTAATAATCTGGATGATGGGATAGATTGCACGCTCAGTAAATTCGTGGATGACACCAAGCTGGGGGGGAATGGTAAACACACTGGAGGGCAGGGATCGGATTTGGCCACATTTGGAGATCACTGAGTCAACTTAAGGGCTTCCATAAGTCGACTTAACTCCTGTCCTTGTTGTCGACTTAACACAATGTAGTTGACTTAATACAGGGGGCCCATTTAAGTCAACTTTATAAAGTTGACTTAGACGGGACCCATTTAAAAGTCAACTTTAAATGGGTCCCCCTGGCTTAAGTCGACTTAACAAACTCAATGTAATGCAATGTGGCCTCACTAAGTTGAATTAAGCGCTGCTTAAAGTTGACTTTAAATAGACCTTATTAAGTTGACTTAACTGAGCCCTGTAGTGTAGATATAGCCAGGCAGACCTAGACAAATCGGAGCTTTGGGCCAAATGAAATCTCATGAGGTTCAGCAAGGACAAGTGCAAAGTCCTGTACGTAGGACGGAAAAATCCCATATACTGCTACAGGCTGAGGACCAATGGCCTAAGGAGCAGCACTCGAGAAAAGGACCTGGGGGTTATGGTGGATGGGAAGCTGGATATCAATCAACAATGAGCTTTTTTTTGCCAAAAGGCTGATGGCATATTGGGCTGCATCAGCAGGAGTGTTACCAGCAGATTGAGGGATGTGATTATTCCCCGCTATTCAGCACTGGTGAGGCCATGTCTGGAATACTGTGTCCAGTTTTGGGCTCCCCACTACAAAAAGAATGTTGATAAACTGTCCAGTGGAGGGCAATGAAAATGATTAGGGGGTTGGGGCACTTGACTTAAGAGGAGAGACTGAAGGAACTCGGCTCATTTAGGCTATGTCCACACACAGGGCCTTGTTTTGAAATAAAGCCCTTATTTTGAAACAAGTTAATTCAAAGTAACTAAAAATCAATTCGAAATAAGGGAAAAGCCCCAATTGAAATAGCATGTCCAAACACAGGACTTGCTATTTTGATTTAGGAGAGAGGCATGATGGGTGGTGTGGCAACGTGGCCCCCCGAGCAGGGCCATGTTGCCAACCAATCCCCTACCATTGGCTCTCCAGAGCCAGTGGCAGGGGAAAAAACGTGGGGGGGGACGACAGATGGGGAAGCCCCTCTTCCCCTGGCTTCCCCTGCCGTCCCTCTGCCCCACCACCCTAAGTGGGGGCATGGGTTCCCTAGCCCCCTGCTACCCCCTTTCCCCACCCCGCCTCAAGGCAGGAGCAGGGGGGCTAGGTGCCTGATGGGGCTGGGAGCTGCTTGAGGCGGGGGTGGGGAAAGGAGGTAGCAGGGGGCTAGGCGACTCGTGCCCCCATGGCGAGGAGCCTCCTCTGCCCCTGCCAGGGCTGGGTGTCTGCCCCCCAGCTGGGGCAGGGGCTGCTGCAGCCCTACCTGCCCCCTGCCCACCTGCTTCCAGGGCTGGGGAAGGGGCTCTGGCAGCTGGCTTTGCCCCCCGACCTGGGCTCCCTGCTTGCAGCCCGGGCGGGGTGGGGCAGCAGTGGCAGCCGGCTTTGCCCCCAGCCCAGGCTCGGGGGGAGCTGCTGGCCCTGCACGAGCCGCAGGGCCGGCAGCTCCCCCCTAGCCCCAGCGGCGGGGCAGAGTGGGCACCGGCAGCCCCTACCCGCCTGGGTGGGGGAGGAGTGGGGGGTGCCGGCGGCTGCAGCTGGGCACCCCGCTCACCCAGCCCCTGGCTGCCTGGAAGCGGCCAGGGAACGTGCGGGCTGGGGCTCTCCTGGCTGCTTGTGAGCGGCGGAGGGGGGGTGCTTCCAGGTGGCCAGGGGCTGGGCAAGCAGGGCGCCCAGCTGCAGCAGCCGGCTAAGCTGGCTGGTGTGCCTGCCGCCCCCCCGTGCTGGGCAAGGGGGAGTGGTGGGTTTTGCCATGCTGCTCCCCCTTGCCTGGGGCAGAGGGGGCGGTGGGCACCCCAGCCGGCTTGCCCCACTGCTTCCCCTTGCTGGGGGGGCGGGTGAAGGGGCTGAGGCACCCAACCCCCCGCCTTGTTGGGAGCAGGGGGGCGTCAGGTGCCTCAGCCCCTTCGCCCCCCCCCAGCAAGGGGAAGCAGCAGAGGGAGTCGGCTGGGGCGTCCGTCGCCCATTCTACCCCCAGCAAGAGGAAGCGGCAGGGGAAGCCAGCGGGGGCGTCTGCTGCCCCCCTGCACTCCACTCAGCATCCTGGCCCCTGAGGGGGGGGAGAAGGTCAAACGTTATTTTGAAACAATGGTTGTTTCAAAATAACGTGTCCAAACGGCGTTATTTCGAAATAACCAGTTTCAAAATAACCATTGTTTCAAAATGAAAGTGATTTAAGCTGTTTCAAAATGACAGCTCTTGGTTTGAAACGATGAGCCCCATCGTTTCGAAACAAGAAAACATTGTGTGGACATACGGTTTTTTATTTCGAAACAACCAGTGTTGTTTTGAAATAAAAGACTCATGTGGACATACCCTTAGTCTGCAGAAGTGAAGATTGAGGGAGGATTTCATAGCCACCTTCAACTACTTGAAGGGGTGCTCCAAAGAGAAGGGAGCTAGGCTGTCCTCAGTAGTAACAGAGGACAGAACAAGGAGCAATGGTTTCAAGCTGCAGCTAGGGAGGTCAAGGCTGGATATCAGGAAATCTTTCTCACTAGGAGGGTGGTGAAGCATTGGAACGGGTTACCTATGGAGGTGGTGGAATCTCCATCTTTGGAAACATTTAAGGGCCAGTTAGATCAGAGGTTGACAACTGGGTGGGGGTGAAGAGCCACCCCCTCTTTCCCCCCCCACAACCGCATGAGCGGGAGCCGGTTGAGTGACTGCGGCCCCTAGCGCTGGTGGGAATGGGGGTGAGCGGGTGGTGCGTGCTCACTCCCTCCCTCCCTGCACTGGCAGGATGGAGCAGAGCTGCCTCGCCTACCAGCCAGCCCTCCTTCCCAGGAGTAGCCAGCAATGAAGTTGTGGCTTGTGGAGGCAGGGCCCTGGAACGACCCCTCTGCAGAGTTCAGGCTGCTTCGACCCGGCCACTCCATGCCTCAACAGAGGCCGCTTTGCCCCCAGGGCCTGAATGGGGCCTGTCTGGGCTTGGAGTGGCCAGGTCGAAGCAGCCCAAACTCCATGGAGGAGCTGTTCCAGGGCCCCACCTCCGCAAGCCACAGCTCTCCCTAGCTGCTCCTGGGAAGGAGGGCTGGCTGGTAGACACGTCCCCTCTATTCCTCCCCACCAGCAGAGGGAGGGAGGGAGCATATGCTGCCCACACCTCCTCCCCCCTGCCCCCCTCCAGCCGGCTCCAGCTCATGCCGTTGTGGTGGTGGGGGCGGGGGGGGGTGCGCCAGGAGTACCCATCAAGCACTGTCAGGGCAATCCATACCAAAGTGGGTAAAGGTTTTATCAAGTAAGCCAATATCCATTAGGGACTAGGATGAGGCTTATTCTCATCTGCTATGACCTAAGCTCACGTCTGTAGGGCTCAACGCCAGAATCTCTGAAGGAGGCCCTGTGACCTGTGCTATGCAGGTCAGGCTAGGTGAGCACAGTGGGCCATTGGTGGTCTGAAATATCTATGAATCTAAAAACAAATCTCCAGACTTACTAGCCTTCAGGAGTAGGCTTTGCTGACCCTTTGAACCCAGGCTTTTCAGGAGCAAAGGTCTCTGTGTTTGCCCTACATTCCTCCTACAGTATCCACTTGCCTTTCCTTGAAGCAGCAGAAAAGTCAAAGCTACTCCATTGTGTTGCAAGGCTCATTCACCCCCAAGTGAGAGGGACATGAGCCTTTTCCACTCCTCCCACCAGTGACCTTACCACAGTCTGGGCTGCCATGTATCCGTGTTCCTGTCAGCTCCATGCCAAGCTGGTCGACACACCAGCACTCCCCACTGCTCTGATCACACTGCATCTTCCTGTAGTATCCATCCTCATCACAGCTTGGAATGAATACTCCTGGGGGGAAAATGACAGGAGACTCCACAACTGGACCCAGTGTGAGAACAGGAACCGTATGGTATGACAGCTACAATTGCTTCTGTAACATGCACAGGGACTCAGCTGGTCTATCAAGAATTACTGAGTGGGCGTCTCAGAAACCCAGCAACATGCAGTGGACACTGCCTCACAAGAAGAAGAGAAAACAGGAGCATGTACAATGGGGCACATCACAGAGTGCATTTATGGGGAAGAGGTCATGCAGCAAGAAACATTTTGTAATGAAATCTCAGATGAGTCCAGCACTAACTCAGAGTAACACCTTCTGCATCATAGTAAGAAATATACTGAAGTCATGAGGTGAGTCATATCTTGACTGCAGGAAGGCAAAGGGGCAAGTAGCAGAGTTCAGCTGTGCTCAGAAAAAAAGTAAAGGGTGAGAGAATTTCCCAATATGATCAACCCAAGACTGTTAACGATGCCAAGCCTATGGGCTATGAGCTGTGCTAGGATGAGATCCTGTCACGAGGGGCGAGAATTCCATCCTGTCCATCATTACTCGGAAGTTCACATGGCTCATGACTCACCAGGTTTCTTTTTTGACGCTTCTTGAATCTGGATCCTCTCCAGCTCCATGAGACAGGGAGGCTCTGTAACACCCAAAGCAAACACCTCTTAGAGCCAAGTGCACATCTCAGCACATGTGCCTATTTCTGTTTGTGGAGAACACCCCCTTCAGAGGTGGCAAGGGGATGATTTAGTTGTGGGCAATGGTGTGAGCATTGCCTTAAATTAGCCAGAAAAACCAGGTTTGTTCACTCTCTCTCCTCATCCAATCCCACTGCTCCCAGCTTCTCCTATGTGCTAATCAGGGAACTCCCCAAGAGGAATCTAGAGCAGTGGTTTTCAAACCATGGGTCGGGACACAGTGATGGGTCATAGAGCCTCAGGTACTGAGTCATAGCTCTCTCTGCTGCCAAAAGACTGGCATGCATTGCTGAAGGATGAAATTGTTTTGCCATGGGCAGAAATGCTTTTTTAAAACTGGGTCTCAAGAAAAAAATTTTGAAAACCACTAATCTGGAGCTTGGAGACAGTTGGTTTTTAGCTAATATCCTTCTATTCGCAATCCCTGTTAGAATGACAGTCTAAAACAGTGGTTCTCAGCCTTTTGTGGCTCACAACACACTTGGCAATATATTGTGACTCTGCAGGACACACTAATCCAGTGGTTTTCAAACTTTTTTTCTCAGAACCCAGTTGAAAAAAAAATCATGTATGCTGTGACCCAATTACATCCTTCAGCAACGCATTCCAATCTTTTGGTGGCAACAGCAGCAGGTGCTGCAAACCAGTGTCTGAGGGTCTGTGACCCAGTCTTGGGTCCAGACCCTAAGTCTGAAAACCACTGCACTAGCCCACTCCCTCCAGGCCAAATCCAGCTACCTCCCCAGCTCTCCGTAACACACTTACCACTGTGTGGCGACCCATTAATATGTCCCGACACAGCAGTTGAGAATGACTGATCTAAAACACTGGCTTTTCTGTTAGATTGTCCCATTCATCAGCAGTGCCTTACCCAGCTCATTCTGCACTGCAGGGTGTCCTCATACTGGACTCCTATGGAAATGGCAGGTGGGGTGGCTGTTTCCTGAATGCATTCTGCTCTTTATTGCCCCTTGTTTTCACTTCTAGCAGTGTATGTACTACCCCCTTGTCTCTCATGCAGCTGCCTCACTGCTTTTTAAAATGTAAACCCTCAGAAAGTGCTCACAAGACAGATGCTGTTAAAGCAATGGCTACTGTCACAGGCTGGAATCACTCCATGCAGCCATCTTGAAATTTAATTATTAGTCTGTCTGAACAGATGCCTGACACTGTGGCCTGAAGGTGCCCAAAGGCTGGCTCTGATGAACTGTCAGAGAAAGTGAGGAAGGAAGGTAGAAGCCTTTTCTGAAAATGCCCTGGAGATTTCTGTCCTGGGACCTGTCCGCCAGCGGACCTTACCTGTTGTAATGGGACACAGAAGAGGGGTTTCTATACATAAGTCAAACCATTTGGGACTTTACAGAAGAGAGCAAACATTTTGAGTGCTTACTGACTATTCAAGCCCCATACAGAATTGCTGACTGAGAAGCCCATGCAAAACAGTGCCCTCTCTAAAGGAAACCTGGTGGCGACGCACTTTCTCTCCAGAAGCAAAAGCACCATTCTGCAGTGGAGACGTGGCCATCCTTATAGGTGTCGCAGGAGTTGAAGAAGGGACGGATGCAAATCTCGTACTTGTCTAGGTTGATAGCTGCGAGCTCTGTCTGGTCCAGAAAAAGGTCGTTGTTTGTGTCCAACTTGGAAAACATCCAGCCAATGGAATCCTTGCAACTGGCCACCAGGCTCTTGTCCAGCACTGTGAGCAAACAAGGGAGGAGCAAGTCAAAACCAAAGTGCCTGCAGGCCCTGCACCCTCCCGACTACCATGCCCATGGGAGCTGTCAGATGGCAGGGTCTCCTAGAGGGGTGTTGTGTTAACATAAGTCAAACTCGCGCTGAATTGAGGGCATAATTAAGAGAGTAAGAACAAAAAATAAAAGGAAGAAAACTGAATAATGGGAACTTCCATGGGATAGGGGTTTCCTTAACAGAGAATTTGCAAATCCACTCAGGCTTTGAGTACTGAAGTACTTCATCTCCTTCTCCCCCCAAACAGCATTGCCTGCTGTGTCCTCTCCATGTCAGGGTGAATGGCATGCTGGCATGAGGTGCCAGACTGGAGCATATTGCGATGAACCCATTATTTTCACGTGACAGGTCAGTTTTGTCATTAACACTTCCTTTTGGGGTTAGTGAAAGGCCCTGACATCATAAAAGGACCATTGGGATGAAATGAATCTGCGCTGTAGGACAAATTTATAGAAGATGAAGGTGATCAGCAAAAACTATGGGGAGAGTCACAGGGCATGAAAGCTGAGCACTGCAGTAGTGGTTCACCTGAGGAGCCCTACACCGTTCTCATGCACTGTAATCTCTGCCAGACACACATCCACAAACAAAGAGGATTCTATTACTGTGTCTCTGGACCACACTCTTCAAACCCTGCTTCCTTTTCCCTATTCTCAGAGGCTACAAAACTGCCAGGCTGGCTCTAGATGGACACAGCCAGTGGTTCTGAAAACTCACAGGAGAAAAGCATCTTCCTCAAACACAGCTCATACCGCTGATTTCATCAAACAAATTCCCCTAGGGAGCAATCAACTGAGAGATTTTTGCTCACTGACATTTCAACTAACCATATTCCTCCTGACCAAGCTCATATCACACTCCACATGTACTCTGGACAAACCTCAGACACCCCGCAAGGGAGAGGGACTCTGTTTTAATAGGCGCGCTGAAGCGTTTGCCTTGCTTATGCTCACAGCAATTGGCAGAGCTGATGTCCCATGCAGAGACCTCTGTTGTTATCCTGCCTGACCAGTGCATATCTAACATGGTAATGGCTACAACCACAACCAGCCAGCTTTCTGCATGACTGACCTCTACTCAGGCCTACAAGTTAAACAACAGACACTTTCAGCCACTTAGGAAAGTTCCTCATGCATTAAAATTGTTCATCATTTTTTACCTGCATAGTTGGTGCTCAGATCGGCTGTAACATACCCTGGTGGTGTCAAAGCTGACCAGAGTGCAGCAGGTTAATAATGGTGCATACAGCAAGATTTACTCTTCTGCACCAAATCTATCTGATAAAATGGCCTGATCACCATCCATCACTGGAATCATGGGATAATATAAACAGACCATTGTCACAGGCCATTGATATGTATCATTTCAGTCACTGCCAACATGTGGTGGCCTATGAAGTGGAATATGAGAGCTGTTTAGCAAAGCTCAACAGTCCACCTCAGTTTAGCCTAGGATGTGAAGGATTTCAGTTTCCAGTTGAAACTAAAGAGCTCCTTCAGATAGGTGGAAAGAAATTATCCAGGCTGGAACTGGACTGGGACTCCTGGACTGAAATGTCTGTTCTTGCAAAAACGATATTTAACACATGTGGACAGGAGCTTGGTTTGAGATCTTAAAAACAGCCACACAAGGAAGCCAGTGTCCAACTAGCCCTGCACTAGAACATTAGTCTTGCACTAACTCAAAGGAAGGATGGCACCTGCTGAATCATCAACCCCACTTCCTGTAGCACCTAGATGTTCCATGGAGTCCATCCTGCCAAATTCTGTCCTGATCCAACTCTGCTTACAGCAGGAGAATTCATAGGGTCACAGCCCAAGGTTGTCCATCAGCAAGGATCTATATGTCCTACCTGCAAATGCATCAGCTTCATCCTGTTATTTATACAGCACAAGTGATCCCTGTTGTGAGAGAATGTTCTCTGCCTCTGAGATTAGGAGCCAGGTTCTGTGGCCAAATTTCACTACTTTTCCAGTCCAAAATAAATTTCAAGTAGCTGGAGATTTCCCCTGGCGAACTCTGAGTATAGGGGATGCTCCACCAGAATAAAGCTAGAGTGGACGGCTAGAGCCCTCCACGGATACAAATAATTGGATCCGTATCCGACTTGCATCCACAAGAAATGGTCCGCGGATATCCGTGTTGTATCCACAGATGCGGATATTATGTGGATATCCGCATATTTGCAGGGCTCTAGCTCTGTGCAGATAAAAATATGCAGATCCGTATCCGATCTGCATCCGCAAGAAATGGTCCACAGATATCCATGTTGTATCCATGGATGCGGATATAAGGCGGATATCCGCGGATTTGCAAGTCTCTACAGACAACTTCATTGTGGCTCTGGTGCCGGAAACCTCTATCCCAGTGTGAGAGGAAGGAAGAGTTAGGAAAGGGAGCAGTGGAGTAAGGCTCCATCTTGCCCAGCTCTCCATAGGTGGAAGGACCAGGACAGACCCTACGCCAGGCAGCTAGCTGTGAGGAGAAATACATTACAGACTGAAGTGCTCAGATAGTGCAGCAATGGGGGCCATATATATAGCTAAATAGATGAATATCTATTGGATCACTTGATGGTTACCTGTTCTGTTTACTCCCCTGCAGCACCTGACATTGCCAACTGTCAGAAGCCAGGCTACTGAGCTAGATGGGTCATTGGTCTGACCCGGTTTGGCCATTCTTATGAATAAATGGGAGCAAATCATTCATATATAGCCTCTTTATTTGCCTTTCTAAAAGAAATCATCCCAAACTGAGTACTTCTCCATATAGGAAGGAAAGTCTAATTATTTATATGGCCTTCCCCTGGACCCTCCTGTTTCTGCTGTGTTCTTGTTGGGATAGGACAATATTGTATTCAAGGTGAGCTTGTGTCTTCACTGGCAACAACACGAGGCAAGAAAAGCAGGAGTGTGCACAGTTAGCAGCTCTATAGTGGGATATTGGTTATGCAGGGAGCTATAAGGTGCAAAGTTTCAACAGCAGAGCCACAATGTGAAAAACCCTAGACCCTGGTAATTGTGGGCTGCCTCTTGGCTCACTCTGCCACAGAGGCTTGGCCCAGCAAAAATGGAACTAATGGACAGCAAAGTTAGCAAACTAAAATACATGCACCAGACCTGGCTGCACTGAGCATGGTCTCCATTACTCTGCAGAGCACTGTTCCCATCTCACCACAAATAACAGATCTCCAGTTTCCATACCATTCACTGGATTGGCCCCAGGGTTTCCGGAACTGTTCTGCTTGGAGTTCTCATGTAGGAGCTGGAACCAGTCCCGCAGACGGTCCCCCAGGTCTGCTAAGTCCTGCCCGGTACAGGTCTCTACAAGTTAAGTGGCAGACTATTAAACAAGCATGCCAGCTGCCAGCAAGGGCTAGGAAGCTGGTAGTGAATGCGCAGACTGGATATGTAGGGTAGTTCCCTAGCATGGGACATAAATGTGGCTTTGGGTGCCGGAAATGGATGTACCCACAATTCCTGGGAATGGTGACATAGAGGCCTATTGTCATGGTCTCAAGGGTGCAGAGAAGTAAAATACAGGGGCAGGCAGTCCCAAAAATCTCCCCTAATGAACTCCTCCAGCTAGTGACCTCTGCACTTTGTCCCCGCCGTTGGCCAGCACTGCCTCGCACACTTTTCCCAAGGTTTCTGGACTAAGCACTCAGACTGCCTTTGGAGTACCTCTCTCTCTCAGCCACTTTTCTCCACAACTGGTTTATGCTTTGTTGAGGCTGGATCTTCTGCTGTATCAGAGCTGCTGCAGGGTTAATGAACAAATTCTGCCTTTATGGGGCTGCTTACGATTACAATTTGGCTTCTTCAACCTCATGGCTTCTCAGATTGGTCCCCAGGAACTAGCTGTCTATTCCAAGCATCAGTTCCCCTGGAACACATGCTGTCTGAAAGTGTCTGTGCAGGCACTTCCATATTGTTGCAGCATTATCCAGCTCACTGGGCTCCTGCCTTCTCCCTGATGTGCTCATCTTTCCTCCTCTTTCCTTCCCTCTTGCCACCCCTTTGATTTCTGTTCTTCTCTCATTCCTGCTTTTTGCCTTCACTTCTTGCCCTCCCTTCTGTCCTTATTACACTCCCCCTCTTTACTACTGCCTCTGCCTTCAGAGCCAATCTGGCTCCCACTGAAGTCGAAGAAACCTTTGCATTAATTTCAATGAGAGTAGGAGCTAATCCTCCATTTGCCTTCTCCCTACCAGTACTGACTGAGTATTTAGCATCCAAGATACCAACATGCAGAGATAGCACGGCACACAAGGCTCTCTTGCTCTGGAGTCTCAGCAGCACCTGAAGCACCTTCTGTTTTGCAGAGTTGTCCCTGGAACCCATTTCAAATGTTGCCATCTATGCATGGACTCTAGCAGAAGCAGCTGGGCTCCACTTCTCCTGCAGCAGGAGAGTGGGGTACTTGTGTACTTTGTTATGGAGATGGAGGGCAAGGAACTCTCTCACTGACTTACCCCAAAAGCCTACAGCCATCCATGGTGGCACCTGCATTATTCCGTGTCCCCTTCCCTCCCCACCACAGGACATGGACACCACTTCTTTATTTCACATCCAAAGTTAATACAGCAGGCTAGATAACAGGCTTCTCTCATACCTTGTTTGACATCTGTGGTTGAGGTGGGGCCATGCTCAGCTGGGCAGGGGCACTGGCCCTCACACTTCACTGCCAGCTGCTTGCTGGTCAGGCAGGCTTGCTGCTCCAGTTTACACTGAGAGAAGGAGCAGGAAGAATTAGTGCAATCATCATGATCCAGCTGTGAGCACCATGCAGCCCACAGCCCACAAACCATGTTTGATATTTGGGTGGAAAAGGAAACACCCCTCAATCCTTGAGTGATGCTTGATCCCAGTGGAGTGCAAGGCTCTACAAGGTTACATATATGTGAGAGCAGGGGGTGGACCCACCACCTCCAGAGTGTGCACAGAGGCCCAACAGAAGTGTTTAAGAAGAGACCCAACAGAAATGTGCTCTTCTGGGTTTTATGTTTCCAGGCTCCCCAGGACTCATTCCAACAAAACCAAGGCCCCATGCATAGGGTCAGGCATTACATCTTGCAACTAGTTTTGTGTAATCTTTTTCAAGCAGTCCCAAGCTGATGAGCAGAAGAGATCCCAAACAGGCCAGATCACGCAATCAACCTGGCTTTCTGGCATTTCATCCCCACTCTAGCTAAGGCACTTGGTACTGAGCTCCAGAGGTGCCACTAGCCTAGAAAAAGATCCGGGGCTCGGCGCGCTGACATTCGGGACTCGTGCGCTGCCACTGCAGCCAGGCTGGTGGCAGACTCAGGGCTCGGGTGCAGGTACTCAGGGCTCAAGCCCCATAAGCCTGGTGCCAGCAACACCCCTCCTGAGCTCCCTAAATGAGGTTGGTTTCATGCAATGCTGCTAAGCCAGAGCACAGAGGAGACTACTTATATTCTGCTTCTGGCAGCTCTGGAAGGCCAAGATAAAGGCTTAACTGCTACAGATTCCCATCTTCTCATTACCAGAGCAAGAGGAAACAAAAGGAGGACAGAACAGCACACAGAGGTTTCCAAACAAGCTGTGACTCACTACTGCGCCACGCTGCCCTGTAAAGCTTTGGTGCACCGTCCACAGTGCACCCACTGCCACTCACTATCACACCACTGTGCAGAATTCAGCAGTGAGCTGATCTCCCCAGCATGTGCTCACATTTCCCCTGGTATTCCCCTCATAGACACCCGAGCCAACTCCAGTCACTCCTGGGCCTCAGCATCAAGCACAGAGAGTGACTAGGGAATTGTTACAGATACAGCTGGGTGCGCCAGTGCAGACCTGAGCTTCTCTAAAGCTGGCTCTTCATTGGAAGCCATGAAGCAGAGCAGCTCCCCACAACAACCCTTTGACACCCACCCACCTTGTCAGCACTTGAGCCTTTTCCACCCCACTCACCGCAGAGCTGTAAGTGTGTCCATCCGAGCCACAGACAGATGCAAGCTGAGTCATGTGACAAGGTTTGCAAAAATTTTCTTTGTTTCCGTGGAGCTTCAGAGCAGGCTGCTTGATTCTATCAATGGGGATGGGGTGGGGGGAGAGAAAGAGAGATGAAGAGACGTGCTACATAGGTTCACCCAAACCTCCTTCCTTCTCAACAGAACTTGCTCAATGGTTCTGCTCTTTGGTTCCCCAAAGAAATCCATTATTCTCAGCTTTTTGTGGTGAATTGTCCTCAGTGTGCAGGCCTGAAGGCAGCTGTTCACTGGCCTGTCAACTGGGGAGAGACAGGGAAGGAGGCTGCTGTGAGGGGAAGGATGGAAATGAGCTTTGGAGCAACAGAACCAAAACCCAAGTGATGATGGTGTTGATTGTCTTATGCAGGTCAGAAGACTGCAAAGGAAGGCAGGAGGGACGTGGCTCCCCAGGCTCAAGGAACCAACTGACAAGAGCAGAGAGAACAAGGCGAGTTTTAAAGGCCCCAGAGAAAGAAATGGGGAGACCCCAGCATTCCAGAGTGCAATGGCAATAGGCTCAGACAGGGCCAGCCTGGTAATCTGTGTCCTATCATGCCGCTCTGACTGCTGGAGCTGGACCCACCATGGACCCCAAAGTCCAGCATGGGGCAGGGCTTTCTCCACTGAGGGCTGTTGTGATAACTGGACCTACAACGTGCCTTCAGCTGTAAAAAGTGAGTGAAACTTCATAAATTGTCACAATATCCAGTGCTATGAAATACATTAAGACAAGATGTAAGTAAGAGATGGAAAGACTGCTGTATTCATTTAAAGAGGAAGGATATTACTGCTATCACCCAAAGGCTGTTTTAAAATGACTGGTAAGCAAGGAGCAGATCAGAGATCAGTGAACTAAACTTGGTGTCAGAAATTGGGTCTATTGGGGAACAAAATAAGAAGGATGGACTATTCCACCGACCACTCCCCTTTCAGGGTCCTCGGAGACTTTGCGGGAGGGAAGACTGACTACGGTGATGCTGACTGGCTGGAAGATGAGAGAAGGAGTAAGCTTCACTGCCATGGCTGCCAGTGCCACTGTCTCCTGGGACCTTCTTCATTCTAACCCTGAAAACTGTCCTGACCAGACCAGGCCAGAAAGAGGGATCCATCTGACATCTCTACTTCCACTGTAAGCCATGCCTGGACACCACCTGGGATGTGAGCCAGTCATCCTCTTCCCCTCCATGTGCTCTTCTCCTTCCCCATCTCTCGCCTTTTCCCTTCTGTCTATCAGAATCTGGCCCAGCTGGACACAGCACTACATTTTTGCAACACCTTTGCCAACCCGTGACCAGACGGAGGCAGCTAAATGGATGCCCTGAACAGCTTAATGCTGGTAGAAGTTTGCCAGGTCTCAGAGTGGCTGATAAAACAATTGCTGGACCATGTTTCTGCAGCAGTAAGGCTCCAAGTGAGAGTCAACACCAGCAACAGAAAATGCATTTTCTATCCTTGCTATTTTCCCTCCCTTTCTGTGCATCTGTTTGATTTTGTCTACTAGGATATGGGATCAAACTCTAACAATAACAGAAACAACAGATCTAGTGCATCTTAACTAACTTCTTTTCCCCCAAAAGGACAATTATTGCCATTTCTGATACCATCTCAGTGACTATCAATCTTGGGGTTTTCCTTCTAAAAACTCCCTTCAACTGTGGAGAAAGGGAACAAGAACTGTTGTCAAATGAAAGCCTTACTTAACAGTTTACATTTCAAATGCTGTAACTGGTTGTCCTTTTTTGTTCTTTATTAAAAGCTAACAGAATTTTTGATGGTGTGTGTGCTGTGGTATCCATCAGGCTGATGTCTTTGTATATCAAACCCCAAACCTTAATTAAAACTGTTTAATGCTGGACAATGACTGGGTTATGTTAACACCTTTGGGTCCAAATATTCCATCTCAATTAATAGCATAGGGCAGCAAACTCACTTGCTATAGGGGGCTAGATTTGACTTAAATGTTCTTCAAGTGGGCCATACATGCCATAAATCAAAGTACTACAGCACTCTCGCAGCATTCCTGAGTGCTATGTATGTGAAACTGTGCTCTGCAAGACTTCTCTTTCTCTCTGTTAGGGGAAGAGTGTGGTCTTGTGGAGCGCAGTCTCCTCTACCCAGAGGCAGGGGTGTCACTACCCTGGGGAGGGACCCGGCGCACTGGCCCCACCCTGCCCCCACCCCATAGGCCCCGCCTCCAGACTGCAGGCCACACCCCCTGACTGGGGACAGGGCTGGAAGCCGCCTGGGCCCCGCATCCCCAGCAGGTGCCAGGGCTGGAAGCAGCCATGGGCGGCTGGGCCCCGCATTCCCGGCCAGGGACAGGGATGGAACAGCCACCACTGCTGCGGGCGGCCAAGCCCCGGATCCCCAGCTGGGGATGGGGCTGCCACGGCTGCGGGTGGCTGGCCCCAGATCGGCCTCTGCAGCCGAGCCCCGATCCCCAGCTGGGGACGGGGCTGCCGTGGCCATGGGCGGCTGGGCCCCAGATCTCCAGCCCGATTGGGCCAGAGACCAGGAGAGACAGGCCCTGCCAGACCCTGGACACTGGCACTGGGATTCGGGGCACGTGCCCCGGGTGCCCAGCGCCAGCAATGCCCCTTTCCAGAGGTCTGTGATGTTGCAAGACCTGACACTCTCATGGCACTGCACAGCACTCGATATGTGAGGCCACACTCTCTTTCTCTCTATTTGAGGAAGACTGTGGTCCTGTGGAGCACAATCACAAGTCAGATGGCAGAGGTTCATGGACTGTGTGTTTGACACCCCTAACGAAGGCATGTGACTCTGGTACTCTCTTGCTCCCTGTTCACCAGTCTACACCTGAGGCATTGTTTCAGGCAAAGCCCAAGACCTTTTTTTCCCTATTTAGTTTGCGGGATGGAGCTTCTATTCCACTTCAAGTGCTTTGCTGGCTGTGGGAATCTAACATAGCACATAGCACACATTTTACTCAGCTGTGTCTACACTTACTGCAGCATGCACAGTAAGACACTAGAGACCCCTAGCACTGGTACTAATGGTGAGTCCCTGAATATGTGACTAGAGTAAAGACCTGGGGAATATACCCCCATGGCTCTCTACACACACGTGGTGCCTCCTGTGTCTACAATGCTTTGTTTAACTGTGTAGGGTCTCACTGACAGAGCCTTTCCCTGCCACCGTGAAAGGCTCCAGCAGTGGGGAAAGGCTCTGGCAGGTGGGAGGCAGCAGGAAAAGACACCAGCAGAGCCTTTCACCGAGGCATGTAGCTACCCATCACAGTGTGGACACAACCTGCTTTTCACTGCGCACTGCCAGTGCAGATGAGGCCTTAGTGGTGTTGGCAGCTATGGTAAGGCTTCAGGGCTCTTTGGGCATGCAGTCATTATTTCTAAGATCAAATCTTCTGAGGATGGGGATATCCATGAAGACATTAAGTGTCAAGGTCACCTTTAATTATAAGAACCAGTCTGTGGAGCTGTCCCAAACCCATCCATGGAGCTGAGGAAAACAGGAAGCGTTCAGAGCAAATTAATATGAAGTTCCATCCTCCTAGGAAGAGGGAGGGCTGCATGGGCAATTCCCCCACCTCCCACACCCTAATAGCCTGGCGAGGTCCCTCCAGCTGGCATTGCTGTTTTGTTCCTGCTACTCAATGTTCCCATCCTAGGGGAGGGCTCTGTCTTTATCACTTGGGCCCAGAACTGCAGCAACAAGAACAGCCATGCCCAGAACACACTGCCAGCTGGAAAAGACTTAGCCAGGTACTTTAGAGTATTGGCTATAGGGAGGGTCAGGAAAAAAACTGATCATCAGTCTTTCCTGCCGTATAACACCCAGCGCTCTCTGAGTGTTCCTGCTCTGTCCCTGACACTGCTGGCTGAGGCAAAAAGCCACCTGGCTTCAAGTGAATAGAAAAATGCAGGCCAAGTTCTCCTTTTTGATTAAGAAGGCCAGATGCTGTAGGCTCTCCAGGTCTGCCTGGCACATAGGAATAAAGATACGAAGAACAGGAATTGGATTTTTTGATCCTGTCCAGTACAAGCTGACCACATGCACTACAACAGCATCTAAACTCCCACTTAATTCCTGGTATACCAATAATGTTGGCCTATAGATGTTTAGCATTATTAAAACCACTGTCATGATCAAATGGGCCAAACCTCCTCCTCTGTCCATCTCAATCTGTTTGCAAAGTGTCTTTTTTAAAGGTTTAGAGTGGTTTGTTTTTAAAAAGCTTTGATACTGTTTTATTGTACAACAAACAAAACATAAAAGCAAACATTCTTAGCGACCATGCTTTTACAGTCAACCCTACAGTAATAAAAAAGAGTGTGTTTGTGCAGCAGAGTCAAAACAACAACAAAATTGGCAAGAATTAGGATACGCACAAGAAAAAGTTTCTGCCTTGGGAGATGAGAAGATTATTTATAAAGAGCAGTGAACTCAAGAACTGATTTTAAACTGACAGACTAATACCACTGCAACATCTGTCCTGTCTGATCATGCCAAAACAGATCCCTGAAGTACATCTCTCTGCATGACCTGCTATGGCCTTGCCCCTTCATAGCACTGTTTGCCAAGGGAGATTGTTCACACATCACTGGTTTCCAGAGCACAGGACTTTGCACAGTATGCAGGCATATCACCTGCGCTGGTGAACGGACATTTCTGGAGTCGGTGTCTTAAACAGAGAGAGTTTGAGAAAAAATGCCTCTCTCTTCCCCAGTCCAGTAACAGGGACAATCCCATTTCAGAAATTTTGCCCAGACCCAGACTCTCTCTTACCTGTGCTCTAGCTTTTTGCGACTAATACACATAGCCCTCTGGTAGCCTTGGGCGATACAAACTTTGTGCCGGCTGCATTTCACTTTCTGGCAGGGGTCCTTGGTTGTATCCAAAGCTGAAGAGAGAAAAAGAAAGTGGATAGTCAGTGAACCAAACAGCCCTTATCTCACTTTGCAGCTCCGCTAGAGTTGCTGTTCACTCAGCACTTGGCAGGAGAGTCTTAGAACAAGGGCTGACTCAACATAGGTCTTGCATCTTAATATTCATTTAGGATGGCATGCAACACAAGAGATTAGCATCTGTAACAGCCAGGATAAAGCTGGTTCTTGCCATGGTTTAGAAGCTGGACATAAGACATTGCTGACCAGCAGCAGTGGGGACAGGCTTAGAGTAAGGTAAAAAATGGGAATAACAGGAAAATTTCAAAACATTCAGCTATTTTTTTCCCATCAGAATTTGGATTTTTCTTCCAGCTCTACAGCTGGTCAAAAAAAAATCAGGATTTTTTTTACAAAATAATTTGTTCTATTTTGTGTGCTGAATTTTCAGTGAAACATATTGTTGCAAAATTAAAAACTGGAAAGTTTCAACCAGCTCTAAGCAGGATTTTGGGTTAAAACAGATTCTATAGGATTTTCCCAAGAAGCTCATCTCCCCAGAGTACAGAACATTTTAGAACAAAGGGTTTTCCTGCATTCCTGTTTCAAAGGGCAGCTCCTACAACATTATGTTATTGGACTACAAGATGTGCTGCAGTTTACAGAAAAGCACAGCCAACTAGTCTGAACACAGCACTGGGAGTCTGGTTTTAAACCTACCTCTGCTGCAGACCCTCCCAATGATCTTTCTTAAGTCACTTCATATTTATTTAGTGTCCTCCTTCAAACCCATCTCCTTTGCTATGACTACAAAAATCTTGACAATAGTTAGGCAGCTGTCTCAGACCATTGCCTATTATGCTGACCAATATGGTCTCATTATTTTCTCGTGTTCCCCCATCTGTCTGTCTGTATCCATCTGTTCTTTCTTATCTTAGACTTGGATTGTAAATTCTTTGCAACAGGGAAAGGAACTTTCATTTTGTTCTGTGTTTCAACAGTGTCTAGAGTCCTGCTCGAGGACTAAGCCGCTGTGGTAATTCAAATAATAAATAACAATGATCTCCATCAGTTTCTCCCTCTGTATGCATATAGGGGTAATGACAGAAGTACCACACCAAGGTATAGTGATGGTGAATTTAAATTCAGAAGGTGCTAAGTACAACTTACAACACAGAGAGATAGTGTTGACAAAATGGCATAGAGTTATTTGCTCAGATTCTGAATGGTGAAAAAATTAGCTCCCTGGGGTTTCATCTATAGAACAACAAGAAGCCAGCTTGTCAAGAACAGACACTAGTCACTGATGAGCTCCTGGGGCTCACACATGCTGTTTTATTGCTGGGGCGGCACTCAGAGGAATTCAGCTTGAGTTACTGCACCTCATGCTGAAGGAGGCTAAAGACTAACCCTGCTGGGAGCCTGACCTTTCCAGCTGAGAATGTGAGGGATAACACAACAAAAGTTAACTAAGCACAAAAGCATAAATTCATTGGTATCTACAACAGACCACCAAATTTACTAGGGCAGTGTTTCCCAACCGGCACACTGGTGTGCTGTCAAACCTGAGCAGGTGTGCCACAAAATTTTTTGAAAAACTACTCAAAGAGCTCTGGATTGGCTCACTGGCTCATCAATATTTATTAGTTTATTTGGAAACTATATGGTGGTGTGCCTCAAACTAATTAAAGGTAGCAAGGTGTGCCACAGCAGAGAAAATGTTGGGAACCACTGCACTAGGGGACAGGATGACCAGCTCCTAATGCACCTATCTGTAATGTGTAGGTAGGAAAAAAAGCTGCATGACCACATGTGATTTCAGCTGAGTGAGGTATGCCAGGGATCTCATGCTGACAATTTTTCAATGTTACGGCTGACGATTTCCTAACTCAAAAAGTGTTGCATCCAACACAGGGAAATTCTATGTTAGATCTTATCTTGATAGATGAAGAGGAACTGATCACAGAACTAAAAATGAATGGTAGCTCAGATACAAGTGATCATGACTTGATCACATTTATAATGTGCAAACACAATAAAGTTCAGCCCAGTAATATATATACTCAGTGCTTTAAAGGGGCCAGTTTTACAAAGCTGAAAATAATTATGAACCAAATCAGCCAGGTGTAAGAACATAATCAGAAAATGTGAATGATAATTGGGAATTGTTTAAGGATACTTTACTAGATACCTAAAAATCCACAATCAAGGAAGCAGGTTGTGTTGGTTCAAAAACCATCTTGGTTTAAAGGTGAAGAGAAGGTAGCTATAAAAATATTTTTAAAATAATATATGACACAGAAGGGCTATTTGGTAGCAATGAATATAAATAAAAAACTAGGAGCTTTAGACAATTAATAAGGAAAGCGAAAGCACATAAGGAGAAATCTATGGCTAGCAAATTTAAGGGAATTCACTTAGGTATACTAGGACCAAAATAATCTTAACCATGGTCAGTTACTAAATGTTTCTGTTCTGTATTTGGGAAAAAAACAGTCATGTCAGATGATTACAGCTCTCCATATCACTAGTATCTTAGCAGAATGGTGAACAGCAGCTACTAAAAATAGACATTTTTAAAATCAGCCGGTCCAGAGAAGGTGCACTCAAGAGTTTTAAAAATTGCTACTTGAGAAGTTCACTGGATCATTAATTGATTTTCAACAAGACTTGGAACACTGGCGAGTTCTGAAAACTGGAAGAAAGCTAAATTCATGCCAATATTTCAAAATGGCAAGTGGGATGACCAGGATAATTATAGGCCTGTCAGTCTGAAATCAGTCCTGGGTAAGATAATGGAATGGTTGATATGGGATACAATTAGTAAAGAATGAAAGAATAGTAACATAATTATAATGCCCTCAGCAAGGGTTTAGGGAAAATAGATCCTATCAAACTAACTTGGTATCTTTTTTTAATTAGCTTACGAGTTTTATTGATAATGGTAATAGTATTGGTGTAATATACTTAGATTTCTGTAAAGCATTTGACTTGATACTGTGCAACATTTTGATTAAAAATTAAAATGATATGAAATGAACATGGCCCACATTAAATAGATTAAAAGCTGACTAACTAGTAGGTATCAAAATGTAACTGTAAATAGGGAAGTGTCATCAAGGGAATATGTTTTACATTTTTATCGATGACCTGGGGGAAAAAAACAAAAAATCATCAATAAAGTTTGCAGATGACACAAAAATTGGAATTATGGTAAATAATGAAGAGGACAGGTCACTGACATAGAGCAATTGGAATTTCTTGGTAAGCTGGGTGCAAACAAACAATATGGCTATGTCTGCATTGCTTAGCATTTTCAAAAAAAACCTTTTATTGAATAAATTACTTCGAAACATATTCAAAATAATTATCTCGAAAAAAAGAAAGGCAATGGAAAAGATAAGCAGGCTTTTTTGAAAAATGCCTTTGCCGCATCCAGTGTTGGCTTTTTTTCAAAAAAAAAAAACTATCTCAAAAAAGGCTTTTTTTCAAAATACAATGAAATTTAGCATTGCCGAAAAAGCATGCCAGTATTTCAAGGTACCAGTGTGCTTTCTCAAAAAAGCTCAGCCCGGCAGCTTTTTTGAAATAAAAAGCCTTTATTCAAGATAGCTTTTTTGAAACAGGCCATCATCGGACATGGCAAAGGCTTTTTTCGAAAAAGCCTGCCTATCTTTTCTATTGCCTTTCTTTTTTTTCAAAAAGAAATTCCGGTGCAGACTTTCAGTTTTGGGGAAAAAAAAGCTGCAGTATTATGGGACAAGGAGCAGTCGGTCCCCAGACCATTATCCCACAATAGCATTTTTGAAAAAAAGTTATTTCAAGATAATTATTTCAAATATATTTTGAAATAATTTTTTTGAAAAAAGTTTTTTCAAAAATGCTAAGTAATGTAGACACAACCTATGTGTTTTAATACAGGTAAATATATACAGTAAAAATGAGGTAGAACTAATTTCTGCTGTGCTTCTTCTGTCCTTCCAGTTCAATAAAACTGCACTTTGCGGGCCAATTCACATATGATGCTTCTCAAGCTGAGCCTCAGTTGTTGTCCAGCCCTCTATCAACATGATCCCCACCCCCGGGCTAAAGAACTTCCTCGTGGGCCAATGACCAGCTGCATCCAGCAGCACTGGCTACTAGAAAGAGCTGCTATCAACCAGCAGATGTTGTGTTTTACAGCCCTTCACAACTGAGTGTAGCTCATGTTCCATAATAGCACACAGCAGCCCCAGCCCAGGCTGAAGGGAAATCAGAGTACAGCACTAGGCATAGCTACACCACGAGCACATATCCTGCCATGAATGCAGGGATCATGCCCAAATGTCCAGGAACTTGTTAGGAGTGCAGTAATACCATGTAGAGGGCAGAGAGGTGGGAGACAGGAGGATCAACACTCAAAGAACATAATCATTTATCTAAATGGCAGCAGACACGTCATAGCAAATGCTTAAGCATCCTATTCTGATCCAGTTTAGCCTAAATGTCGCTCTTCCTGAGTGGGTTTCTTCATTCATTTGTGTGATTAGTGAGAGATTCATACAGATTGGATCATTGATTCTTCAGGTACCTTTTCCCTGAACTTATCTCAAGAACCCTCCCTGTCTTCAAACCCTAGCCTGCCTCCATAGCAAGTGATTATGGAGTCACTAAACCGGTGCTGATTAGAGCCAGAGAATCAGTGACAGGAACAGATGAAAACAAAACCCCTAGCATTTATATAGGCTGTTTACAAAAGTTGCCAAGAAAGATCCTTTAAATCTGAAGTACGGTAAACACAGGGCTGGACCCCAGCTGCAGCACCACACAGCATCCCTGCCCAACCCTTCGGGACCTAAGTGAGTGCTATATCAAGCTGAGCCTGCAGGCAGAATTTACACAAACTGGAATTTAGCCAGGACGCTGGCCCTTACTGAAGTATACTGAGATCTTTAATGATCAGTGGTCAAGACTGCAGCTGAAATCTCCTCCAGACAGGAGCATCACGTGCCTGGCGCCAGCGACGCCCCTGCCTCCAGAGCAGTGGTTCCCAACATTTTCTCTGCCATGGCACACCTTGCTACCTTTAATTAATTTGAGGCACACCACCATATAGTTTCCAAATGAACTCATGAATATTCATGAGCCAATGAGCCAATCCAGAGCTCTTTGAGTAGTTTTTTAAAACATTTTGTGGCACACCTGCTCAGACCTGATGGCACACCTGTGTGCCATGACACTGTGGTTGGGAAACACTGCTCCAGAGGCACGTTGTCCCTTTAGTGCTGGTGGGGCTCGGAGGAAAGAAAGCACCCACTAAGTTGCCAGCCCCCCACCTTGCTGAAGCATGCTGGGTTTCCTTGGAGGTATAAGGTTGTTTCCATGCAAGCATCAAGTAACTGATGCAGGACATGCTTCTGAAAGGGCTAAAGTTCAGAGCCTTGAGACTTTCTGTAAGGACCTTTCCTGGAAAAGTCAGCAACTCTTTAAACAATGAGCACAACCAAGAAATAAAGTTACCTTCATCAACTGGCTGATTATCCTCCCAGCTCTTGATATAGTCATCCTAATGAAGGAGAGAGAAAATGTTAGTCAACAAAACATGTCAAAACAGAACCACTGGCCTGATCAATGTTTAGGGAGAGCATTAGCCTGGCTGGGATTCACAGGGCCACATATATGCTGACAAAGACAACTCAAGGATTCATATTGTGTTTATTTATTCTTCGTGTTCTGCATTGCTGGTGAGGGGAATTTGGTCCTCTTGAAAACCGAAAGACATGCTGGTAGTTCTCTCTCTCACACACACACACACACACTAACATTCTGCTAACATTCCTGACCTGTAGGCAGGACACAAAATCTTGTTTGCCCCACATATACAGAGCTCTGCAGACCCACTACACAAGAATGACATTTCATATGTCCCAGTATCACAGTCCTGCGTGGCAGGATGTGTATGTTAATACCCTCACTCCAAAGCTGAGCAGTTAAATTTAATTCCAGGACTGTGTCTGGTGTGACCCTTGCTGTGTCCATTTAATATCAAATAAAATTTGAGAACATACATTTTTGCCTCCCTGCAGAGAGGTGCAAACCTTGCTTTGGCACACAGGAGGCAGAAGCAGTTGGATGCCCTACCCTCAAACTGGGGTTAACAGTCTTGCAGGCAGCAGTGAAGACCTGCAGAGTATCTGTCTTTTCCCCATTCACCAGGCACAGTCTTCCAGCCATGTTCCACAAAGGAGAGTCTGTCATGGAGATCGCCAAGTATTTAGTGCCCTAATCTCCCCACCACCACCCTGGGTACAGGGCCTCTGTACACTCATAGCAGTACCCTAATTGCTGTGCAAGCACCATTGCACTGTAAGGGGCCAGCAGGTCATGCCTTGGAGGTAGCAGGAAATGTTTTCTGCAGCTCAGATGTTGGCACAGCTTTGGACGGTCCGTACACTGCTTGGCTAGAGTCTATTCCCTTTCTCTAGGTACTGACAACTTATATTTCTTGGGAGGAAAAAACACAACTCTTCTTTCTCCGACTCCCTCATCCAGAAAAGTGATCGATCATTTGTGATGACTCAGCACTGTGTCTCTCACTGCTCCGCCACACCCCGAGTCCATCCATGATAGCAGCCTCGTCCACACCCAGCAAAAGGAGTGGAACCTCTCCACAGACTTCCAGGAAAAATCAGCACTGCTGTGAATGTGAGGAGGTGGAGAACAAGGGATAAAATTCAGCTATGTAATAAAAATAGGAGAAGGAAAGGAAAAAATAATATCAGACCAGGAGGGTCTTAAGTTCATGTTTTGTGGGTGGTGAAACTGAGATGCAGAGAGTTCATGTGTCCTAGTGTCATGTGGCAAGTCAGAATGGCAAGGGGTGTGTGTGCGTAAAAGGTTCCCAGAATTTTCCTGCATAGTGTGAGCTTTGCAAGGGGTTGGCAGAGGGCCTTGCCAAGTTTGTACTGAGCCATCAAGTCGAACCGCTGGGTGGGACAGATGTTTTTCTGCCCCATCTCCTTGCTCAGCACCAGCACCCTCAGGTGGCCAGGCTGGGCCCTTCACTCTGGCCTGATGCCTGGAACCGAGCCAGCCTGGGCCTGCCTCACACCAGCTGAAGCATTTACTATGAAGTGGTGGCAGAGTTCGACCTCCTGGTGTGGCTTGCACAGACAGCACACTAAAAAAGGCCTGGCAGTGACAACTGTTGCCCAGGCTGCCACCAGCCCTCCCTGGAAGCATCATCCGCAGAGCCACCTCCTTCATATTCCCTAGCCACACAGGCAACGTGTGGGAAGCCCCAGAGACACAGTGCCACCTCAAGCTCCTTCATTGCTGCTGCTCTCCGTAGGCAGGGATGCAAAGACCTGCTGGCTCAGTACTGCGTGGCCTCTGAGGCCACAGCCATACTGCCCACTGGGAACAAAATATTACATGTGGCAGCACTGGGGAGGTTTTTGCCCCTCTCTGCCCCCTGCCTAGTGGTGCCCCCTCCCCGACCTGAATTCCAGTCCCCTGCTCTAATCACATTTCCTCCCCTTTTTGCTCTAGGTTGAACCCCTCAATTCTCCCCTTGTTTCTTGAGCATCTCCACATTTGGAAAGGTACTAACAGTTAACAGCCCCACCACAATCAGCAAGGGTGGTTAACAGGTAGACCAAGGGCCCATTCAGACTGCCAGGCACTTGAACAGACCTGTGAATTCTCTGTATTTACTTATTATTGTCATTGTTCTTAATTTTGTATTATTTTCTCTGAAGTCTGGAACTTGGCTATACCTTGACCAAGAAATTTGGACCCTGATAAAAAATAGTTGATTACTCCTGCCTCTAATACACAGTACGTGCAGGATCAAATACGGAGAATATGAAGAAATAAAGGGGGGGGGGAGGGAGGGGAGGAGTTTAACTGTAAATAATTCCAGGCCCTGGAGGAGAGTCTGGGTGTGCGTCTCATTTGCAATATCAACACTAGAATGGATTTCTCCTTGCAGGTCTTTTACCTCTGCCATCCATGTCCAAACATTCTTGTAAGACTGTCTGAAGTTCCCTGGATGGCCTGTGTTAAATTACATCAGATCACATATGCCTCACCCTTTGAACACTAGTGTTGTTGACTGTCCCTTCCAATAATGAAATTTAGCTGCTGTTACTAGGGGTTCACTGCCTTGTAGCATGTTCTTCCTTGACAGGGGACAGTCCTTTTTGAACTACCTTGGCTTATTTAGTTTATAACTTCTGAGACAGGAACAAGGTCGTCTTAGACTTCTGCACCGTCCTGAGTACTTTGTGAATGCTTAACATAAAAGAACAGTCCTCTCTGATGCAGGCCCAATTCCATTGGTGGAGCCCTCCATCTTGTGTTGATGATTACATGCTCAATTTCTCAGGACGAAATTCACCCCATGCACAGGCCAACACAAGGCTTGTCATCATTTCAATCCCACTTCAGTGGTCCTCTTCATGGGGTCAATAAGAATATGGACATATGTTCAAGCCTGCACTCAGATACATACATGCAACCACAACCACTCACTCAGCCTGGTTGTACTTTGTGCAAAATACAACTGTTCAAATCAACTAAAAAATTCTCCTGATAAACTAAAACCAGAGGGAGGGAACTGGCATGGAAAACACAGGTAAGATGACATAGGTACCCTGTAAAGATTTCATTTAATCAGATTAAAAAAAAAAAAATCAATACTAACCTCTACTTCCTGGGAATGCAGCCCCACAGCAGAAGGGAAAGGTGAAAAACCAAAAGGAGAGAGAGAAAAGAACACACATGAAATATAACGACACTGCCAGAGCTCAGGCTGCAAGAGGGGGCTGGATTTGTGATCACACAGACAGTATTTCTTTGTTTAAATTCCCTGAAATGTCATAATTCATTTCCTGCAAGTGATGTGTTTTTATAAAGACTCCCCCAATACATCTTTTCTTGCTTTCCTATTTATTAAGTTGTGCTTCTGTCGTAAAAGCAATAATGAAATTTGATTGCAAGGGAACAAAAATTAAGCCAAAGGCAGATAATTCAGAGCTTTGGGTAAGCTGCAGTGCCTCCCCCAACACTTCTTGGTTAGCCCAGCGACAGAAACAGTGATGCTTTGGCAGAAGGATGTAATGTTTCAGACACTAGAGTTCACAGTAATACAAGTACCTTTCTATTGTTCTGCAGCCTCTCTGCAATAAAACAACATAAAACAAAAATGACGGCATATTTGCATGCAATGAAATTCTGACTGATCTTGGTATGCCAAGTCCCATCTAATGCACCCAGGAAGGGCTATTTTGGAACAGAGGGGTGGAGGAATGTTATAATTATGAAGCTTGGCAGTGACCAATATTCTATGGCAAGAGACTTCTTCACTAATTTAAGCTAAATTACGGCTGTCACAGGATGTTATTTGGCTCTGGGTGAAATGGATGTCCCTGTCCCTTTGGTCCCAGCTGTTCTCTTCAGCTCACCAGCCAGTTCCAGTGTTAATCTTCCTTTCTGACACATCCAAGAGCCCTGGGGGCAGCTATCAGCCATACCACATGCAGCTCAGAAGAGCTGGCTCCTATGCAGGGTTCAGATTTATACCAAATGGGAAGAAAGCCAAAAGAAATCCTGTAGTTCTACAGAATGGATTTGGGGGATGCCACACTAAGGCACAGCTCTCCTAGCATGGTCCTGATGCTAGAGAAGAGAGCCCTTGGAGAGGGCTGAGGAAAATGAGGTTGCAATGAGACATTGTGTTCTCTGCAGCTTTGAAGATCACAGATTGGTAACAAGACACTTTCTAGGACTGTGCAGCAATTTGTATAGGAGAAGAGTAAGTATAGGTCTTTAGTTCAGCCCTCCTCTGGGACATCTTCATCCCCACTGAAACAGGAACCCATTCTCAGCTACCGTTACATCACATAGGAACTTCCTGAGCTGCCCTCATGTTGTACAGTTTGACCCTTTGAGAATGCTGTAGATGTCAAGAGCATGTTGTCACCGGGAGCTTCTCATCACCGCTGCAAAGCCTGGGTCCAGGGGTTTAGCCAGGCAAACCGTGTAGCCCTACCAATCCACAGCCACCTGCAGTTTCCAAGTGTCTCATTTCCCCATACATGGTGCTTCCTTAAAGGACTGTCTGATAGAGTCAGTCCTGCTACTTCCCACATCTCTTGGCTGTTTGTAGAGACTAATATATTGTGATTAGACCTGGCAAAATCTAGTCTCGAATCAAGGTGCTATACAAATCAACTCTATGCAACACAGGGCTATCAAATACCTGCATTACATAGCTTTAAAACCTCTTATTTTTTTAATCCTCATTCCATCCAGCCATTCTGCTAGTAGAATATTTCATTTTTCTCTCTAGTTTGTACAAAGAGACTGAAGTGACCTCTTGCTCTCT
>ML681981.1:20901805-20926274 GCA_007922195.1 Podocnemis expansa | reverse complement strand
CACACACACACACACACACACACACACACACACACACACACACACACTTCCCTGTTCCTTGTCTTTTGAAGATGGCTTAGGCTGTTTAAGCTGATACCGAGGTAATGCACAGTTCCAAAGGGGCAACTATGGTAGGCTACTTGAGCAAAACAAACAAGGAGTCCTGTGGCACTTAAAAGACTAACAAGTTTATTTTTTGCATGAGCTTTTGTGGAAGAAAATCCCACTTTGTCAGATGATTTGAAGATGGGGGAATATACAGAATAGGAGGAAACTAAATGAAGGGAAGTGGAAATCATAGGATCAGGTCATACTGTAACAGCAAATCCAAGCAGTTGTTAAGATTCAAACACTGGGAAACAGTACATAGAGGAAAATGAGGTCAAATCACCTGTTTCTCAGTAGAGAATCTCAACACTTTTGGATAACAGAACTTTATTTTTGGAGAGGTTTAAAAAGTGGATTACAGGCACAAACAAAAAGGACCCGTTAAAGGGACATCAGCATTTCATCTTCTGAAAAAAAACAGGTTACATCTGGGCAGAAGGGTCCCAGTCTGGTCCCAAATCCAGTAAGGTTTTTAAACATCATTATATCCATCTAGTGAGAACACCAGCAGGCATACAATTGTAGGCCAGCTCCTAACAGGACACCTGCCCCTTTGCTCAGTCTCTGAAGAACCATCCATTTCCTCAGTTTCCTGCCTGCTTGGGGGAACTGTTTAGCAATGCCTGCAAGCACTTCTTCAGCAACTCAGTCTTCTTCCTTGCCCATTGTTTTTTAGCTTCCTGGTTAAGCCTCAAGCCATTTCTTCCTTCTCCTCCTTCTCTTGATGCTGGCACATTTCAGCACAGCTGGAGCCCTGGGCTAAGAGAGACAGATAGATGCAGTCTTGCTGCAATAGACTCAAAGGCATTGTGTGTTGCATCTGCCACTGCTGCTCATTGTGGGAATGGCAATTCAGAAGAGAGGCAGGACAAAACCAATGTATTTTCTACTGAACACATACTCAGGACTTTCAATCCTTTCCACTCCCACTGTGAGCATTTTCAATGACCCCAATCAACCAAGCCCACAAAGCACAGCAAACAATGTCCCTCGCATCAAAGGAAACTGCACATCATCAGACGTGGCACATTGCCACCCTGCAGGAGCTCTGCCAAGCTAGCAAATGGACTTCTCCGAGGAGGCGGTGGCTTGCTGCATTGTGGAGCCAGCTGCCCTCTCAGGGTCACTTGCTGACTGGGATTGGAAATGGCTCTTGGAAAGACTGAATCAGCAGAAGCCTTTTTGGAAAGGTAGTTCACCTCTATGCCAGCGCTGGTTGGTGCCCTGCGCCAGCACAGGAAGGCAAAAGGACGTGGTCAATGGCAGGCTCAGCCCATCTGCAGCACAGCTATGACTCCAATACTGCAAGGGTGATGTGAGACAGCATATTATCATGGAAGAGATGCTGGACAAGCCCTCCAGAGCATCTTCTGTACTATCCATAACAGTGGCAAGATGCCACAGGTATAAACTGACCAGGGCACATGGCAGGAATCTCCCTGCTGCATGCATTCTGACACAAGTGCTTTCCTATATTGAGGGAGGAACTGCTACTTTTCTCTGAAGCATCAGGCATTGGATTCTGGCAGAGAAAGGCTCTGGGACTTGATGGTGGTCTGAGCGAACAGGAACATGAGGTTTGTTCAGTGTGTGCATGTGCACTAAGCTAATCAACAGTGGTTCATTAACACTCTACACACCCCTCTGGGTAAGTGCTCTGCATTAGGCTTATTAGTCAATTGCCAGAAAGAGAAAACATACCACACCTGATCTAATAGCAGACAAGGCGAAAGAGCCCACACCCGACTGGATGGGATGAGGCAGAGAATGGAACGGGACCACATGCTGCCAAATGGATGGGACAGAAAAGGAACACTCATTGTCTGGTGCTTGGAAAGGGAGCCCACACTTTCCTGAAGTATCACCGTGCGGGGACAAGAACTTTCCTTTGGTAACATTAAGCAATACAGAAGCATCCAGTGCACCTCACAGCTCCTCCCACTGAAACCCATTTTACACAGGTGGATTTCAGTGGAATTGGTGCCAATTTACTCCAGCACACAAGAAAAATCTGGGCTCCTGACACACTTCCTTCTCCTCTCCTCTCTTCCCCCGTATACCTCAGCCCACCACTACACAATCTGGACAGTGTTTGTATAAGCATCTCTTCCTCTGCAGCTCCAGATGTTGGGCCTGCTGCAAATTCCACCTGCCACTGACACTCCCTCATCTGGATTGTGAAATCCTGCATCTAATTTCTCTCTCTCCTGCCTCAGAATCTCTCTCTCCCTTTGCTATTGGCAATTATTCCCCTCTGCAGCTTTGTTATTTAACTCTGCAGACAGCTTTAGGAAGCATTTTGCATTGGAAAGTGCAATAAAGCAGTACTGTGCTATGTGCACATTGGAAAGTCCCCAAAACCTAGTCTCTTTCAAATACCATCATTAAGCTCATAGCTCCAAGGGATTTAATCGGTCCCTGCCTAGTTCTTGTGGAGGTTTATTTCCAGAGAATACAAGAATATTTAAATAAAACCTGTGAGCCATCACTTTTGTTTGTGTCACATTTGGGGGGAGGGCGTTCTTGACGGTGTAGGTCACTTGAGACAGCAGCTCCCTCCAGGAGCTGACAGCACAGAAAAGAGACAGTTCCTGGTCTTGTGATAAGGAAAGGAAGTGTAGCACCAGAGCACAGATCCTGGAAAGGATGCTGGGAATGCTCACTGCCTCCTCCAGTCCTGAAACAGCACAGTGAGGAGCCCAGAAGAGCTAAAAATAAATTTCTCCAAAGAGCAAAATTAAAATTAAAACCCCTTAATTTGTTAGTGCCTAGCAAACATCAAATGCTTCTCATGCTCCTCTACTGCAAACCAAATAGATTTGAGAAAACCATGTCCCATTTCAGAAAGTGGGGAGCAAAACAACTCTTTTGCAATAAGAGCTAGAGGAGAAGAGAAAATAGAAAGAAAATCAGAGGGGTGAGATGGTGAATGAAAGTTCAGAAGAGAGATGAGATACAAGTAGAATAAAATAATCCCTCACTGGCTGGGGGCTCTCTCTTGCCAATGAGCTATCACCCCCTAAGTCATGTCCAGAGCAATACACATATTGTTCCAGATGTATCACTAGTGACAGCACAGCCAACTGTGCACATCTGGCACACAACAGCTGGCACTTATGTAGGCTACCTTCCAGGAATGGGCAGACTTTGTAGGGGCAGAAGTCAATTACGCATGCATATTAGACACAGGAAGAAGAAACAAGACAGAAACCCACTAATTACATTCATCCAGGGGTTAAGGTAGGTGGAATGCTGTTCTGGGGCCCACTATTTTTAGGGGTTCAGCATTCCAGGCCCCTAAAGATAGAAAATGGAGCCGCAACAGTGTGTTCCAGCACTCACCAATTAAAAATAGACAGCCCCAGAACATAACAGTCGTGTTCCGTTTTTTATTTTTAGGGGCCCTCAAATGTGGAGCCCCTAAAAATAGCAGGTCCCGGAACGGTGTTTTGCTGCATTCTGGCCAGCAGTGAGCCGCGAGATTTTAAATCTCCTTCCCTGAATTCTCTGAGCATGCTCAGTGAGAGCCAGCTCAGGGCTGGAGCCTCAGGCCAGGCCGGGGCCGGGGCTAGGGCTGTGCCCGCTCTGCCCTGCAGCTGGGTAAGGGGGTCCTGGAGGTGGGTTCAGGGACAGGTGAAAGGGCATGGGGAGGGAGTTGACCTGGGGCAGTGTGGGAAGAGGGTGCAGCACGGTGGGGGTTGGGGGACCAGCAGCCAGACAGAGGCCAAGGGCAGTAGCTGGGGTGAGGGGAAGGCGTTTGGGGGCCTGGCATGTGGGGGCTGGAGCTGGGGTGTGGGAGGGGGCCCACCCAATTAGGAGGGTTCCAGTGCCCCCCAATTTATACTTTAACCCTTGCATTCATCCATTGTTTATTCTCACTCCACAAGTGGCAGGCTGAGGGGCAACTCTGCAGTAGCTGTTTTTAAGCATTTTCTTGGTGATACTGACCAGAGCAGAAACAACAATTATTCACCTAATGTAAGAGAACAGATGAACTTAAAAAGCTTATTGAGCCTTTGGGAACCTGGGGCAAGTAGCCATTCACTTCCTCCACTGGAATTTCTCTTTACAGAGTAAAAAAAACAATGAGAGTCCCATGGCACCTTAAAGATTAACCAATTTCTTCAGGCATAGGCTTTCTTGGGCTGCAACCCACTTTGTCAGATGCACTGTCAGCAAAGCTTATGTCCAGAGAAATCTGTTAGTCTTTAAGGTGCACAGGGCTTTTGTTGTTTTTGCTTATACAGACTAACATGACCACCCCTTTGAACCTTTACTGAGTGAGGGGGAAGTCAAACAAGAAACTTTGCCCTTGTTTTTCTTGAGAGAAGAGAAATCTGCATAGTGGTAGCTAATGGCGACAGCACAGACGCTTCAGGGATCTCTTAGGAGAGCAGCAGGCTTTTCTGGGACAGTCCCCACAGCCCGTCAGGACAGAATGGCTGATTAAAGTCACTACACGGTCCAGCACCACTGAGGAGCTGTCCAGCTAGATCCTTCCTGAAGCAGAGCAGCAGAGGAACCAATCAGAGGAGACTCTGGAAGATGACTTTAGAGAGACACTTTTCCCAGCTCAGAAGGATGGGCAGAAAAAAGGAATGTTTTCTAGCAGCTACCAGTAGCTGTGGTTAAGTGCAACAGCCCATGTGCTCCCCCGGGATGTGCTGTGGTTTACTATTCAGCAGAAGCTAGCAGAACGCGGAGCAGGTGACAGAGTGAGCACCGCGGTGCTGCAGCATGACAGTGAAGTAGCTATTTGCCTGCATCCGTTCCATTTTGTATTATTGATCTGAGACCAGCTCTCTCTCTGCTATGTCTCCTGGCACCTGAGCTGCCTGGTGCCGTTAGTTAAGAGCCATGCGCATATTTATCTGACCACAAGTCATCTTGTGCAATGCTAGATTCTAAATAGCATGACTGCACTTCCAAAGGAAATTCTTGCATTTCCTTCCAAATGGGCTGAAGAGTCCTGTCCTTTTGGTACTAGAACGTGCATTTCTCATTCACCAAATGTGATGCCCACATAGCAGGTAGTCAGGACCGGTAATGGTATGGGAAGTCTTCACCACCCACTCACTGGTTCACTCCCCGTCCAAGTCAGCAGTGACCAAAAGTAAACAGCTGTTGAGTGTCATGTCCTTTGTGAAATGACCATGCGGGTCCAGTGTAGTTCCTGACTCACAGCCCTCCATGTCTTAACTGGTCACTGAACTCTCTTCTCACCTCCAGCCATGCTGCCTGCTGCTCAACAGTGAGTGAGGTACATTAGCAAAGCAGCGTGTGGCAGCTTGCTCGGCTGCTCTCCCTGGTCCATGGAAGAACACAGTCCAGTCTCTTGTGGCTGTCATGCCAGCACCTTTCCCTAGCACTGGCAATTCATTCAGCAGAGATATGTGGGTTACAGCACAGGGAAGGGCTGGGGACAGGAATTGTTACCACTCTCCACTTTCATGCTCTTTCCGTAATGTAAACTAAGTGTGAAAATCAAAACTGTCAAATGTTTAGAAGAAGAAGTGGAGACCAGCCTGCTGGCTCCAGAGCCCCTTTTCCTCTCAGCTGCTCATGTTCTTTTCATTCCTTTTCCAAAACAAGGCACAGGGAACACTCGCCCGTCTACTTTCAAAACACTCCTACTGGCTGGGCCTTGTTGAGGGAGTACAGTTTTGGACAAAGTAACAGTCCAGCTTGACCTGCAGGGGACCCACCTGAAATAGCTCTCCTCCACACAGCCCCAGGAGGCTCCTTTTCTAACACCTCCCTAGCTGCCTAGACAAGTGACTCAGGGCTTCCTTCCAGTCACACGTCTCTGATTATTCCCTGATGAGGTGTAATGAAAATCAGTGAGCTCTGCCACAGACACCTCTGCAAGTCAAATGACCATTTCCCATTATTACCTTTCAAAATTAAGCAAATGCCATCTTAGAATAGAATCATAGGGTTGGAAGGGACCTCATGAGATCATCAAGTCCAACCCCCTAGAGTTTGAACCCAGGACCGTCTGCATATTAAGCAGAGGTGCTAGATTCTTTGCATTTCCTAAGACACCTAACAGCAGTTCCCAAAAGCAGCAAAGACTGATAGAGAAGAGACACACAGAAGGGAGTCCCATTGGTACCTCATTTTTTCACCTGAAAAGGTATTTTATTTTAGCAATTCTTCAGAGGGTAATTTCCTTTCTGTGACTTGCTTGCATGACCATACTGATTGGCCTAGTGTATTGTTTTCCCAGCCCTCTTCTGCTTTATCTACACCCTCTCCAGTGGCTCCTACTGTCTAGGATGCTACTTTGGGTCTCAAATAGGAGTGTAGAAGATGAATTTAAACTACAACAACAATTCTGCAACCAACAAAGAAGGGGTGGGTGGGCCTTCTCAGATCTGATCGCCAGCCATGAAGTTAACTGCTGGGTGGGACTGGTAGAGCCCTGTGCAGATACAAATATGTGGATCTGCATCCTATCTGCATCTGTAAGAAATGGTCTGTGGATATCCACGACGTATCTGTGGATATGGCTATAAGCAGATATACATGGATTTGCAGGGCTCTAGCTTTGCACAGAAACAAATATGTGGATCTGTAGCCGATCTAGACCTGCAAGAAATGGTCCATGGATATCCGTGGATTTGCTGGGTTCTAAGGATTGGGGCTTTTCAGTGCCACAGCCTACCCACACCCACTCAGTGTCAGCACTCCCTGGTGGCCAGGCTGGGCCCTTCATTCAGCAAGACTGCTGGACTGAGCCTGCCCAGACGTTACTAAGATGTGTAGGAATTCAGATTTTTGAGTGAGACCTGCACAGGCTGATCAGTAAAAACAGATCGGAGAGTGGCAATGCCAGGCTACCACCACCCCTCTCCAGAACCAGCACCCCGAGAGCTCACTCTTTGGCATCCCCCTGTTCCACAGATCCAGCCCCTCAGCACCCTCCTCACCCATGGGCAACATGTGGGAAGCCCCAGAGAAGCAGCACCATCCTGCCAGCCAGCAGCAGTTGCAGCCCCATTCTCTGCAGCTGCCATTCTCTGTGAGCACAGGGAGAAAACCTCCTCGCTTGGCACCATGCTGCCGCTGAGGTAACAGCAGCCACACTTTCAGCCAAGTGACAAAATTTTGCCAAATATGTTGAGTGGGAGAGGTGGGCAGAGGGCCCCTCCCAGTTCCCATGCTGCGGCACCCTTTTGTTTCTGCTCATCCTCTCACTAACACTGCAGCCCTTCATCCTGACAAGAACACTTACCTGTTGATATGGCCTAATATAGGCAAGGTTACCATGCAACATAATTGGTCTCTTGGGAACAGTATTAGCCTCTGGTTAGATAGCATCCTCAGGGGAGTGGGGGAGGCAGACAACCCTGGAACTGCTAACACTCCCATGTAGGAGCTGCTGCTACAGGCTTGCTGGCTGTCAAGACTCCCAAGATTGGTACGTTGCTGGCAGTTCTTCCGTCTCCCCCTTTGCAACTTGGAAGCCAAAATTGTGCCCATGTAGCTCATACAGATAAATACATGCGGCAAGTGCCAAGCCCTCACATACAGCACCTGACATTTCTACAGCACCTCTCATCCCGAAGGGTCTTAAAGTGCTTCACAGACACCAACCAAGGAGATCACTTTCCCCATGACTTAAATGCAGCCTCCACTCAGGTGGAAACATGCCAGTCAGAGTGCATCAGCAGCAACACACAAGTGTTTACGATTAGTGGCTTCTCTTACAATATCAGGAGACTGGAGGATGGGGTGAAAAGGAATAATAAAATCCCATCCATCCACTCTAGGCACCCTGCCCTTCAAGAGTGTCTAAGAACAAGTTAGTAAACCTACATTATAAACCACCATTATGCTTTTTAAAAGAAAGATTGTGTTCTATGTTTTTTAATCCCTTTTTATTTGCAGTTTCAAGCATGTGAAAAGCAACTATGCAGAAAAGCAGGCACCTCAACCCAATCCTACTAGGATAAACAGTCTAGATCTGCAATGTAACATTTATATTTTAGCTGCAATCAAAGATTTATTTATTGTGGTGCTAAGACATCAGCTGCCGCATTGTGCTGGTAAAGAATAGCTCTGTATTGACAGACTGCAGCTCAGTCCCAAGAAGAGACATGCCTTTGATATACTCATTTCCCGTATTATCAGCTCAAAGCAAACATTCCAAAATTCAAATCTTGCTGATGCCCATGATATTAAGGAAAGAAAAACACCACTGTGGTAACAGAGAAGGGTATCTACAAAGCAAAATGCCATGGAGTTTGCTCAGCAATTTTCTCTTTCACTTTTGCAAGGGGAAACTGCCTGGTTGTTGCTCTTAATTGTCAGTTACTTATGGGACAATCAAAGGAACTCAGAGATATAATGGGAGACAAACATTTCATAAATAATTATGTAATTTACACAGACAATAAGCCCAAAAAGTCCATCCTGGGCAGAGTCTTGGGGTACCCAGAAAGTCTTCAGTGGTATTTTATATCACAGTGGGTGATGGATTCTGCCACCTGGCTGCAGTTTCATTTGCACCCCATTTGGATACATCTCAGCAGGTGTGCTTCCAGATGGAGGAGGGACTCTAGCAGAAGGGGAGGTGACTGTACCGAACACTGGTGATCTTTACATTGAAATAGTTTGCTTGGAAATCTGCTCTGAGGATGCTTTGTTTGGAAGATAATACACTTTGTCACAGCCAACTCCTACCAGTTAGTTATTACTCCACAGGCGTCTCAGAAGCAACCTAAAATCTGGGAGCTTAGTCATAGAGCACAGTGCTCTTGCTCATGCAGAAATCATAAGACTCCTGGACATGCTTTACTTTCCATTCCTCCTCACTAAATATAATTCAAATAATAGTTATAGAAGCTCCCCGAACACAAAGTAAAAAAGAAGTCTATAGACTGGATGGCTCAAGGATCACTTCTGGGAGACATTCTCTTCTAGCTCAGCTGTGTTAGCTGAGCTGACATGACCAGATCAGTAGTGATGGAAAGTCATTAATAAAAGAAGTCTGTCAGTGGCCTACTTAAAACTAGCTGGTAATGCTGTCTAATTTCTGATGGACAGCTATATTCATTAGAAAGATGTGATCATGACTGGCCCTAACTGGTATCCATGGGGCAGCCTTAACACAGGCTGAGGACTCACTGGACCCAATAAATGAATTAACATCTCGCTGTACAGGTAATCTCTTGAACACAGGCCTGAGGCACACTGAGAAGAGAGAGGTGTGGGGAAAAAACTATACTAGAACTGTCCCTTCGCTATTTACTGTATGGATGAACTCAGCAGAGCTCCCCAACATTTTCAAGCAGTTGTACTGATTCACAGCAACAGTCTGCTATCAAGCAATAACTCCTGGTGCCTCTCAACCATCTGTGCACACTACACCTATTCCCGGATGGTTGGCTGCTCCAAACTACAGACTAAAGTCATGACAAAACTGAGGTTTGTAACAGACCATTACGGTACATGACTCAGTCGGTAGGAGCCATCAGCAACACACCAAGTCTGAGCACAAAATAGGGAGCAAAGGTTACCATTCACAGAAGTCTGAATTACCAGCTCTGCTGGTGCACATCGGACAGAAGATTCAGGCCACCAGGGATACAACCCAGAACCCTCAGCTAGCACCAGGTTCACTTTAACACTCCCCCCCCCCGCAAACATGCACAGAAGGGACAAGCTAGTGAGTCCGTTGGCCACGACAATGTTAGACTGCTCAGTGATTTGGGGGATCTGAGTGGCTGGTCATCTGCAGGTAAATTCGAATGAGAAGCAGGTATGGTAAGACAGAGGTGAAACTAGAGACTTCTCATTTCTTTCATTCCAGTGGATCAAAAGCTTAATGCTGCACTGGATAATGATGCTGACACATCATGCAGTCTCAGCAAGGCACTTAGTGGTCCAGCTTTGTTAAAGTCAGGTTTGTTAGGTCTCATTCCAAGGCTCCACGTTTCTCTAATCAGTGCAATGGAGAATCTGCAACCTTCCTCCATGGAACAAGTCGACACAGCAGCATCTCATTGGAGCAAAGCATATTTTCTTTGTTTATGCTCTCCTGCGCTCAATTACTGCATGGCTAAGAAAGTGCTTGTTCATTCTGGCCCCTTGGAAGAGCTATGGTTTAGGTGCCCTGGCAACACAATGATGTAGCGAGATCTAATCCTTCAAAGAATCATGAAATAATGTCAACACCAATAAAAGAGGACAGTAATGGACATTAAAACACAGCGTGGCATACGAGGGGCTTCAAAGCAACCAGAAGAGATGCTATTTCAAGTTTGATTCAAGCTGGCTTTTCAGGGCGAGGCCTTTTAGAAGTTATGTTAAGCTCTGTGTGAGAGAGAGACCGACAGCTTATTAATTCTGACACACAGAATATCCTGAAACAGCACACTCCACCTGAGTGAAAGGGATATTTGGAAAGACTGAGGGTGGGACAGGAGAGAGATTAAAATGAAAAAAGATAATAAAGAGAAGAATGAAAGGAAGAGCATGAAAGGGAACAAGAAAAGAGAAAGAAATTAAATGACAGAAAAAAGAGCGCTGAATAATACAGACGACACGTCAGACAGAGATAAGAGTAAAAACCAGAAGGCAATAAAAACCAAACAGATAACCCCCAAATATCCTGAAAGCCAAGCACAAAGAAAGGGCAAAGCCCAGGGCAGCCCTGACTAGCTGCATTTGCTTTCATTGGCCAGATGCAGTTGAGTGAAAGCCATTAACTGCTGCCTGATCTGTGCTTGGAGCCCAGGCACTCAGCTGGAGTGAGGTCATTCTGCTCTGCATATCCATTACAGCACCACTCAGGCACATTAGGGGAAACATGAAGACAGTGACTTTGAGAACCAAGGTGCACTGCACAGCTCAGCGATCCCCAGACAGATACTGAAAACCTCCCCGTCCCTATTCTTGTGAAGGAGGGGGAAAGAAAAGAAATGGAAACAGAAAATCTCAGCCCAGTCGCAGCAGTTGATAATGGCGGTACAATAAATGTCACTGTACTGCCTGAGAATAGGAGCTGTCTTCCCAAATGGAGAAGAGACGACAGCAGTGGCTTTTAAAATGAGACTTTCAGCAGCGCAGTGGGCTGCTTTGACAAGTCACGTGACTCCCATTCCCTCTGGTGAAATACATTCACATTGGCATCAGTGGACCCAATTTTCAGAGGTGCTGAACAGCTGCAGCTCTCAGAAAGCAGCTGGTCCCTTGCATTTCTGTTCAGAAATAATTCTGCATTACAGGTGATGGTGATAGAGGGATGGGATGGAGGGGTAGCCAGATCTGTATTTCTCAGCCCTTTGATTTTATTACCGTGGTAATCTGCATGACAACTGTCTCCGTTTCCTAGGACTCAGCAACCTTCGCTCGACATCTCTCTAGAGTCCTGCTATGCTTTGGTTTGCCCATCAGTAAGATTGACTTACTAATACTTCCTTTACTCACAGGAAATTATTGGGAGAGCTGGGAGGGAACTGGATTTTTTGTTCCATAAAAATATTGAGATACAGAAAAATCTTATTCTCAGTCAGAACAAAAAAACAATTGTAGAAATTTTTCATGGGAGGGAAAGCCAAGAAAAATTCTGTTTTTGGAGAACCAAAATGGAATTGTTCTGCTTGACAGAAAATCTTTATCCTGGCCAGGACAGCATGCAGCCCTCCTCCCCAGCTGTCTGGATTCCCAGGTCCCTGTTAGGCAGACGGCCAGACAGGCTTGGGATGTTGGCATCCTGAGTGTCCAGCAGGTGGACTGGCAGGGATTCAGGAAACACAAGTGGGTAGATAGGGATCCATGGGTCCTAATTACTGACCAGCTGCAAATCTGCAAGGCTGGAGAGCCCACTAGCTGGGCAGGCTGGGAATCCTGACAGCCAAACATCCCACAGAGCCATGCCACTCGCCTAGCGGGCAGGCAGACAACTGGACACCTAGGGAGTCTCCCTGTCAGTCACTGGTGGGATGGCAGGAAACATGGCAGACAGAGTAGTTTCATCAGACGTTGACATAATCAACAGGTTCCCTTAAAACATTTTGATTCTTGGAAATCAGCACGTGACAATGGACAACTGTTCCATCAGAAAAATTTTGACTGTTCTAGTTATTAGGTTTTATCATCATCTGCAAAGTGATCTGAGCTCTTTGGATGTAAGATGCCATAATAGCACAGAAAATTACTTCTACAGTTTTGGTTTAGTACTTACATAAAAGTTACCCCACCCTGGTATGCAAGGAAGTCTGTGCCTATGAACACTGTAGTTCAGAGAGACTGAGCTCCCTAGCTACTAGGGCTGAATATGGATCAGTTAGGTCTATTACATTTGTTACATTAACAAACTGCAAATGTCAGTTAAAAAAACAAGAAACAACCTGATGCACTCTTTTGCATGTCTTTAAAATACAAAGGGGCTGAGAATGAAGGAAGATACAGGATTTTACTTAATCTCTTTGTGTCCCAGCTGCCCTTATGTAAAATAGGGGTAAGAACATTCCCTTTCTCCCACCTTTTGTCTATTTTGTCTTATTAGATCACAAACTCTTTGGATCAGGTATGATCTTGTTTGTGTATGTTCAGTGCCTGACAAAATGTGACCTCCAACACAGAGATTTGATGTAACACAAATAAATAACAAGAACTGTTCATATCCTGAATCTTTACAATGTTGTGCATGATGCATGAGCATCAGTGCTATTAACAGCTTCACACTGATGCTTTTTAACAGCTTTGGGCAACCTCATGCCATGTCCCAACTTGAGACTTCACACACTGAGAGTTACAATCTATGCCTGTGGGCAGCATCCCATTAGCTGCACAAGAAAACAAAAGAATCAGGCAAACGGGGCAAACCGAAGCTCAACAGAAGCAATGTCTTGTGTATGCTAAGGTAGATGCAGGACACATGTTAGCCAACTCTCAACTAACCAGCAAGCTCAATGAGTTATCAATAATCTCTTCATTTGGTCTCAATTAAGAAGTATTTTTAAAGAAAATTCACTGATGGTTTTAGTCTTTGTGGCTTTGTGATGGCTTAAGATACCTCAAACAAGGAAATAAGGCTTCTCTGTAGGTATAAACATAAGGAGGGAGCATGAGCAGGAACTAATGATTCTGTTCTGAGCAAACCTTAATAACCAGTAATTAGACAAAAACCTAGCTGAAAAGCTGAGGGAACTAACCGTTCTAACTGGTGAGATTTGTTCGTCCATTTGAATTTACCTTGTCAGTGACCTGCATTAAAAACAAGGAGTCTTGTGGCACTTTTAAAGATTAGTAAATTTATTTAAATAAATAAATATAGTTAGTCTTTAAAAGTGCCACCAGATTCCTTGTTTATTTTGCTGAACTAGACTGACACGACTACCTCTCTTGAAGCTGCATTAAAACGCTCATTTTATTATCAGACCTTTCAATTTTCTATCTGGTCTAGTAGTAAAGGCACTAGAACAGGACTCATCTGATGCGACTCCAAGTCCCAACTCCTCCATGGATCTTCTGTGTGACCGGGGGCAAATGACAATATCTTTCTGACTTAATTCCCCTTCCATAAAATAGGGATCACAATCTTTCCTTTGTCTGCTGTGTCTCATCTGTAAACCTGTTAACAAAGGTCTGTATGCACAGTGCCTACCACAGTGGGTCCCTGTCTTGGTCAAGACCTCTAGGTGTGATAATAAAATAATCGCCACCACCAACTGAACTGATAGTGCAACCCCAACTAGTCTCCAGAAGCCATCAGTGTGCTCACTGCTGAGTATGCGGCTGGACCCAGGGTGTTCTGTTCCCATGCTTTCATTCCCTGCAATGGGAGACCAAGTTCTGGGTGTGCTGCAGAGGCATCTAACTATCTCTGGGTGGAGGATGCACCTCACATTAGCCAATGGTGACTTAGTCCTTCCTGGACCTCAAGAGCAAGAAGGCCCTGAAGTAGGGGAAAATAAGAGGTCAAAGATGACCCATCCCTCAGGAGAGGTGTGTGTTTATATAAAGCAGCAACCTCAAACAGGATCCTCCCCCACCCCAAATCAAGGACAGTTTGAAGGTGAAAGGAGTGCAGTAGCTACCAATGAACCCAATCACCCACAGGATCTTATCAGAAACCCAGTCACATAAGCAGCATTTCCAAGCTGCTCCGTGTTTCACTAGATAGAGGGCTCATTGTAGCTACAGTTTACAAGGAAAGCATTAAAACCTCAGTGGAATGAAGCCTGATAAAAATATCTCCTTGAACTCTGGATCACAGTGAAGTTCAAGGCAGGAGGGGCTGGAAATGAAAGCGGGCAACACTATATTCTGTACAGCATTTTGGCAGCCAAACATGCCTTCCACTCTGGTAGCCACCCTATTGGAACCACATCGTCTAATTTTCCCCGCTTCATATGCTCCTCATTGCTAAGTCTGTGGTGGCCCAGTTGATACCGGTTTGGAAATGAGGATGGGCACATGGCTGAAGGGCTGCAAAGAAAAATTAATGATGACAAATGGCAATATATCAAGCTGTGAGAGGCACAGAGGGATGCCACAGGGGTCACAGAGATTTGGAAGAAAGGAGGGACAAAATGTTCATTAAATTTGTAGGCCATGCTAAGATGGGAAGGGTTGTAACACCACAAAGGAAAGAGAATAGATTACTACTGTTGCTTAGCCAAGATCAAGTATAACATCACATACAGCCTCTGCTGGGAGAGGGACGCAGTGACCTAACACATCTCACAAATCTTTGGCAACTATTAGCAAATAGCTGCATATCTCAGGACTATCATCTCATAGATCTGAGCCCATGAGCCTTCCAGTCTCTCAAACCTATCCTTATTAACATAAAACTCTAAAGGCCATCTCCTCACTTCTTATCTGTCCCACAGATAAATCTCAGCTCTGGGTCTTTGTAGGATCTCCTTCAGTATAGCTAACTTTATACTTTTCCAGACACCCTTTCCCCCGCCCCAAGAATCTGAACCATGGAGTCAATGACACATGAAATCCCTAGAAAATATCACACACACACACACCAGCACACACAAACTACAAACAGACTGTGACATCATGTACAAACAAAACACCTCAATGCACAATGAATCCACACAGACTGCAGTAAATAAATTCTTTAACAAAGCTGGGAAAGGTGGGTGCAAATGGCATAAGAAATTAATTCTCCATGCCACGTCAAGAAGTTGGGGAATCCTGCTCCACAATCCCAAAGGGGACAGAGCTTATGCACAAAAGTAACCTGTTTTGTACCCACAGAGCTGAGGACTGTAATCTACTCCAGTCTGTGCTCCTCAGCACATCTCATCCGACGCAACTCCCCATGACTAATCCTCTCTAACCCAGAATCTCTGCAATGTTACCTATTCTTCAACAACTTATTAATGAAGGGACCATGACAGTATGACCCCATCAAGAGAGGAAGCTTTAAGTGGAGGATGGCAAAGCAAGAATTAAAGGGGGGAGCTCCTCTCTCTAGACTAGCTTTCCACTAGGAAGAAGGTGAAGGGCACTGCAGGGAAGTCCTCGCTCAGTTAGTGCCGGTGAGACTCTCCCTGTGCAAACAGAATGGGGGAGCAGATGACATACCACTACGGCCAGAGTTTTAAAAACCTAAAACAAAAAAAGCCAACCAAATAAAAGCCTAGTTATTTCAATCACATTTCAGTGAAGCAACTTAATACCATTTTCCAGAGCCACAATGTACTTAATAAATCTGTTAGTCTTTAAGTGCCACAAGACTCCTTGCTTTTTTTTGCTTTACTAGACTAGCACGGCTGCCCCTTTGGAAAATGTATGTTCTGTTCCACCATCATCCAATAATAAGAATGGCATATTTATACAGAAACTTTCACCTAAGGGAGACCACATTTCTATGCACTATAGACCAAACTCTTCTGCCACCTCTGAAATTAAGTTAATTTCCAAAGGGATAGCCATGTTAGTCTAGTCCAGCAAAAAAACAACAAGGAGTCGTGTGGCACTTTGAGGCTAACAGATTTATTTTTCACATGAGCTTTCGTGGGAGAAAATCCCACTTCCCCAGATGCTTGGAAGTGGGATTTTCTCCCACGAAAGCTCATGTGAAAAATAAATCTGTTAGCCTCAAAGTGCCACACGACTCCTTGTTGAAATTAAGTTGCCTCTGACTTAGAGTTTGACACAGGTCACCAGTACACAGCAATTCCATACAAAAGCTTAGGGTGAAAAGAAAAGAATACCAGAACCAAGTAACATTGAAAGGGGAGTTTAAGTAAGTCCCAGGTAGTTACCCAAATTCGACTTCGGCCAAAGATGCTGGACTAACAGCTTCCCTATTCATACAAAATAGACTCCTGGTTCTCCAATGACCACAAAATGGCCAAGACTGTAGTTTTACGGGGCATCCTGAAGACATGAACTTGGAAAAGCTGTGCACTATCTACAGCGATGCCCATCTAGTGACTTACCAATAACCAAGATGGAAAAGCCGCCTACTGATCCCAACATCTCTTTCTGGACTATCCAGCACCTACAGTCCAGGGTTCTCAAACTCAAATCACCACAAGGGCCACATGAGAACTAGTATATTAACCCAAGGGCTGCACCACTGAAACCTTTTCATACAAAAATATTGCAAATATCAGTAATGATAATGTTGTTGCAGGCAGCAGGAAATAGCTTTAGGGGCCACATGCAGCCCATGGGCCACATGTTTGAGACCCCTGACTTAGATTATCCTCAGAGGCCTTGCACCCACATATGGACCAGATCAAACCCTTCTTAGGTCTTGCTTTGCTCACCAGATGTGATTAGGTCACATCCAAATATGATATGGGTACAGATCCTTTGGTCCCCTTGAGCCTGACCACAAACTAGAGTGCAACTTCCGCTTTTGCTGCTCTGCTAGCCAGCTTGAGTAACCAATGACAGACGAACTAGTTACCTACGTAACTTGAAATATCTCTCCACAGCTCTGACCTGAATGACTCTGATCCTTCCTCTTATTTGCTGCCCTTTCTTAACACAATACTCTCAGTGTGCTTGACAGGGCTTTTGGGTCTGTTTCAGCAAATCATTAAATATTTACTTACTTCTTAACTGGGGCGTAGAATATGATGGAAGTTGCTGGCTGGAAAAACCATGATGCTATTCTAGGGCAGTGTAAGGACTCAGGGAGGAAAATGAAGGAAAAAAGAAAAAAAAATCTTTTTGCTTCCTCAGAAGAACTTCACATTTTAAGAAGGAACGTGCTGATGAAGTGCTTGGCCTCATAAGTGGGAGATTGGTTTGCTTTTAAAATTACACTGATAAAGGTAAAAACATTTTATAAAATTACCTCGTCAGAACCCAAATGTCCACACTGCAATATTATAGCCCTGTAGCCTGAGCCCTCATGAACCCAAGTCAGCTGACACAAGCTAGGCAAGTGAGTTTCCTTGCAGTGTAGACATATTTTCAGTCTCAGCTTTGGCGGCATTTATTACACCATTCCCTGGGAACTAGACACAGGCCACCAGTTCATTTCACACAGCCTCCCGGACAGCTACTAATTTTTAGTGATTTTCAAACACTACATACTTGGCATGGATACTGGCCAGTGACCTAGACAGGAAAGGCTCTTTATCTCACTGATACCCTAGATACAGCTACTCTGGGACTGATGGGAGAATCATTTCCAGCTTGAGCAGGCATATTCAGGCTAGCTAAAAACAACATTGTAGCCTTGGCATGGGTGGTGAGATGAGATCCCATCTGAAACCCTCGATAGGTTCTCAACATGAAGTCCTATGGCCCTTTTAAAGACTAACAAATGTATCTATCCCATGAGCTTTCATGAGTAAAATCCTACTCTTAACACTGCATTGGTCATATCAGTCACATCTACCTTAGTCAGGCTTGGAAACTCACACTCATGCTTGCGCACACCAGGCCAGAGACATGCACAAGCACAGAAGCCAGCATAGACATACAGTTCTGCATATGATCTAGTTTTCCCTCCCCTGTAAATCTGCATGTATAAGCAGATTGAAGTGGTTGTATGTCTGTGTGGACAGTGAAGGAATTTAATTGCCGAGACTAGGGAACCTGCAATCCTCCATCCTGACAGTGACATCCTGTCACTAGAGGCACTAGGCTGGGAGCTCCTGCAAGAACTTTTGGGGCTCAGCCCTGGCATCATTCCAAAACAGCACTGGGGTCACGGTTCATCATTTGGGTTTTAAATTCCAACAAGAAAAGCACTGTGAAATAGAGTTTTAAACTCCGAAAACCATGGCACAGCAATATTTTTTTCATCTCTATCTGTTATTCCCATGTACAGTAAACATGTATCCTGATGCAGTAAAAATCTCCACTGGTGAAGCATTCTCTCTCTTTAAAATCCAAAGATGGCATTCTGCTCAGAGGTACGTCCTGGGTAGACAGATAGGTTTCTCTAGCTAAGTCTAAGGGAAGAGCAAATATGCTGATCTTGGACAGCAAAATGGAATTTATCTTGGTCTGACAAAGCGATATTTTAATCTTAATCAATAGCCTTCATTCTCATGTCAGGATTAGTAACATTGCAGTATTTGGCAGTTCCATGCAGGTGTGGCTTTCTGATGATGCATAGCCTCCGAGAAGCAGACTAGATCAGCACAGCCTTCCAGAAAGAGGAGGAGGGGATGGAGAGAGAGAGAAAGACTGCACAATAACAAATACAGCAGAACAATTTCTCAAACAACTCCAAGAACAATTGTGTTTGTTCTAATCATGCTGCACAGAACACAGGAGGATGGATTTTTCTCTGCCAAACACTTCCTTGCATTTCCTCATTCTGTATCTCATCTCCTCTTTAATTTGTATCCTGCATTAGAGGACAAGGCACAGTACATCAGGTAGCTTAGTCTGAATTTCTCTGCCATTTAAATAGCTACTTGTCTACAATATGTCTCAGCAGAAATAAATTTCTAAGAGCTGCTTATGAATACAGGCTACCTATCAGTATTACTGAAAATTGTTTCAGAGCTTCATTTATGCTCAGGGCATAGCAGGGTGTGTTTTCAACCCTGCCTAAGACACTCTGAAGAACAAATATGCACATGTATCCACAGACCCAAACAAAACACCTGCCCTCCCAAGTGTGCGCACACAGACATATTCAAAGCACAGGTATCCATTCCTGCACAACCCTGTTTGCCAGTGCATACAAACATAGATATGCACACACAGCAAAGGTGCACGCACTCTTCTGTCAACAATTTAGCTTCCTTCCCCCTGTAGACACAGAAACACAATTACTTGTGCACATGACTGGGGACTACAAACACTAGTCTCAAAATGGGCGGTCCTTCCTCACAATAACCCTGAATTGGCTATACTGCATAGATGCTTGTTGGACAAAATAACATACTGTGCAATGAAAAGGATGCACTCAGACTTCACCTCAGTGCATCTGAGCCCTAACATATCAAAGGCAGGGAAGCCTCTGCAAACTTGCCGTTCTATTTTCCCCAAAGGCCCCACAGACATCCAACTGAAGTGGGCACCTCTTCCCACCTGATACTTTCTCTGACAATACACAAGAGGCTATACTTGAGTAAATCAGACTCCGGTAAACATCTAAATCGTTATGTACACTAACAAGTTATTGCAAATATCATTTACTAGTCCTGTACTGGAATGTATTCATATTAGGTCTCTACTGGGAAACAGTTAACAGGGAAACACCCCTTTCCTTTTATCCTCATCCTTTATCTATTAAACTAATTTGTTTATTCAACAGGGAGCTGCAGCCTACCCCCCAGCAACTCACTTAGAGCTCTGAGCCATACATATTCATGATCACATACACGCCACTGCAGCTTGGAAGGCATGCGCCATATACTGCTGGCTTTTCTCATGGGTGCGGACAGAGTCCTCTTTTTATAGTAAGGAGAAATTCTGGATTAATTTAAGTGCTCCTGTTTAAACAAAAGACTGACAGCACTTGTAGATCCAAGCACAGCAAGAACAAACACTGTTTACGCTTCCCCTGCACACCTCTGATCTACAATACACAGCTGCTTCAGTCTTCTGTATCTCCTGAATACAGCCTGACGACTTCAGTGAATTATGGCATCCTGTGTCGTAGCTTTGTGACATTAGACAAATACCCACAGGTGACTAGGATAAGTCACCCCACCTGTTTTTACTTGTAAACTCCTCAGGAATTTGAAACAAGATATCAAAAGGGGAAAGGTTAGTCCATTAACTCAGTTTTTTAAATAAATTACTCCACAAACATCCACACAAGTGATAGTGTGACTTGCTTTCAAGTTTCTGTTATTTAACGGTTAATTCAGTCATCAGGGATCTTCCACTACATTTCACCCTTGGAGCCCTGAGTTCAAATACAGACCATGTCACAAGTACAATGACTACCGCAGTCATGCTCACGTTAATTGGACAACTCAGGATATCTGAGCCTCTCTGTTCCAGGAAGATCTGAGAGTGAAAAAGAAGGATGTTTTGCAGCTCAGAACAGAGGTGCACTGGCTGCACCTTGTGCGGGAAGCCTTCACAGACCCACAGCATGCTCAGTTCTCAAATGTCTGGCCAGGATTGTTATTTATTCATTTTCCTGAGCACTAAATGCATCAAGAATATATTAGCCTGTCAGCATAAACTGACTAAACTAAAATGGGAGGTCCAGTAAATCTACAAGCCATCAATAAGAGGTCAAGAGCAGTGTTCCTCAGCAGACAGAATCCCCTAGTTAATTCTTCTTCCCATGAATTTTAACAGTGTTCTAATCTGGTGCTTATGAACATCTAGGGCTGATACCTTCAGCTAGACATAGCATGTGAAATGTGTGTGAACTTCACCCATGTAACTCTTCCAATGCTACACAATCCTAATTTGCCAGGCCCCCTGTCACCCCAGTCCCCGATCTTCTGTCAGAGCAGCCCAGTCCTGACTTGCAACACCCTCCTCTGCTCTAGTCCTACGCAGGAATGGACAAATATTCCATACCATACTGGTCTTAAACACAAACAACATCCACTGGCGTTAGAATGAGATCCACCATCCTCACTGCAGTGATAACCTAGACCTGATTTATTTCACTCTTCCGGAGCTGTAAGATGAATTACTTAGGCAGAAAGATATTCTCAGATCAATACTACTTCATGAATATAATCATTAAGAGGCTGTAAACACTCCAACTTGTCCTGGACATTAGCAAAATGACATTAACTGAAATGCTGGCACTAAATACAACTGCTTAACATTAATATTATTGATGACATGTACTTATGAAGGTTAGTAGATTAGCAGTGTCTTGAACTGAATGTGCTGAGTTACTTGCAGGACAGGTTAGCAAGATTCAGTTACATTAGCTGCAGTGCATCCCATGAGCCCAACAAAAAGCTCAACTGGGGCTCCCAGGACCTCCCGTCTCTCTCCCTCAGAGTCAGAGGTAAACTCCGATAAACCAGTTAGGACAACTCTTCAAAGTGTTCTGCTGCCTCGTAGAGATTACCTGAGACCATCAATTCATTCGCAAATTCATTACACTCAACAGTACTTGTTGTAGAAAGGGCTTGAAGAACCATCAGGAAAATTATTCAGCTATTGAGTCATCTGCCTCCATTTTAAAAAACTACTAAACATATTTGCGGCTCTTTATTTCTGGATCAAGTCATCAACAAACATCTATTAGCATTAGCCATTGGTTTAGCCCATTTCTTTTCTGTTTCTGTTCACAAAGTCACAGAAATTAGAGCTAGAAAAGACCTATTCAGTCTTCTAGCCTACCACAACCCCTCTGCAAAGAACATCATTAAAGAATAAAGGATTGTACCTAGTTGTTCAATTCTATTGACAGTAGATGGTAGTTACTATGTCCAATATATAAGCAGCTTAGTCTTATTTAATGAGAAGGTACAAAATATAAGACAAGTCAATCAACTGTACTTCCCGAGCCACTATTTTGCAACAATACATAATGGCACATAATAGACAAATCCATAATGAAAGCCTCAACACACAGGCTTGGTTCAGTCTTTATGTCAAACATATAACAGACAATTCGACTGGTTACATACGAAACATATACGCTGTCATAACTATGAAACACTATATATCACCCTGCCTATTAATTAGCTGAGAGCATATGTGGGTACATATCCCAAACCCTCTAATATGTGCTATTTATTCAAAGGTTACGCTGCAAATGTGCATAATCCTTTGAAAATATATGTCTGGGCTGAGTCAATAATCTGACAGAAATGAGTGTCCCTGATACTAAATGTTCCAGAAGGAGGTGGAAATGACATTTGTGAACAAAGGAAGAGATAAGTCATATTTATATGGTGTCAAGAAGGCAAAAATCAACCCTTATCTAAGTTATATTCTTTAACCAAATTGCTTTTCCTCCTGAGGTAGTCACCACTAAGTAAAACTATAGCTACTTCCACCCCCACAGCTATGGATCTGACAACCATAGCATCTGAGCTTTTCAAACACAGAAAAAGATGTCATCTCTCTCAAGAAAAATACTCCTGCATTTTCCCTTCTGAGCTATGATTGCTTCTAAAGAGAAAGCTGCATAAACAGAAGCGAAAGGAAACCTCCGATCCTGCCCCTTCCCTGTAACTACTAAGCACTGGTGAGGGTATGTAAGAGGTTCCCTCTTCTGCGACCCAAGTATCCAGCAGAGACTTTTAGATCAATTAACAATTCACACTGTGATTCAGCTCACTCACATCCCTGAGAAGCAGCTAGCTCATCAGCTCCATTTCAGCCTCTCCGGTCCACTGATCCTCTCCTCTTAGCTAACCTTGAACAACATTTGCTTGTAAACTTTTATTCTAGCTTACTTTTTGCTAAAATGGCTCCTTCCAGTGTCTATGCCTCTATACACCTGACGGGATGCCTTAAGAGGGTATTTGGCCCCACTACCAGTGCAGGGGATGGGACTTGCTGACCCCTCATCTTCCTTCCAGATGCTATGATGTTATTGTTTTTAAAGAAAGAAAAATCCCCAGCTTACTTTGTGCTGACAAATACAGCATACTTCTGAGCAGACAGTGGTGTAACAAAGCACACGTCACCCAGGGTGGACTATTAAAGCATCAGCTGTGTATTTAAACAAGTCCCTAAAACTGGGTGTTATCCAAACCTAATGCGTTTTCCTTCCAAGGTAACGCCGCTCTATGCTATCTCCTCTGGTGACCGTCTTTAACCCATTTTGGTGGCTGCCATTAGGGTCTCAGGTCCCTGCAGCCTCTGCCCGGTGCTGACACAAGAGAAATTTTCAGACGGCCTAAGGCCCGAAACCCGCAGGAAGGGGAAATCCAAGCCATTATTATTTCCCCACCCACCCCAATCCATGGTTTAGTACCTTGTACAAATCTCTATTAGACAAAAATACTTAAGGTGAGAAAAGGCGATTTCCCATGTTTCTCTCTGACACCTGGATGCTGAGGCTTTCTTTGCCAGCATCATTATTTCTATCTGGCTCCCTCTCGCTGTTGAAATGCTCTCGGCTGTCATTCAGCCGGCCGACCCTGCCCTGGGGAGACCAGCCGGGCCGGCTCCGGGCCCGGCAGCAGCGAGCGGGGGCCGCCCGGCGAGAAAACGCCCCCGTTTGCCCGCGGCGCCGCAAACTCGCCCTTCGGCTGCAGCAAGCCGGGGCCGGCGGCACATCGCTGCGGGCTGTCGGGCAGGGCTCCGGGCCGGGAGCGCGGCGGGACTCACGTCTCGGAAGCGGTTCCAGTGTTTGATCTTGCCGCTGTACTGGGAGATGGACGACAGCCACTGCTCGTCCTCCATAAAATTGCCGGGGCGGTCCGCCTCCTTGCCGCCTCTGCCGTCCCCGGCCGCCCCGCCGGCGGCCCAGAGCAGCAGCAGCGCCAGGGGCACCAGCCGCCAGCCCGGGGCTCCCATCTCGCCGCTGCTGCCGCTGCCGCCGCCCCGAGCAGCGCGTCTGCGCCCACCGCGGCCGCGCCCCGCCCCGCTGCCCAAATCCGGGTTAGCGCCGTCCTGCCTTGTCCTTCACCGCCTCCCGCTGGCTGCCTGCCTGCCTGCCTGCCTGCTGGCCGCTCCCCCGCACGCCCCGCGTCTGCAGCTGCCGGGGCGCTCGTGCCACCCGTGTGTGCAACTGGGGTGTGGGGAAAGGTTTCGGGGTGCGGCCCTCAGATTAACCCTGGTCCTCATGCGGCCTCGTGGTGATTTGAGTCTGAGACCCCTGCCCGAAGCCGTGGGGCTCAAATGTGCAGCCTAAGGGCCGCATGCAGCCTGTTCTTGCAGCCCACAACAACACTATCGCTATCAATATTTGCAGTAGGGTTGTATCAAAAGCTTTCAGGGGTGCAGCCCTCGGATTAACATCCTGTTCCTCATGCAGCCCTCATGGTGATTTGAGTTTGAGACCCCTGTCCTAAGC
>ML681981.1:20782858-20901795 GCA_007922195.1 Podocnemis expansa | reverse complement strand
TCATGCAGCCCTCATGGTGATTTGAGTTTGAGACCCCTGTCCTAAGCTGTCGGTCTCAAATGTGCAGCCTCTAAAGTTATTTCTTGCAGCACACAACAACACTATCACTATCCATATTTGCAGTACTGTTGTATGAAAAGATTTCAGGGGTGCGGCCCTGGGGATATCATCCTAGCCCTCATGCAGCCCTGGGAGCGATTTGAGTTTGAGATCTCTGAGTTAAAGGGTGCTGGAAGGGCCTGGGACACCCTGTTTTTAGGGGGAAGCATCCCAGGGCCCCCTAAAAACAGAAGAATAAGACATGAATACTGCATCTTCTCCACCTGTCCTCCAGTGTCCACCTTTCCTGGTACCTGGTAGACCTAGCCAGTGGCAGCTTTTGGGGTAGGCGAAGCAGGCAGGCACCTAGGGCCCCAAGCAATAAGAAGCCCCATCCTCAATTTGGTGGACAGAAATGAAAATATTTATTAATTAACAGACATACTTTTTTAAAAAAATTAAATTTTTGTTTTAACATTGTAGTTCAGCATTAGCTCATTTATGTTAAGTGAAAGATGATGGACTTACAAGCTTTATGTTAAAAATATCATACCTCAGAATAATTTACAAGTGCCAGAGGGATAGTCTTGTTAGTCTGGTCACCAAAACAAAGAGTCCTAGGGGGTGGTGCAGGCCAGTTAGGACTGCAGGGAGACTGGGGCCACAAGGAAGGTGGCAATGGGGGCCTACAGTGGTCCCTTTAGGGGGCCCCACAATGGGTCTTTGCCTAGGACCCCAATTGCCTAAGGCTGCCTGTGGCCCTAGCCAAAGGCTACCACCCACCTGAAGGTCTAAAAACCAGGCTGGACCACTGCTCTGCCTCTGCTCCGGGTTTGGTGGCCCCTGGACATTGGGAGAGGTGGCATGATGCCTCTGGAAACCTGACATGGGGGTGCAGACCCCAAGCTGAAAACTAGCAAGCTAGGCCAAGTCCCAGTTCTGATAGCAGCACCCCCTTAAATCAGAGCTGGCTGAGCTGTGGGGCTCCCCCTTACAGGGTGCAGCAGGGGACCCTGTGGGGTATGAAGACGCCTGGGGCATTCCCTAGGACAGGGGGGAGGAAGAACCAGCTGGCTGCTCTGCCCCATCTCAGCCCCAGCATTTACTTCTGTCTTGGGCCCTGCCCCATGCCTGGGCCCCACTTGTAGCCATGGCCTATAGCAGGCTTGTCCAGCATGAGGCCTGGGGGGCCAGAATCCAGCCTGCCAAGGGCTGCCGTAAGAGCCTGGGAACTTGGCCTGGCCAAGGCTATCTGGAATACTCCACTGGTACCTCAAGTGTGCCAGCAGACATTGACAACTCGTGCAAGCAAAAGCAATGCCAAACATCACACTAATCATTATTTTATTAAAGTTTATTAACACAGATCAATTTGTATGTCTTATCTATCCACAATTTTCTCACCAGTCCCCCAACTGAGAAAAGAATTGCAGTGTGGCCCCTCACCCAAAAAGGTTGGACACCCCTGGCCTGTAGCCTGCTTCTGGCCAGCCCCGGCTCCCAGCCACAACCCTGGACCCTGCAGCCCCATTCACCGCTCCAAGCCTTACAGCTGCAGTTCCATCCTCCATCCAAGCCCATGCCACAGTTCTGGCCCTGGCTTCCACATCTGCTCCCAGCCCCCAACCACAGCTTTGTCCCTTGTTCCCATTTTGCAGCTCCTGGGAAGCGGGGGTGTGACTCCAACAGTTAGAGGACCAGTTCCATAAATAATATAGCCTGTTTAGGCACTGTTAGCCTAGATCCTACATTCAGCTGTTTGCCAACAGTCCCCTGCTTCAACACAGAGCCCCTCATGGGAGGTTTGAAGAGATCCGCGCAGTCAAAGTTTTAGAAGTAGGGACCATGTAAAGTGCTGTCAAATACACACAAGAATCAACTGGATAAAAGAGAAAGATATTTTTCACTAACTTCTTTCATAGTGATGGCAGGTATTATTTGTCACAAGCATAGGTACAACATGTTCAGACAAACGGAGTTTCAAGATGATGCCATCCATTTAAAGGGTTACACTTTTAGAATGGCTGCTGGGAATTCAAATTGTTTCCTGTATGAGAGAGGAATAATAGATGAAGTTTACATCAACTGTAAAGCAATAAAGAGCCAAAAATTGTGGAGACACACAACATGTTGATCACATGGGACCAGATTCATTTTTCAAACAAAAACTTGGCTTTCAGTTCTAGAAATACTGAAGACAACCTGCAGAAGAGGAATCAAACTAGTATTCTCCTAAATCTCCCTTTAATGAGATGTAATTTGAAATTTTAACATTAACTGTGAAGGGCACACACACACACACACACACACACACACACACACACACACACACAAATCACAGATTGAGGCCTTCATCTCTGAAACAATAGGATCCTGTGTTAATGCCGCTTTCTTTTCACAACAGCAGTTACTGGCTGTCCATTTGAGTTAATAAAAATGAAATGCTGAAGCTCTGAATTTGATGCTGGTTTATGTTCTCTGCCACTAGGTTGTCAGACCCACCAGTAGCCGAACAGAGCAGTTTCAAAGGGTTAGTTGTGTTAGTCTAGTGCAGCAAAACAAACGAGTTCTGTGGCACCTTTAAAGACTAGCAAGTTTATTTATTGCATGAGCTTTCATGGGAGAAAACCCCACTTCATCAGACACTTTGAAGAACAGAGCAGTGACTGTCCACCATATTTCTGCTGTATAAGTGGACCAGCCAATGAGAAGAGGGGAAAAGGAAAAATAATTTAGGAAAAAGGGAATTCAGTAATTCTTCCTATCTAGCTGAGGAAAGAGTACAATTAAAAAAAAACAATAGATGAGTGCGTGAAAAAGATTCAGGTCCCTTTCTTCATAAGTCCTCAGTTGCTTTAATTTGTCTTTTCTCTTCCCCTTTCTCTTCAGTCATTTCTTCCTGGTATTGAACCTGTAGACCCAGGCCAAAGCCCAGGGATGCAGGACTCCTTAAAGGACTCCCCCCAGAATGACACCCTCCTACTGATTTGAATTCTGTCCCATCCACACCCTAATTACCAGCACTTCTCTCTCCCTCCACACAGACAGAGCTCCAATCATATTAAAACACAGGCCATACCCTTAGGACTGATTTCAATTCTGACAGACTAGGGAAAAGAAAATAAAGTACAGAGATGAATCCTGGCACTGAGTAGGACTCTGTGCCAAGGATATATAGCAGTTATGGTTAAGCAAGACAAATGTGAGAAAAGGCTCAATGAGCTACTCTGCTTTTTTAAGACAATGTGGTTGCAGGGTCTGCTCACGGACAGTCCATGGGAGGACCATTAGCCTAGATTTTAAAAGGTACGTAGGTCTGTCTGTGCTCAGTCACATAAATCAGGCAAGTGGTGCAATGTTAAGTTTCCTGCAAAAGGGTTTTAGGCACTTCAGAGCCTAAATCTCATTGACTGCTAATGAGATTGTCTAAGTGTATAAACCCTTTTGCAAATGAGACTTAGGGCCCTAAATCAGGTGGGACTTTGTAGCACTGAGCACAGCATCACTTAAGTAACTTTAAAAATCTAAGCCTTGTTGCGTATTTTCAATCCCTCTTATCTAGGGCAAGTGGAAGGCAACACCCACGTGCATCCCTGATAGCTGCAGAGGAGCAATACATGGACAGAGCTTTGTGACACACATCAGGCTTTCTGGCCTTTGATCCAGCTCTGCCTTATCATGTCCCTAGCTGAAGAATATGGACAAGAAGTCCTTCTAAAAACCATTAATATGAACTAGGGTACCAATTTATTTTTTAAAAATCAGCATTTTCTCCTTCCATTCTAGCTACAGATCACATGAGGTTAATCTGCCTTCTTTCACATCACACGAGCCTTCACGGACTAGCAGTAGTCCTGTCAGTGCTCAGCAAGATGGCCACGGTCAGGAGAAAATTCCAATTTCAAGTTGTTCATTTAAAGAAATTTTACTTCTGTTTGGTACTTTAGTCCTATATATAAGAACACACACTTTATTTTATATGAGTATTCCCATTGTGCAAAAATGTTAATCAGATGCATAACTGTGGGATTGTGCTATAGAGTTCAGTTCCACCACCCTTTTATTAATACATTTATGTTAATAGAATTACTTGCAGTAAAGTCACAAACCTGCAAACGCTTATGTACATGCTTAATGTTATTCAGGGGAGCTAACACATACGGGTAATTTTAGCACATGCACAGCTGTTTTCAGGACAAGAGTCTAGGTACCACGCAGTATGAGAGTGTATGTAACAAAATGTAAGTCTACACCAGGGTGGGGCAATTTTTTCAGCTGGGGGCTACATCTGCTGTATGACAGGCCATACTTGTTGGGAGAGACAGAAAAGACGTGGGGTTTTGTGGTGCATGGTCTCTTCTCCCAGCTCTGCCCTTTACCCCACCCCATTACAACTAATGTATGCATAAACAAAAACTACTCACAGTCCACTTTTTTTGCATTGTCTAGTTTGTTGCCCCATCTGTTTTTTGCACTGTGTTTTTCCAGTGTTCTTTTTTGCATTTTTTTGATACTGCAGGGGAAAGAGAGGGAACCCAAAGAAAGGAATTTTTTTTCACTTTTAAAAAAAATTTTTTTTGCACTTTGTTCCTCCCCTACGTGACCCTGCCTTTCTGTTTTTTCGTACCACAGGGGAAAGGCATGAAGCTTGACATTCTGGGTCCTGGCCTCTGGGGGAAGTGGATGCCATATTCTGGCAGGGCGCTGCTGGGCCCTGGGGGGAGTGGCTGCCATGCTTCAGGAGGGTGCCACTGAGCCAACAGCATGAAGGTATGGATTAGGAGGGGGAAGCAGTCATGGCACACTCTGGCCAGACTGCTGCAAGGGCGCCTGTGGAAAGAAGGGTTGGAGCTGCAAGGGAAGGGGTGGAGGGAGCAGCCACCATGCTCTGGCCAAGACCCTGCTGTGTCCATGTGGCGAGAGAGGGGCAGGACCAACCTGCTGGAGCAGCTGTGGCAGTTGCAGTCCTGACCACTAGCAGGCCAAACAAAAGGCTCAGGTGGATCATATCTGGCCTACAATGCCATCCTCAGGTCTATGCTTTGAGCTGGGGGAGTGATTCCCTGCTTGAGACAGCCACACCAATGCACTAACAGTGTGTAACTATGGCAGTGCGATAGACATGAGCGCTAACCACCCCAAGTACATGCCAATCTGAGATGCTAGGTATGCACACAGGGTGGGGAGCCCCCCCTGCTGCTTCTGGTGGCAAGATAATGTTATTAGTTCACTCAGAGCTAGAGTGGATATGTCTCCGCCAGCTGGAAATTACACACCCAGCTAAGAGTACAGACATACCTAACATGATTCACCAGCCAGTATGCTGCCTCCTGGCTGGGCGCAGTGTTGTTGGGTTTTCCCTCTCTGTAGCTTCACTAACCACTCTCCTGTAGAGATAAGTCAGAGTCCAGTAAATACAGTAGCAGTCTGGCAGCGTTGCACCAGAGCTCCAGCCCAGCTCGAGCCCACTAGGACATATGACCGTTGTCTGGTGCCTTCCCAAGGCTCTTTGATAGTCTGTAGGGGAACTCACTCTCTTCTACTTTGGGTTCCACTCCAGATCCCTTGTACCAGTAAGGTCTGATTCTTCCCAGGGCTTCTTCCTACTCCAGCCTACCTGTAGGTTCTCTTCCTCAGTCCTCCAAAAAAAAGGCAACTAAGGAGAGCACATCACAAAATAGTCAAACACATATCCCTGGCCTCCTTTCTTTCAGGAGATATATGATGAACTATTGTCTACATGAGAATGTAAGAAAGGCCATAATGGGTCAGAGCAATTATCCATCTAACCCAGGAGTGGCCAAACTCTGGCTCGGGAGCCACGTGTGGCTCTTGAATGAAAAATTGTGGCTTTTGGAAGAATGACAGCAAATCAATTTAGGAAGGCGGCCCCAGCATAGGAGTTCAGGAGGGGGTCAGGGCCGGTGGAGATAAGTGTGGCATGGTTGGGATTTTAAAAAACTCGCCACTAGCCTGCAGTCTTTTATATCAAGCAGCAGCTAAGTTTTTACCCTATAGGCCTAATTTTCATGGTAACCTTAAGTAATTATTAGAATCTGACATTAGTGGGATCAGTATTTATCTTCTTTTTACAATAAAATTAAAGTGTGCAATGAATTTAAAACTTAGTAATTTTGGAGTAGGTAAAAGTAATATGGCTATAAGCCTCAGTGTGGCTCTCGAAGGTTTAATAATCAACTTGTGTGGCTCTTGAGTTCCATCAGTTTGGCCACCCCTGGTCTAACCTACTATCCTGTCTTTAAACAGTAGTTGGGGCCAAATGCTGCAGAGAACCAGGCAATGATCTAGTAGTCTATTCTGTTGTCCAGTCCCAGCTTCTAACAGTGACAGATATAGGGACACCTGAAACATGGGGTTGGGTCCCTGACCATCTTGGCCAATAGCCTTTGATGGACCGCCCCTCCATGAACTTATCTAATTCTTTTTTGAACCATTATACTTTTGGTCTTTATAACATCCCCGACTAACAAGCTCCACAGGTTAACTGTGTTGTGTGAAGTACTTCCTTACACTTGTCTTAAACTTGATGCCTGTTAATTTCCATTGGGCAACCACTGGATCTTCTGTTGTACAAAGATGTGAACAATACTTACCTATTCACCTTCTCCACACCATTCATGAGTTTATAGACTACCATATCCTTCCCACTTCTTTTCTCAGATAATGTCGTGCTTTTTATATTTTCTCCTTATATGGAAGTCATTCAATAACCCACATCATTTTTGTTCCCCTTCTCTGTACTTTTTCTATCTTTTTTTAGATGAGGCAACCAGAACTGCACCTAGTATTCAAGGTGATGGTATACCACAGATTATATAGTGAATCACATTTTCTGTTTTATCACTGATCCCTTCCCTAATGGTTCATAACAGTGTTGGCTTTCTGACTGCTGCTGTACCTTGACCTTATGTTTTCAGAGGACTATTGAGGAGGACTCTAAGATCTTTTCTTTCAACAGTAGCAGTTAGGCCCATAATTTTGTATGCACAACTGGGATTAAGTCTTCCAATATGCATTACTTTGTACTCAAAACTGAATTTCATCTGCCATTTTGTTGACCATTCAGCTGGTTTTGTGAGATCCCTTAGTAAGTCTTTGCAGTCAGCACTGAACTTCACTATCAAGTAATCTTGTATCACCTACAAACTTTGCAATATCACTGTTTACCCCTTTTTCCTGACTCACTGTCCTCAGAGCTATAAGGCACTTTCCCAGGAATTTGTTCCCACCTTTACCTTCTCTTCCCCTTCTCTGCACAGTACTTGTTCTTGGGAGCTAGTGTCCTTCTGCCAGGGCAAGGCCCTTGTGAACTGCTTTTCACTTTTAAGTCTCCATCAAGATTAATATGCCTCACAGCTTCATAGAAGCAGGACTGCCTGAGTGCAGTTACCCTTTAATCTTTTAACCCATGCCTGCTGAAGCATTTATATGCTTTTGTCAGAGGGTGGCAGAAACTCACTCTTAATTTTTCACAGGATATTGAAACATTTAATGAACTAAATCATACCAAGGTAAAACCACTGAGCAGCTAAATGCCAAAAATTTAACAACCTTAGAATGGTTATAATTAAGAAAGAAATGTCTTGATTAAGCATATTTAAAAGTCTAGCATTTGACAATTTTTTTTAAATTGCCAGTTTACATGGGATCTGTACAAAAAGATTTGTGTTGCATGAGCAGTTAATGCTCCTTCTACAGTTGTGCCACACACTTGATACAGTATTTGTCACAAAGGGCCATAACCTGCTAACTTGACTCACAGAGCAAGAAACTATGCTTAGCATTCTTCAGGATGGTAGGATCTGACCCAACATAATCAAAACTAGCTGTAGTAATGATGATCTCAATGAGGAAAAACAGCAGGAACAAAATCAATATTAAACGAAGGACAAAACTAGTTGGAAAGGGAACTGCTTACAAAAAGTAGGAATAAAAATAGTACTCTGCATCCTTTAGAGCTTTAATATTTAAACTGAAGTTTATTCCTAAGTGCATAAATAACTTCTTAGAGATATTAAAAATAAACCATGCTAGGAAGCATTTATGTGTATATTTTTCTACAGCAAAAAGAAAATCTAGGTTCATACTTTGGGTGGAAGACTAACTGATCCTGAAATATGCTGAGTGCTTCTTACAACATGCCGAAAGCTGAAACCAACAGCAGTTGAGAGAATGAAACCAACAGCAGTTGAGAGCTCTCAGAATCTCACAGGATTAGGTCCAAAGGTATGTGTGTATACATGCTTCACTAGCTATGCAGCACTAATGATGTCTTCCACTGAAGGATAAGTGTGAAGTGGCATTGGGCAATAGAGGATGAGAAATGGAGAAAAAATATGATGTAGCTTCAGAATAAAGGGCGAATATTAAAACCATGTAAGATTTTCTGAGAAAAGGACTGTTTTTCATTTTCAAAAATGAAGAAACAAAGATCAGTTTTTAAACAACTTTCGTCGTGAAAGAAAGAGTATGTTGCTACTATTACTAAATTTGAAAAAACACAGTCCCCAGCTAACATGAAATAAAACCTGTACAATACATCAACACTGTTTAAGCAAACTTTCTTATGAGGTTGTCTCAAAGTGTTTCCAACCATAATAAGAATAATTTTGCTCATTAATTAAAAAGTCATTTACTTACAATAAATAACTGCTTTTTGACACCCTCAAGAGTGATTGCTTAAAACAGCACTCATTCCCCTTACTGCAAATGCTTTGATGCACGTGCTAAAATTTACCAGAAATTATTGATAACTTTATTAATGCAACAGGAATTAAACACTATTTTTGAAAGGAATTAATTCATTTATTTGGTTAACATTACTAAACACTTTCCTAATGTTATGGAAACACTGTCAAACTGCTGGGCCCCAAGTAAGGACTTACCTTAACATTGTCATCGTATAGTCTGGGGAGCTCATCTGGATCTTAAACATTTATTTTGAGAGTTACAATTGCCCTTTCAAAAACAAAATACTCAACATGTGGTATAACACACAAAAAGCTGGCTGCACTTTCTCTGCTGGTCTATGATAAACAACCGATTGACAAAAATAAACAGGCACATGCAACATTCCTGTTCATACAAGTTCTGATCCAAGGTCCACTGACTTCAACAGGAATCTGTACAGTGACCCAACTAGGCTTTGAACTAGGGAAGTAAACGAACTGGAGACTGGTCTTCTGCTCCATCAGAAACAAGGCTGAACTGGGAGTGACAAACATTTGCCTTATGGAAAACACTGCAATGTTTATAGAGAAATAGATGTTATTTTTGTAAACTTCTAAGAAGATATCAAACATCTGAGAACAGCAGCAAAAATGGCATACAAAAATTAGCTGACAACTACCCTTCATTCTGAAGATGTTAGCTAAGCTTCCAGTAGTAGAAGAAACTGAAAAATCAAAGTGTTAAAAAGGATGAGAAAGCTGTGTGAGGTGGAAGCAGGAAGAGAGCAGGGCTTTTAGAGAGGAGGTGGGGATGAGATTTGTAGGAAGGTCTGAAGGAGAGCTCCACCAAGAAAGTACATCATCATGGATTGTGTATGGTTCTTCGATAACATAACACAAGTTCCCAGTCTTTGTAGAATCCTTAGATGAGATCTCTGTTCATATTTGATAAGGCTCCAAAATTAATGTAAGCTCTTTAATCAACATCTTTAGTGTGCAATTCTGGGTGGACAGCAGATCTGTTGGAGCAGCTGAATCATTATTTCAAGAGAAAGTGAGCTGTCCGGATGTAGCATAGTAACCAGAGCTGTCTGTGGAGAACCTCTGGGAAAGATGGACTGAATTCAGCTGCACTTCTCCAAAGAAGAAGTTCTCAAACATCTGAAAGAGAGGAGTTAGAACCCATGATGAATGTCCACACTACACAAATAGAAGCATGTTTGCAGACCTGCCTGGAAAAATCAACCCTAGAAATTGTGTTCTGACATTTAGTTCTACTTCTGTATTTGTTTTGCATTTAGTAAAACGATTCTTCAGAAGATAGCTTTTTGATTGTTTTTAAATATAAAGTAAGGTTAGCCTTTGTGGAAGGATGCCAACTAAACAGCTCTGGAAAACTGAATTCCTGGAGTATGAACAGCACAGTAGCAGTGTGAGCTTCCACCACCCCATCTCATCCACTTGTCCCAGTCCTGAATTAGAGAGACCACACCTCTAGATATGAGAAATTACTTCAGTCTCCAGGCCTCTTCCAATCCTTAGTGCAAATCACCAACAAGAAGGCCAGTCTGGGTTAACTAGAATTGTTTTTTTTTGCAATGTCCACAGGAACTGGATTGACACCAAATCATTTCCCAGTCAAATAGTTCACAGAAGGCAAAGTTTTTAGCCAGTTTGATCCAAATTCAAATCTGCACAGTAAAAGTGAAAGGCTGTTTATCCTAAACTAACCCCTGAACGACTTGAGTCCTTCTTTATTCAACAAATACCTACAAGAACAAGGCGGGGGGGTGCAAGGGGGAGCCAAAACACAATTCATGAGGGATCAACTCTAGTGATTAACACTATGTATGAGCCAGACAAAAAAGTGACATCAGAATTCATTATAGGAAAGTCAGCAATATTGCTTGGAAATGCATCATGTTCAAGTGTAAAGTGCTTTTCCCATTCCATTAAGATGCAGGAAATTGCTCAACATTAAAATGCCAGTGATGCCTTAGGAAAGTTTTTCAATAAATATTCTGATTTCAAGCTCATTTTAACGCCCCTATGCTGAGGGTCATCCAGGGCTTGCATAATTTAGTCTCTCCATCAGAGAGCCCTCGTTCTGTCTGCGCCTACTGAAGTTTATATCTGTCCCTGTAAATACTGACTCAAGACAGTCATATACAGGGCTTCCTGCTACTATGAAACATGGTAACATGAATGGCCAAGACAAGACTAAGTTAACTAAAGTCTGCTCTTCTAGAGCCAATGATATAATGGAAGAATCAATGTACTCATCTTAATTCCCAAAATCTCAGTAGTTCTCTCAACAGTGGGTGAGGACCCCAAGTGGGGTTACTTCATTAGCAGATGGGGTCATAGCAATCCCAAGCATGCAGGAAAGGTCACTTTACAAAATGACCTCCTCTGCACATTGTGACCTCACAGAAACTGCAGGCAGGAAGTCATCACATGGGAAAGCAATTTTGCTCTACAAAATGGCACCCTCTTCTCCCACGAAAACTCATGCAGTAAATAAATCTGTTAGTCTTAAAGTGCCACAGGACTCCTTGTTTGTTTTGCAGAACCAGACTAACACAACTGCCCCTCTGGAACCAAGAAAGCACAAAGTCCATTTTATACAATTATAAAGATTAAGTATGTTCCCAGAAGCTTCCAAAGTTCACATTAGAACAGCAAGGATCAAAGTGTCTCATTGACAAGCACTGGTGATGATGAAATGGTTTCTTTACTTTTTTGCTTTCATTGCTCTGAAGAATAATTTTCTTTACATCTCCAGACCAGACTTACTGCCAACTGGTCTAAAATCTACTAACCACAAGAAAATTTTAAAATTTGCAACTCTGTCAAGGTGTTCATGCAGTTTACATTTTTCTCCCCCAACTGGTTCTTATAACGCTCTCCCCTGCAAAAATGAAAACACAAATCTGCTTCCTCAACAAAAATGATCACCCTATCATTGGTTACACAGCAGAGATTGTTAACATGCTGGCATTTTGAAGTTATTTTTAAAGAGGAAAAAAAACATTTTGGTGGTAGAAATAATATACAGAATTCCATGAACTCTGCAAATAAATAAAGTTAAATATTGGGGTGGTCCATTCATAGAATCATAGGGTTAGAAGGGACCTCATAGGTCATCTAGTCCAGCCCCCTGCCAGAGGCAGGACCACTCCCACGAAACCATCCCACTCATGGTTTTGTCCAGCCGGGCCTTAAACACCTCCAAAGATCGAGATTTCACCACCTCCCTCAGCAGCTCATTCCAAGGCTTCACCACCCTCCTAGTAAAAAAGTTTTTTCTAATATCCAGCCTCAACCTCCCTAACTGCAACTTGAGACCATTGCTCCTCGTTCTGTCCTCTGTTACTACCGAGAACAGTCGAGCTCCATCTTCTTTGGAGCATCCCTTCAAGTAGCTGAAGGTTGCTATCAAATCCCCCCTCAATCTTCTCTTCTGCAGCCTAAACAAGCCTAATGCTTTCAGTCTTTCCTCATAGGGCTTGTGCTCCAGCCCTTTAATCATTTTGGTTGCCCTCTGCTGGACTCTCTCTGGCATGTCCGTGTCCTTTTTGTAATGGGGAGCCCAAACTGAACACAGTATTCTAGATGTGGCCTCACCAGTGCCAAATAGAGGGGAATGATCACATCCCTTGATCTGCTGGTAATACTTCTTTTGATGCAGCCCAGTATGCCATTGACCTTTTTGGCGGCAAGACCACACTGCTGACTCATGTCTAGCTTCCCATCCACCATGACCCCCAGGTCCTTTTCTACACTGCTGCTACTTAGCTGAATGTTCCCCAGCCTGTAGCAGTGCATGGGGTTTTTCCATCCCAAGTGCAGGATTTTACACTTGTCCTTATTGAACCTCATAAACAGCCCACTGAAATCAAATCCATAAACAAAAGAGCTGATAATAGCAATCCTTTCAAAATAATTATTTATACAATCTTTCAATATAACAGTTTGGTTTTGTTTCTCAATTACAGATATCTCAAAATAATAAGTGGCAGTATTATTTATTACTATTATTTATTAATTAAAAAATCTCCAGCAGTGTAAGTCATTCTGGCAGTAAGGCAGGTATGGCCCAGTTCAGTGACTGTCCATGCCTACGATACAAGTTAAGTGCTTTCTGCTCCCTTGGTGCTTTTGAGAAAAAGAGAGGTGGGTGGGTGGGTTGTGCATGGTCTACACTTTTAGTGACAACCCCTCACTCCCTCAGCGTCCCAGCTACTGAAGCCATCAGAGCCCATAGATACTGATCATAGGTGGCAGTGCTACTTGTCTGGATTTTCCCCGAATCATTCTTTTTTAAGCTAGCTGTTCTGGGAAATCTGAAGGGCTACTGCCAGCTGTCAAATTTTCTGGGCTCAGGCTCATTCCTGAGGTCCTGGTATTCTGTTCTACAGAGGTGGCAATGCTAATTGTGTGTAAAGCCAAAAGAGTAAATGGAAGGCCTGGGAATAAGAAACAAACAGGTAAGGCCTTTCAGCCCTAGACTGGGAGCATCCTCCACAATCTTCAAAATATCAAAGTGGGATTTCCTGGTTGAACAAAGACAGAGAATATTTAGTAGCCTCAGCTACCAGAAAGTCTCCAGGATCACTCTTCCTCTTTAATTGTGTGTCTTGGTTAGAAACACTGCAGAGCTGGGAAAGAAAATTCCTCTTGGCCTCCACACCTTTGTGGAAAGTTGCTAAATGAAAAGTTTTCTGTAACATACTTCAGCCATCTATTCGTCAGTGGGCAAGGAAAATAATGATTAGAGTATGTTGGGTTCTAAGTAGGAACTGTGGTAATCCAAAAACCCATCCAATCCCCATTCTCTTCCCACTTGCTTGGTTTTCTTTTGCACACCTTGCTAAAGACTGGAGGAAAATAGTCACAGATCAATAGGTAGCAGTTAGCAGAAGACATGAACATGGTTTGTAAAAGCTGCACCATGTGACTGGAATGTGGTCTGAGACTCAGCAAAAGAACATTAATTCTATAAATCCAGCAAACACTGAAAGTCTGACTGTCTGCTGCTTCAAGAACTTTTTTTTAATATTGCAAATGAAGGTGAATTTGATGGGCACAGAGGTCAGTTCACATGGTCAACACCATATTTAAATGTGCATTTCTTGGATTATACTAACAAAAGTATGCTAAGCAAATCTACTCATTAGCCCAAGTGCCTGCTATCTTCCCCCCTAAAAAAATTGACTTGGAGTTGAAGCATATACCGTACACTTTTCATACTGGGTCCTAGAGCATCCTTAAGCAAACAAATGCAGAGGCAGGTTATGTCACCCAAAATACAAGCAGTAAACATAATATGGATGCCTATAGACAGGTATCAAAGCCTTCAAAAAGAGACAAAGATTCCTGTGGCACTTGTAAAGACTAACAAATTTCATTATTACATGAGCTCTTGTGGAAGAAAATCCCATGAAGAAGGCTACCCCTTTGGAACGATTCAAAAAGAGACACTCAGAAATGAATATATTAAAACAGAAGTCTCCGAGGGAAGTGAGATGACAAACACATCCATTTACTTTTCATTCAGCAGTCTAAAAGATTTACTGTGCCAAGCCGAACCTATGCGATGTAAGTAAAGGCAGAGTACTGCAAATTATTTATGTTGTGACTTTCTTCCCCCTTATGCAGGCACCCAGCGTCAGTGAATAAAAAATAAGCAGCTTCCATCTCCCTCCATGCAAACTACTTATGGACATAGAAAGGCACACAATTGTAACACATTTGGGAGAATGTAGGCACTGTAACTTAGTAGTTTTCCATTGGGATCAAAAATACTAGCTAGAAAAGGGCAGAGAAAATACAGAGCCATGTCTACCCTTCTTCCCATACCAGCCAGCAGAATGCTTGCACCTTCTTAAAACAGGCTGAAGAAGCAAGGAGTCCTGTGACGCTTAAAGAGTAACAGATTTATTTATCGCATGAGCTTTCATGGGAGAAAATCCCACTTCATCAGATGCTCTGAAGATGGGGGAACTTACAGAATGAGATGAAAATAAATGCAAGGGAGTATAAGACATGGGATCAGGTCATACAGTGACAGCAAATCAGAGCAGTTGTTAAGATTCAAATACTGGGAAATGGCGCATAGAGGAGGGTGAAGTCAAATTACCTGTTGTAATGGGAAATAAAACCATAGTCACAATTTAATCCTGCTTCTACACAATCTAATCTGCATATCAATTCTAATTCAGCAGCTTCTCTTTCAAGTCTTGATGTCCAATTGACTTTCTTGAGCACAGTCATTAACAAATCATCCACAGAGTGATTTGAAACATGGAAGTGCTCAGCAACAGGTTTATGTGTGGTGTTGTTTCTGATGTCAGTTTTGTGCCCATTTATTCTTTTGTGCTGTATATTAGCACACACTAGTAGGCATTTATTAAGGCCCAGTACCCTTCAACAGATTACTATATTAAAAAGCATTTCTAAATTTCTCCCCATACTACACTATACAGACAACCTTTTATTCTTAGCCAAGGAGGCCAAGAATCAAAATGACTGTCATTTTTATAGTCCTGATCTCTCCTATGTTAGTCACTCCTGTTGGAATTTTAAAAAGTAAACTATTCCTGTCTAGAGGTTCATTCACTCTACTATGCACAGATTACACATATGTCCTGGCAATCATTTTATAACAAAAAAGAGATGGTGGAACACTGAAGTATTTGTTTTGGTAACTACACACACATAATTAAACCTTGCAGGTGTAAGCAAAAACGTTACATCAAACTTCACTCCAAAACTCAACAGGTTTTTAAAGAAGGTTTTAAAGGTTTTTTATCACTTTTAAAGAATCTGTAAATTGAAGTAACCAATCAAAAATAGGTGAATTCTTTTCTGTATTTTAAAAAACATTTATTGTAAAAATAAATTCAAACATTTCAAGCTGAAGAAGTGAAAAGTAAAATGTAAGTAACTATGTTTCATATTACTTTTCAATTCCTTGTGTTAGGCATTTGTGAAGCACTCACCATCATATTACTTATGACCTGAGGTTTCCTCTAGACAATGTTCCCAGAATAAGAGGGTTCCTTGTTTTCAGATCTTGGAACAGCAGTGGTGAATCACAGAGCTAATCCACATAAAGACAGTAGCAAAGCACTTCAGCTCCATTTATGGAAAGTGGGAATGGCAGCACAAACTGATGCTTTTAAATCATCTATCATAGGTGAAACAAACATGAGATATATTAATGGATTTGGCTGTAGAGGCAATGGGCAGCAAGAGGACAAAAGGCATCTACAGAAGGAAAGGAAGCAACAGTCTTTGAAACTTCCCTCATGTAGTGTTTCAAAATTGTGCTTTCAGCTGCTTAACCTGCATTTTGCTGCTACTGTCAGGATTATTGCCACATTTGAAAGCTTTGCCTCACATGGCATGGCCAAAATTACAGAAAGAGTTCAGGCAGTTCTGCTGAGAATCTCAATATTCAAAATGCCAAAGGAACAATTCACTGCAGTGCCTTGCAACTAAAAATTACCGCCGAAGAGCTGCATTATCTCGGGATAAATGCACGCACACATCCAAACACACACAATAGTCTGCAGGGAGCTCAGTCCACTGCAAACTCCAATCATGTAAGTACTGCCTTAGGATAGGGCCATTGGAAATTAACAGGACAGAACTGTCTCTGGCGAATCAGCAGCGCAGTCTAGCTGAGACATAATACGTCATTAGCTTGTGACTGATTAACCTACAAAAGAGCTGTCCTTTTTATGGATATGATGGACCCAAATGTTTCAGCCAAGAAGCAAGTTCCAAAAATATGCACTTTCTTTTTTGGGAAGCAGGGAGAAAAGGGGCAGTGGCAAGTACAGAAAACCCCAAACGCCTGTCAGCTTAGATGGTAGCCTAGTACAGTAATCTCTTGTCTCTTCACTATGCAGGTGCTGCACATTTGTTAAAATCCCTTGGAGAAATACCTGCATGCAGCATACTAGGATAACTCTGCGCTATCCCTGCTGGTGTGCAACTCTTACAAAAATGAATTTCTGAAATGCAGCTTGCAGTTAGAAAACCATCACGTTGCGCGCGCACACACAGCACAGCACTGAGAATCACTGGACAGAAATGTCAGGCAGTGTAGATCTGCAGAGACTGCTTTGTGCTATGATATCAAATTCAGGATTAAAGATAGGATTTACATGTAGAAAATGAAGCTGTTCTACATACTGCAACAGCAGCCTTCAGATCCCCCAACCACATCCATCACCCAGCTAGTCCCAATGAGAAGCTGTATTCAAGTATATGAAAATCACTGAACGAAAGTAGGATTAAAATAAACAGCTCCTGTCATGGACTTTGATGCCCTGATGGAGGTGATGTCACTGCTTTTGTTACAATCGTCTGCCAAGGTTTCCTGTCAGTCAAGATCAACTCCAAGTTCCTTCATATCTCACTTGCATGTATCTAAGCTATGATGTTCTGTTCTTGTTCCCTCTGATAGCTCCCCCATCTAGTTGTCCTTAGGTCTGGGTCCATCTTTGAATCAACACAGATGGCCCAACCAGTGAAGAAGCCTCTGGTTGAGCAGAGCTGTGAAGCTTGGTACATTTGCCCTTTAAAGAACTTCTATACTGATAACTTGATCTTGCCATCTGATGTTGAATACAAAGCATAAGAAGCATAAATGGAAACCATTTAACCTTTTCTCCTGATGAGTTTAATTTGTCCACATTTCCCCACCATACATGAGAATGCTGATGATGTAAGTTCAGTACACTATCCTTTTGGTCTTGATAGTAAGCTTTGAGTTGCTCTTTTAGTCAGTCTACTAAGGTCGTGGCAGCCTGTCCAATGACACACTTAGTTCTTCATCCAGTGAGAGACTGGAAGTCACTGTAGAAACTGAACAGCTGAACTTCCAGACTACTACTAGCTGGTTTGCATTTAAGGTGATTAAAGGATCTTGTGCAACCTCCTGGCCTAATAAAACTGTTTTCTTAAGAAAATACTCTGAAAAATGTAGCTAAACCAGAGGCCTGATATTATTATGGGCCAGAGAAGATAGGTTGCTCAGCAACGTATGTCTCTCCACCAACCAAAAGATTCTTCAGCACAAATGTAGTGAGGATACATTCTTGCACTTGACACAACAGATGTTAGAAGAATGGATGGACTAGTAGATCAAAATGATTAATGGCAAAATTACTCCAGAAAAATTTATAAAAATTGAAGTGAATTTTAGAGTTCATGAATGTGAGTACAACAAACAACATTAACTACAGTAAAGCTTTGCAAAGCATCCGCCTTGTCTTGCACTTTACCATCCATCCCCAAACAGTTCTGCTAGCAAACCCGAAGAGCAAGATGAAACACCCTGTGAATTCCAGGTTCTCACTGAGCTGTCTAATGTAGCTCAATCCTAATTTGTATCACTTTCATTTTCTACTTGGATAACTCAAACAGGTTTGCCAATGCTTCTCAATTCTGAGCCACACCCCTACTGTTCCTAGTGAAGGATTGTCTAGTCTCTAGAAAACATTAGTCTTTGCCAATAGTAAATTTTGGGCAAACACCTCTTAAAGACTATGCTAAGAGAAAACCAAACTCATTCCATTCGTGAATGAAACTAAATTTCAACTTAATCCTCTAGAAGTTAAAATTCCTCTTATCAGTTCATGGAAGATAAGATACATACTTGCAATCAAACATATACAACCTGGCAACATATCAAATTCCAGGACTTTCGTTCAATTAATAGATTTCTATTTTCTCATTCAAAATATGTTTTCTGAAGCATTTCAGTGCCAAAAATGATTTTACTCTGGTTATTATTCACTCCAGGTTCTGCTTCCCCAATGATTATCTGACAGAGGTTTAATGACGTTTGGACGCTTTCCAGCAGTAATGTGAAAGGACTGAAGAAAGAGCAGGCAGACAGGTGCTGATCCAGAGAAGCAGCTCCTTATAATGCACATCACCTTCTGTCAAAACTAGAAAGCTTCTCCCTTTTAATGGCTTTTAAGGCATGCTAGGCAGACGATGAACAAAAGGTTTAATTATTGCACAGGTGTTTTACGATTAAGATGTGCTCCAGAGGAGTTCCACAGCAAGCACAGAAAAAAATTACTGAGAGGGGAAGAGAGAGAAGGCATTGTACTTTCCCAAGGGTACACCTCACACCACGGCTTCAAAATCAGAAAGACAAAGAACATGTCAGATGGATATTTAAATAATTTGTTTCATTCTGCAAGCACACATCTGGCTCTGACCCACTCTTCTCCGCACTGACATGCAGTATAATCCTTATCCTCTTGATAAGGTGGATGAACAACCCCTTAAATGTTCTAGATTTTTGCAGAAGATATGTATATACATATTTTAATCACAGATGCAATGAAGCAGTATGAACCAATGTATGGGAAAATGTCTAATGTCATAAAAACGTAAATGGGTCATCCACCATTTTCTCAATTTATATATAATGCAAAATAAATACCATAATTTATCACAAATTCATCTGTTAATTTTTCGATCAATTTTATTAACTGGTTTTGCAATAAAGCAAATAAATATGAAATTATTACAACTGAGCTTTTAAAAAAGTCTCATTAGTGCCAACCGCAGTGCAGCAAGGGAGGTTACTTACTTTAACTGATGTTCTTTGAAATGTGCAGCCCCTATGTGGATTCCATACATGAATTCATATGCACACCATGTGCCAGAGCTGGAACTGCTTGATGTAGTCTCCGCCAACCCTCCTGTGCATTATGCATGGTCCACAAGGAGTGTCCCAAGTCTTATGAGACTGCACGGGTCAATATCCCCTCACTTCCTCTGACTAACAGGCACCAAGCCCACAGCATGGGGAATGGTGGGGGGAGGGTAGTGAGACTGGAATCCAAATAGGGATCACAAATCTTGAAGAATCATCTTTTATTGTAAATAATCTCTCTTTTTATTTCACATGCTGGCCCCATATGGATTCCGTATATGGACAGCATTTGTCCACAAGACATGGAGGCTACACAATACCAGGAAATCTGTACTGTGGTGGGGAGCCTTCAACAGGCAGAATTAGTTTTGCTGGGGGTGGTGGGGCAATAGTTGGCCTTGTGCGTGTGGTGTCAGGAATGTACATGGCGAAGGGCATAAAATGCCAGACAGACCTGGTGGAGCAGCTGGAGTCAGGTGTAGGGGTGGTCAAAGTGGCAAAGGACTCCAATTTGTCACAGTGTTTGGTCTTCTGCTTCACTTCAGACTTCTGTGGAGCAGCTGCTGTTGCACCAGCACATGACTTCTCACCCAGCTTGTTTAAGATCAGAGAAGTAATGTTGCTCTTGGAGGCAACCCCTGTTGGGGAATCTGCCTTTCTGCCCATAGCTGTGCTTCTTACCACCATGATGGGTTTTAGCCAGTAGCAAGTGTGCTGTTGCTCTAGCAGGGGCCACACTTGCCGCTGCTGTGGCTGGCCGTTCCAGAGTCTGTCAGTGACACCACCAACTGCATTGCCTCCTCTGTGAGGTGTTTACATAGTCTCAGTTCTTCAGCTTCATGAGTTCACAATGAGAAGATCGGCAAATGAGCACCTGGGTCTCATCAAGACAGTGAAGACGGCATTGGAGCTTGTCATTTACTGAGAAGGATCATGGACACAGAGTGCAGTTCTTAAACCCAGCTTGCCCGGTATAATCCACTAGAATGGGTAGGATGTCCCAGATGGAATCGAACAGTAGACTAACAAACCTAAAATATGATAACTACAGCTTACTACAAAAACTATCCACAACATTAAAACGGTTAAAACCTTTATTTTTACACAGATCAAAAAGTGAAGAAGAGAGATGTTACAACTCTGGCCACACAGCAGTAAGAATGAACTGAAGGAGCATCAACTTGTGCAGTCTCATAAGAGCTCAGATACACCCTGTGGACTACACACAAATGTGGATCGACAAAGACTAACTCAAACAGTTCTGGCTCTGGCATACATAAGAACCCACATATGGAATCCACATAGGGACCAATGCTTGCAGAACAAAACTAACTATATATATATATGTATTTTTTTTTAAATAAAAGGAAACATTTTAACTCAACCTCATATGAAGTCAGCTATGCTTTGGGTTTTAAAACAATAAACATATAATTGCTTCTTCCTGAAAAGTTATCTTTACCTTATTACGAATTTTAAGGGAAAAAACTTGTGGTAGGCATTTGTTTAAAAATTTTCTTGTACTGAATAAAAGTAAACCACACATGAAAGCAAATAAATCTGTGGTATCGAAATAAGAAAATCACTACATAACATATTGGATGTTTTGCAAAAGTTTCATGCAATAATCCCAAAATACATAAGCATGCTGTAGGTACTATAGGCAATATAATAGCCAACATTTTAAACACAAGTAGCTAATGTTAGACTACAAAGTCATTATTTAAATACTAAATAAGTGGATTTTCAAAAAAAAAAAAAATCAGCATCAACAGCACCCAATGAAGCCTATGGGAGCTGCAGCACGCTCTGCACTTTTGAAAAATTGACTTATTTATAGAGCCTTGTTCAGATACAAAATTTGGGTCTGTATCCAAACCACAGTCATGGTCTCTGGATATCTACAGTTTTGCAGGGCTCTACTTATTTAGGTGTCTAAATATGGATTTAGGATTGAGATTTTTTTCCCCAAAGTTATGCATGGGATCTAGTCACACAGCTTACTTTTAAATTAAGGCCACCTCCCTTGTTGGCCCAGCTAGTGGAGGATGTGACCACAGTACTCCAGGTCTTCATTGTTCCCCAGATTGCATACAGGATATTTAGTCCTATTACAAGGGCCTGATGTATCTTAATGCAATGAATGTAGAACTGTGGGCCTGCAAACAATTCTTTCGCTGCTTCCCCCATAGGAATTATTAGAACAGTTGACAACAATCTGCTTCACAGAGAAACCAAATATTAATGACAGCAAGTTAGGGCATTCTTGCCATTGCCTTCTTACATATTATTTTCAAATGTAACATACATTTTACTATCTGGTAGATATAAAACATTCACAGTGCCTTCTCCTCCTTAACTGCTAGTCTATGAAATAACAGTTCATTGTGAAATTATGGGATGACTGCATCAGCATTGAATGAGACATACATAAGTTAAGGACAATGGGAAGGGAGACAGTCAGAAAGATATACTTTATCATGACAGTTAAATTAATCTGGTAGACTCTTGCTGTTGTTTCACAGAATCATAAAAACTGGAAGCGACCATGACAGGTCATCGAGTCCAGTTTCCTGCACTCATAGCCGGACCAAGTACCCCCATTAAACCACCCCTGGCAGGTGTTTGTCTAACCTATTATTAAAAACTTCCAATATAGGAGATTCCACAACCTGCTGAGGCAAGTTATTCCAGTGTTTAATCAATCTGACAGTTAGGAATTTTTTCCTAAATGTCTTGTCTGAACCTCCCTTGCTGTAATTTAAGCCCATTGCTTCTTGTCCTATCTTCTGTGATTAAGAAGAATAATTGGCTCCTTCTTTCTCATAACAACCTTTTGGGTATCTGAAAATTGTTATCACACTCCCTCTCAGTCTCCTCTTTTCGAGACTAAACAGACCCAGCTCTTTCCATCTTCCCTTATAGAGCTCTAATCATCTCTGTTGCCCTTCTCTGGACTTTCTCCACATCATTTTTGAAATGAGGAGCCCAAAACTGGACATGGTATTCAAGTGAGGCCTAGTCAGTGCAGAGCAGAGTAGAAGAATCACTTCTTGTGTCTTACTCACAATACTCCTGTTAATATACCCCAGGATGGCATTTGCTTTTTTTGCAACAGTATTACACTGCTGACTCATATTTAGCTTGTGACCCACTATTACACCCAGATCCCTTTCTGCAGTACTCCTTCCTAGGCAGTCATCGCCCACTTTGTATGTGTGCAATTAGTTGTTCAACCCTAAGTGGAGTACTTGGCACCTATCTTTATTGAATTTCATTCTATTTATCTCAGACCATTTCACCAGTTTGTCCAAATCATTTTGAATTGTGATCCTATCCTTCAAAGCACTCGCAACCCCTCCCCAGCTTGGTATCATCTGCAAACTTTGTATGTTTGTTCTCGATGCCATCATCTTAACACAAGACTCTTTGGGGCCAGCCGATGGGCTCTCACAGTTGAGGCCTTTCCCTTTGGATTTCTCTGTCTTTCATAAGCACAAATCTGTAATGTTCAGGGCACAATGCAAACCATTTGTTCTGAAGTCTGATTCCCTCGATTCTTCATCAGTTTAAAAAATAAATGCACTTCAACTATATAAATAAGGCCTAGTTGCTATGGTGAAAGGTACTTTGCAAACCAACAAATAAAACCATCTCTCGGAATTAAATGAATTACCAGTTGTCTTTTAAAAACCACACTTTTTCACATTTGCAGATTACTAACTTTCTAAAGTTGACTATACCTCAAAACTTGTGTATCCCAGGTAGAATGAGTCTTTGAAAAAAAGCTTCAAACCCCAGAATTAACTCCTTAATTTAAAAAATGCAGCCTACCTCCTGTCAGCACAAGCCACCTGTGGACCATGTCTCTTTCAAACTGAGAACTGTGCGACATCTCTGCGTTCCCAAGCAGCCCATACTAAAGCAAATGCTTATATGCAGCTAGGCTGGCTTCTCTCATTTTCAACTGCTGCCATAATTGTTCATGCTAGTTTTTACACTGAAGAGCCAGGATGCTACAGAACCATGAGGAAACAAGGAGCAGTCACTATCATGTGATCTGCAAGCTCTACTCAAGCCACCAGTGGTCCAGAGAGTACAGTTTAAGGACTACTGAGTAAATATATGCAGGCTCATGAAATTATAAACCAAATGGGCCCAGACACCCTTTTGGATGACCCACCTCCTTTCCCTAAACAACTTGTTCTCTCTCATGTACTTAAATACTATGACTGGATTTTCTGTTAAGGAATCATTATAATTCAACTCTTGGCAGGTTTAATGATGAAAACCATCCCTCGAAGATCAAAAAAATGAAGTTGGTCACTGCTGCCTATGGCAGAACAGTGATTTCAAGGAAACTAAGAAAGCTAGCAGACCCACTGCAGTAAAAAGGAGGAGATGGGCAAGGAAAGGGGAAGGAGAACTACCGAGGTCCTAGAGCTAATTTTCAGAATTGTTGAGCACTCATAACTCCAATTAACGTCAAGAGAAGCAGAGGATTCTCAGCACTTCTACCATCACCTGTCCATCAAACCACACAGCAAAACTAAAAAAAGACGACTAAGGCAAGCTAGTTCAATCTTCATTCGTTACATTTTCCCCTTATGTAACTTATCTCAGTTTTTCTGAATATTTTCAGCGACTTCCTCTTTGATCTATTTCAATGACTGAGCACGCTAACAAATAAAATTTCTCTCCCAATGCTTAGTATGAGTTCTCATTTTCTATTTCAGATCAATATTCCTTGCTTTGCCATATTCAGATGATGCGTATAAGCCTCCTTCTTCAAAGATGTGATTTTAATGTAAGTATTTATACAATAACCCACTTAATCTCTTTGTTTATACAGTACAAAAGTTGATTTCAATCTTATCTGCTCAACGGTCCTCCAATCATGACATTCTAATGGCCCTTTTTAAACCTAACTTAGCCTTTCAGCATCCTTAAATATTGAAAGCATCAGAAATGAATGCACTGTTCTGTACTCTACAAGTGGCAACCACAGAAATTTTGCTTTTCATTCTTTTATAAACAAACTTGAGAAAGCACTAGTTGTTTTTTCCTCACAGAATGATGCTGCATTACAAGTCCATATTGTTTCTCTCTTATCACCCCGTCTTCTTCTGATTCAAAAAACTTTCTATATAGTTCTCCTTTTATATCGGTTACCATTCCCCCTCCACCATACGTTACTTTGCATCTATTTATAGTACATCAGTTTACTGACTGTAACTAAAAATCACTAATCTTTTCTGACTCTTTTGGAGTCTTCATCACACCTTATGAATATTTCCTATTCCTTTGATTTTGTACAGTCTTTGAATTTGACACGAAATAGAGTCTATTTCAGCAAGAGCATCAATAAAACAGCTAAACCGTACAGGTGCCAATACTGATTGCTGAGGAAAACTATTAAAAAAAATTCCCTAACTGAGGGTGACACCACTAATGATTATAGTACTCAGTCAGCCAGGCAATTGTTAATCCATGTTATTGTATTTTTATCTAGCCAGTTATTTCTTCCATCTCATAATTTTTTTAATGTGGTACTATAGTCAAAACTTTAATGAAATCCAAATACTCCCTAGTATGTTCACTGCACTATTTTTGGCCACCAACTTACAATTATAGAAGAGAATACTATCACATTCACTCAGAAAGATCTGTTTTTCATTAGTCCTCATTTCTCTCTCAAGATCGTTTCTTCCCTCAAGTGTAGGCAACTGAAGTCCCTTAACATATTATGTAATCTGTATTAGAGCAGAACCCAACTGAGATCACAGCCTCACAGCACTTGGCACTGTACATTCAGCAAGAGGCAGTCCTTGCCTGGAAGACCTTGCAAACTGTGACCAGTACTCCTGGGCACTATTGTTAAACAAATAATAAAGAGATGAGAAGACAGACAATCGGTGAGAGAAATGGAGGGTTATTACACTCTTAACAGATAGGAAATAGATTCTGTGACTTGCCCAACATCACACAGGAAGTCTGTGGCTGGAACTGAACTTATTTTCTCTGAATTACAGATGATGCCTCTATCATAAGGCTATCCTTCTCTTTCATAACTTCAAAAGTTGCCCATTACAAAAATTAATCATTAACTTAATTGGTCAGTAGTTCCTATTATCTTTTTTCTTCTTTTACTCTTTTAGAGCCAGATTTTTCTGAGATTCAACTGATTTTTCATAGCTGTATTTCACCAGCTGCCCCCTTGATCTTTCACCTATGTACCTATTAATATGAAGAAAATATAAGATGTCATAGTTAATCTTTTTACTTAAAGAAGATGAAAACCAACATTAGTTAAGGGAACTATAATTACTCCTTTACCCTGTACCCCACCACCAAAAACGAAACCCACTAGTCCTCTTTCTCCTTTGAGAAGCTTCTCCAGCTGGGAGCAGGACACCAAGCAGTCTTCCTGGACAGGAACTTTATACTGTTTCTTTGCTGAGGTCTGGTTTATGGTACAGACCAGTATTGGTATAACAAAATCACTCAGGGATAGGAAAAATCCACAACCCTGAGCAACATAGTTATATTGACCTAACCCTGTATATACAGTTCTATGCTGGGGGAGGAACTTCTCAGGAAGGTGGATTAACTATGCTGATAGAAGAGTTTCCTCCCATGAGCATAGAACATCTATATTAAAGCACCTCAGGGGTGCAGAGTTTTAAGTGTAGATGTGCCCTAAAATGTAGATATCTTGCCCATATCTCTTTTCCTGCCAATAAGTAGCCACTTCATTATCTAACTTGCCTTTTGTCTCAGAAGAATTGGTTTGGACTCTTCCCAGACTTGGAACAGGTCTTAGTAACACCTTACAATGGAATTTCATAAAATGTCTGGCAACTCTGTACCAAATCAATACTGACAGCAAATTGTGTTTTCAAATGACAAATCACAAGGCATACTTTTTGTACAGAGATTATTATAGTATGTGAGGTGGTGTAGTGGAGAGAGGCCCCCGCAGCCACAGAGGCTGCCATGCCGGGCACAGAGCACCAGAAAGCTCCCGCACTCCCCCTGCTGGGCAGAGAAGACGTCTGCTTGGGACTTGACCCGGAAACCTGAGGGAAGAGCTAGGAAGAGGGGGGGACTAGATAAAAGGGCAGACCAGGAACCCACTGGGGGAAACTTTTAGGAGGTGGACCGACTGGCCACCAGAAGTCTGGCCAGCAGAAAGGCCGGAGCCTCCTCGTGCAGGCCTGGAGGATTGCTGGAGAGACCCAGAGGCAGGCCCTGACTTCTACTCCATCCTCGGGGCGGACTTGGAGGAGTTGCCCTCAGCCAAGGAACTGGAAGACTGGACCGGGGCCCAGACCACAGCGGGTGAGAACCTTGAGGAGCTACCCTCGGCCGAGAGCCTAGAGGGTCCCGCAACACCCGGACCCTGTGATTTGAACGAATTACCGCTGACGGATGGAACCAAGGGGCTGCCAGACCTCCCATCCGTCGACAGCGAAGGCCTGACTGGGATCCCACTGGCCATGTACCCAGGGCATGAAGAGAACTATGAACCCCAGGTAACCTGGAAGGGGATGGGGAGGAAGTAGCCCAGGGACAGTGGGTGCTTGCCCTACTGTGACGAGTCAGCGTGCTTCAGCAGGAGCCCTGCTGACATAGTGGCACCCTGTTCTGCCACCTCTAGGGCCCTGGGCGGGAATGCGTTCCCCTCACCCTTCCCCCATTACCATCCACTGAACCGCTACGGTGTTTGCCTTGCCCTGCCTGAGGGCTGAAGGCCTGAACTGCCACTCTGAGAATCCGGAGGCTATAAGTCAGAGAAATCTGCCTCGCCCCGCTGAAGGGGCTGGAAGTCAGAGGACATTCGAGGCGTGTTCAGCTGGCGGGTGGGCTGACTCCCTCGGCTCTGGGGATCTCACCTGCCACAGAGGGTGAATACTGGGGTACAGACTCTTAAATTTTATTGTCTCAGGAAGTGAGATTAACTATACTAGCTAGAGGCAGGCATGTTCTTTGCAAGTGGACTCATCAGCCTTAACTTGCATTACCCCTGCCATTCTTGTCCTGAGTCTCCATATGACTGTGACAATGAACCCCAGTTCTGACCTGCAATGTCTCTTGATACTCTAGTTGTGGACCTCTACCGAATACTCTGTCATTTATAATGAACAATGATGTAGTCATGTTTGCGCAACAAGAACCAGGCTGGGTAGAATAAAACTGAGTTTTCCAATTTGACAATTTAGCTCTTTCTACAGCATTCTTTCCACACTCTGCTTCCCAACTTCCTTAATAAAAGCAATCAAACCAAATAATTACACAGAATGCTTGAGGATCAAGTTTAGGGAGTACAGAAAAGAGAATGTTTGTGTAGCATATTGCACTTGGGCAACAGAATAGCTCTGGAATCCCAGCATAAAAAGAGGCAGGAGATTAATTAACAGCCTGTCATTCAGTAAGTATTCAGAAGTTAATGAAGCCACTTTACAAAAGGGCAACCTCCTAAGCAGAAAAATATAAATAATGTATATAAATTGTGCGAAGTGGGAATGTGGAAAGAGAATCAGCACATCTCTGCAAGATTGAGTTGGAAAGCATCACTAGATCAATGGCTGCCTGTGGCAGGGCTCTAGCATTGAGAAGCCTGCAGCCCACGATGAGTCATATAATTAATTAGTGCCAACAGATGTTACTATGAGCACGTGGCTGACAGAAGGGAAATATTAATTGACCACGTTCAGAAATGTAGGGGGGGGTGGAGGAGAATGACAACATTTCTTACAGCAAGACTTGTTTTGAAGTAGTTATCTACTGTCCTGTCATGCTCCAAACACCAAGCATCTCTTTTGGCTACCACACAAATCAATTAGGAGTTTTAAAAATACCCTTTGTCATATTTCAGACCACACTAGAATGAGAAGGACATTTGTGGTAGACAGGACGTGTTTCCCTGCTTCTACAAACCATGAATCACTGGAGCAGATCCATAAGACACAATGGTGCAGCAATCAAATTGGGGGCCAGTAGAGGGAGCATCTTTTATTCCTTAAAAATCACTGAGATTTTTGGATAAAGTGTAAAGAAAAAAAGATAGTTTAAGTCTCACTCAGAATCTGAGAACAAATTTAGTGTTTATGTAATAAAGGACTGGAAATATTGTTAGGCATAATGTGGGCTGGCGCCCCAGAAGTTCTTCTCTTGGACATGCCAGCATAGCTGGCTTCTGCCTTTCTGTAAGTTCCCCCATCTTCAAAGCATCTGACAAAGTGGGATTTTCTCCCATGAAAACTCATGCAAAAAATAAACTTGTTAGTCTTTAAGTGCTTCAGGACTCCTTGTTTGTTTGTTTTTCTAACATTCAGTAGCCTGTTTTTAGAGCCAGCTTCAGGATTTTGAGGGCTCACCACATTCTTAGATCACATTAAGATGCCTGTATTAACTAGTGACTATGAGAGCAACAAAGTAATTTTTTCTTCTGACCCACAGAAAAATGTGTGTGTAAGTCTCCAGGAGTGAAGACTGTTGCAGTAAACCACAACATACATGCCTTAAGCATCTCTTCCACATGCATCCTTATTTGTTCTAGCCTTAAGAATGAACGAATAAATACTATAATAAAATATTGTAATACTTCCAATTATAAAGTATCTAGATTTGTTTACTTTTAAAATAGATTTTTCCCGTGGAGATCAAGTAAATAACATAAATAGATTTTAAAGTGATGTTTCACCTTATTTTGGACATACAATACTACAACCCACTTAAACCACAATCATTTAACACTGACCTTCAGTATATTTCGGCCATCAAAAGTCTCCCTTTCCTTGAAAGGTAATTTCCCTGTAAGAGCATTACTTTGTTCTTCAGCTGCAAATAAGTCACAAGAAAGAACTTCAGATGAGATGATACTTCACACTGCTTCCTCCTCCCTGCCCCCAACCCAAAAGTCTCTGTATCCAGTTAATAAAAACATTTAGTATACAAGTTTTTATGTATTTTTGTGTTAGCAGAATTTGCAATTTAATTTAAAAAGGAAACACCAAATCACAAATACTGTGAGGATTTTGTATAGCTGACAGCACAATGTAATAAAATCAGCCAGTGAAAGCAGATCCCAAGTACTCTGTCCTGTCAGAAATTCAGCAGTGACATGCTCTTGGATACCAAGTACTTTATTAAGTGTATAATCATAATGTAAAGCACTTTCTTGATAGCACCTAGAAAAACCTGGATTCATCTCTGAGGAAGTGTCCTTGCAGTTTAACACACACACACACACACACACACACACACACACACACACACACACACACACACACACGATTATAGTCATGTCCACAGAAGTTAGAAACTGCAAGTTTAGTTCAGCTGCCTTGTACATATGCATAATAGTACAGCCTTTAAGTACATGATCATATACTATTTCTTCCTCAAGACCTCTCTGCCTCATTCAGTGAATGGGAAGTCTCTCAACATTTCTTTTTACCCATGACATTCAATGTATGATGCAAGGCCTCACTTAACAGAGACCATCCAAATCATATTGCACTGAACACAAAGTTATTTGTTTCAGGCATTTCTATGGTGCTTCCATCATAGTACTGAGTGTTCCACAATCAGTTTCTCAACAAAACACCCCTCCAAGAATAGTGCTATTACTATACTAGTTTTACAGTAGATGAACTTCAGCACCAAAAGATTTATGAACAATTACGGCCAAAATTGTCAAAAATTCTGCTTATTTTCAGTGCCCAACTTGAGATGCCTATGGCCTGATTTTACCACATAGCATCTTTCATATGCAAGCCACTTGAGACTGACTGGTTTATAAAATAATGAGTTAGGTAAGAAATAAGTTACAGCTTGCAAGTACAGATATTAGGTACTGAGCAATAGCTTGTGTTCAGCCATAAGCAGCAGAAGCTCATTTAACAAGAAAGGGAATACTGATAAACACAACAGAACTGTTTTCAAAATTCACATGGAATCTTTAACCCCTCCCCCACTCACCCCAAAAGATGATTATATATGGCCATGATTTAACTTCTTATGGAAAATCAACACCTTTAATAATGCAGCATACACGCAGGTTACTCACCTTGTGCAGTAGCCACGGTTCTTTGAGATTCATGTCCCTGCACTGCTCCACTACAGGTATGTGGCTGTGCCTGCACCTAACACCGGAGATCTTCAGAGCAGAGCCCATTGGGGGGGGGGGGGGCGCATGCGTCCAAGGAGTTCGTTGCTGCCTTCCCACCATTTGGAATGCGCGCACCCCCTCCCACCCAGCTGTTCCTTCTCTACCGCGGAGCACAGAATGAGGAGCACTCTGAAGTAGAGAGGAGGCGGGTGGGCAAAGAACCATGGCTACTGCACAAGGTGAGTAACCTCTGTTTCTTCTTCAATTAGTGTCCCTGCTGCTCCACTATAGGTGATTGATGAGCAGTATGCTAATTGGCAGAGGGGGCTTCAGAATTATCCCTTTTTGCTGCATTGAGTACTGCCAGACCTAAGGATGCGTCCAAAGAGGCATCATTGTCAATGGCATAATGCTTTATGAACATATCTGCAGATACCCAAGTGGCGGCTCTACAAATGTCCAGTATTGGGATGTTGCGAAGAAAAGCAGTGGTACTGGAGATCGATCTGGTAGAGTGAGCTCTGACTGAGTGCAGTGGTTCAGAGCTGTGCTTCTGATAGGCTGTACGGATGCAGGTAGAAATCCACTTGGAAAGTCTTTGATTAGATATCGGATTTCCTTTGAACCTTTCTGCCACCGAGACAAATAGTCTAGGCGTTTTACGGAAAGACTTTGTCCAACCTATATAAAAGGCTAATGCCCGTTTGACGTCCCAGATATGCAAAGCCGCTTCAGTATGGTTCATATAGGGTTTTGGGTAAAAGGCCACTGGTGGAGTGTTTGGTTGATATGGAACGCCGAAGAGACTTTCAGTAGAAACTTTGGGTGAGGTCTAAGAGAAGCCTTATCTTTCGTACGGACAGTAAAGGGCAGATAAGCCATAAGAGCTGCGATTTCACCTACGTGCCTAGCTGATGTTACAGCCACCAAAAATGCAACCTTCATTGACATATGAAGTAGGGAACATGTTGCCAACGGTTCAAAGGGCAGCCTGGTGAGCAATCTCAAGACTAAGGACAGGTTCCATGGAGGCACCGGGGGTCTAACGTCTGGGTAAGTATTCTGAATGCCATCCATGAAACGCTTGATAGTGTGGTGGGAAAACAGGGAGGAATTATCCACGGAGTCGTGGAACGTTGAGATAGCTGCCAAATGAACTTCAAGGGTAGCTGTTCCTAGACTTCTTTCTTTCAAATCCAGAAGATATTCGAGGACGTCCAGGATTAGAGCAGACTGTGGGGTAAGGCAAGATTCCTGACACCAGATGACGAATCTCTTCCATTTCTGTAAGTATGTGGCTCTCATTGCTGGTTTTCTACTGTTTATCAACACCTGTTTCACTCTATCTGAGCACTGTTGTTCAAGGTCGTCAAGTCACTGAGGAGCCAGGCCGTGAGATGGAGTCTGTTGAGGTGAGTGTGTCAAGTTTTGCCTTTGTTCTGAGTCAGCAGGTTGGGGATGAACAGAAGGCTGATTGGCAAGTCTATGGACATTCGCAAAAGGGAAGAGTACCATGGTTGCCTCGGCCAAGCTGGAGCAATCAGTATGAGCATTGTCTTGTCTTGTTTCATTTTTTGGAGTGTTTTGGGGATCATGGGAATTGGGGGAAAGGCATACAGAAGATTGTGATGCCACTTTATTAGAAACGCATCTGCCAATGACCCCTGACCGCGGCCTGCTCTTGAGCAAAAAAGATTGTATTTTTTGTTGTTCTGTGTCACAAACAAGTCCATCGTTGGATGACCCCACCATTGGAATATAGTCATCAGAACCATGTCATCTATTTCCTATTCGTAGGGTTCTTTTACGTTTCTGCTCATATCGTCTGCAGTCGTGTTGAGCCCGCCAGGTAGGTAAATTGCAGATATCTGAATGTCGTGATGCAGACACCACTCCCATAGTTTCAGGGCCTCTACACAAAGGGATTGAGACAGAGCGCCTCCTTGGCGGTTGATGTAAAACATCAACGCAACGTTGTCCTTTTGTATGTTTATATTCTTGCCCACTATCAGATGTAGGAAATGTCAACAGGCATTCCTTACTGCCCGTAGCTCGAGAAGGTTTATATGTAAGTGTCTCTTGTGACGTAACCACTTGCCCCTGCATGGTCAGGTTCCCCAGTGGGCTCCCCATCCTGCAAGAGAGGTGTCGGTGGAGAGCAGGAAATATGAAGCTTGCTGAATGAAAGGAACACTGTGCAGAAGATTTTTTGGAAGACTCCACCAGGTAAAGATGTCTTTTATTGGTTGTGGCATGGAGAGGATGTGATGCTTTGAATGCTTGTGCGGCTTGAAGTTTTTTAGAAACCATATTTGCTGATGCCTCATATGGAGTCTGGCGTTGGGCACCAGATATGTTGCCACTGCCATTGGGCCAAGGAGCTGCATACATGTGAAAGCCGTAACCGTGGGAGAGGAGAGAACATCTCCTATGAGGTTTCATATGGCTGTGACACGGTCGTTTGTGAGGAAAGCCCTCCAGGAAGGAGTGTGAATTCTCGCTGCTATGAATTGAATTTCCAGAGCTGGATGCAGAAGGGATTTGCTGTAATTGAATGTCAATCCCAGGGAAAGGAACAGTCCCTCCATGATTCTTACTGCCTCTTGGGTGGCGGAGAATGACCTTGCCTTCAAGAGGAAGTTGTCCAAGTAGGGGAAGATTGTTACCCCCTGTCTGTGTAAGTGGGCTACGACTGCCGCCACGACCTTTGAAAAAACTCTCAGGGCCATAACGTAGGCCAAAAGGGAGTACGTTGAACTGGTAATGGTTATGCTGGAAGGTGAAACGAAGAAATTTCCTGAGAGCTGGGTGGATGGTAGTATGGACATCTGCGTCTTTGAGGTCGAGGGACACCAGCCAATCATCTTGCTCTAGGGAGGGAAGAATATTAGACAGAGTTACCATTTTAAATTTTTGCACCCAAATAAATTTGTTGAGGCCTCTAAAGTCTAGGATTGGCCTCCAACTCCCTGTTCTCTTTTAGGTTAAGAAATATCGGGAATAAAATCCCCTTCCCCTGAACTGAGTGGGGACCTTCTCTATTGCCCCGATGCTTAAGAGAGCATGTATCTCCTTCCTCAGGCGTTGCATGTGAAAGGAGTCCCTGAAGAGGGACAGGGAAGCAAATTTGCAAATAGGTATGGATGTGAAAGGAATTAGGTATCCAGTGTCAATTATTTCCAACACACATTTGTCTGACGTGACGGAAGACCATTGGTAAAGGAATGGTGAGAGCTTGTTGTTAAAGAGGAGGGGTGTTTCTGTACCAATGCTGTCATGTGAGGTGTGATGGTTAGGCAAATCCTCGACCGAACTCTCAAAATTGCTGCTTGGCTGCTGGAGGTTGAGTATTAGAAGAGGACTGGGCTTGAGTTCTGTTGCCTTAACGTGAATTATCAAACCTCCTGTGCTGCTGTTGGTACAGGTATCTGGTGCTTATGTAGATTGGTACCTGTTATTTCTAAATCTAGGCATGGGAGCTGGAATGCCTAGTGTTTGGAGGGTAGCCCTTGAATCCTTTAATGAGTGCATAATTTCATCCATCCTCTTCCCAAACAGCTTGTTTCTGTCAAAAGGGAGATCCTCAATGATGGACTGAAGCGGTCTGGGCAGTGTGGCTGCATGGAGCCAAGAGGATCTTCACAAGACCACAGCGGAGCCAATGGTCCTGGCTGCCATGTCCGCTATGCCTAAGGCTGCCTGAAGAGCTATCCTCGATATCAAGAAGCCTTCATGCAGGATAGAATTAAAAGACTCTTTTCTATCATTGGGCATAAAATTAATAAAGTCTGTGAACTTGGAGTAACTGTCGTGGTTGTAATTAGCTAACAGAGCAGTGTGATTCACTATTCTTAGTTGTAGTGTGGCCAATGTATATATCTTTCTTCCCATGAGGTCCATTTTTCTGTCTTCCCTATCAGATAGGGTCAATTTGTTATGGACTTGCTTAAGTCGCTGGTTTGCTGCATCAATGACAAGGGAATCCACTTGAGGATGGGAGAACAGGAATTCATTGCTATTGAGTGGAATAAAATATCTTTTATCAGTCCTTTTGTTAGGAGGCGGTGTTGAAGCTGGGTTCTGACATATGGTGTCCGCTGACTCCCTAATACCTTCATCCATGGGCAATGATACCTTGGACAAGGTGGTGGATTGTAAAATTCTATGAAGCTTGTGTTTAGAAGTAGGTGCACTTTGCTCTGGCAGCTCCAACACTGCAGCAATCCTTTTGAAGATCTCTTGGAACTGTCTGGCATCATCGCCTTTAGGCTGCGAGTCATCCCCAGTGATCATGTCATGAGCAATGTCATTATCCTGTAGGTTTTTCTGTTGGTCCTGTACAGGAATTGCAGGAGGCATGGTATGTTGCAGACTCTGCACCTGAGGCGGTAACACTGACATCTGTGCTGGTGCATAGTTCAACCAGTTGGGCCACGATACCCAGGGTATCCCATAGGGAGAAAAGGGGTGCCAGGGAGTATTTGGCCAAGACCATGTTTGGGCTTGTTGATTCCCAGGGTTCATCTGCTGCGTTGGACCCCCGCTAGATTTACCTTCGAACTCGGGCTCAGAACTGGAGTCCGAATGCGGGTCAGAAATGAATGGTGAAATATCTTCCAGTGCAGAAGACTGCACGCCATATAGTGGTGACAGGTCAGGAGAGGAGCTAGAAGAAAAATCCTCCCTTAAGCAGTGTTCTGTCTTCCTGCTGCGTTTGCAAGGGGGAGACTGTGTGTTGCTCAGGTTGCAGGGTTCCCTGGTGGTGCCGAGGGAGGGGGGTGTGGAGGCTGTGGTGCCGATAACTGATAAATGGATGACAGCACCTTATAGCAGAGCGGGGTGGTAAATCTCGGCGCCAGGAGCAAGGATGCAGGTAAAAGTGCTGTAGGTGCCAGCAGCATTAAGGTCTGTGCTGGGATCAGCGGAGCCATGGCTGACTGAGGCGATGGAAGCACATTCAGTGTGGGCACGGCTCCTTTCACCAGCAGCACAGATGGAGCCAGCGGCAGCGGAGGTGGTGCCATTGTATTAGGCAGAGGCACCAGCCCTGGAGAAAAATGCTGCGAGGGTGGCACGGAGCCGCTCGGTGCCACTTTTAACCCCTGCTCCTGTGTAGAGCTCAGGGGGTGCGATTTTTGCTTGACAGGGGGGTTTTTGGAGGGACCAGAAGCCTCCCTACACCCCAAGCAGCTGTGTCCAAGTTTCTTTCATTTCATTGACACAGAGGAGGAAGAAGAGGAGCTCCTCTTCAAAGTTGTAACCCTGTCGGAAGACTTGTCAGGCTCCGAGGCAGGTCGGAGGGCTCCCTCCATCATCAACAGAACCTTTAGCTTCATGCTCCTGTCTTTTCTTGCCCTCGATTTCAGGCTGGCACAATGAGGGCAAGAGTGAGCCAAGTGTGCCTCGCCAAGACATTTAATACACTTATCATGGCCATATGAGGCTGGCATAGGATCATTACATGCGGCATATCGCTTAAATCCGGAGGCAGTCGGCATTCCGCCACCTGCTGTTCACCTCTGAGAGAGTCCTTAGGGGCGCTTTTTTTTTTTTAAAAAGAGCAGGAACTCGACCTAACTAACTAAACTGAGAAAATGGATAAAGCAAATGCTAGAACTAAGCTAAGGTAAGTGCAAATCAATCAATCAATCAAATCATAGGGTTGGAAGGGACCTCATGAGATCATCAAGTCCAACCCCCCGGGGCTTGAACCCAGGACCTTCTGCATATTAAGCAGCGGTGCTAGCCACTACACAAACTAAGGAGCTGATGAGGTTCGGTATTAAGTGAGCGGTGGTTGAGAAGGAACTGTCGGGTGGGAGGGGAGTGCATGCATTCCAAATGATGGGAAGGCAGAAATGAAGTCTTTGGACATGCATGGCCCCCCCCCAACGGGCTCTGCTGTGAAGGTCTCTGGTGTTAGGTGCAGGCACAGTCACACAACTATAGTGGAGCAGCGGGGACATTGCTCGCAGAAGAACTGCTATTACTCTATAATGCAGCCTAGATGCAGAGTCAAGGATTGCTATGAAGTGAACAGCAGCAATATCAATACACAATACCACAGAACAGTGCTTAGTGGTACTGAGTTAGTTCAGATTCACCAGGAGAGGTCTAAATGATACTCACCATTTGAGTCTTTCCTGAAAAGAGTGTTCATGATGGTAGCATGGAGTTTCACACTATCCCAATCCTTCATCATCAGCCCAGAGGACACAAACTGCTGCATCAATTTATTAGCTACAAGCTGTAATCTAAGGTGTGGGGTGGAAAACAGGATATTAAAAACCCAAGAGAAAATACTTGTTTTGCCCATTTTTGCCCTCACATCCAGAAGAGGGTAGGGTATGCACAGAATTAACCTTCAATATGTGATGAGGAAATACTGAGTGAAACTCTACTAGAAAAACAACAGACTAATCAAAATCCTACCAGGCAAGACTGTTTCCCTTTTTTTTTGTGATTACTCAGTTACTTCTGTATTTAGAGATATGATTTTTGTTTGTTAGTTTGTTTTGCTTCTTTTCTGGTAATGTTTCAGGTGACAGGGAAAAGGGAGCGCTCATGAATCTAATGAAACAAATATTAAAGTTTTGGCTGTTTACGAAGGCTCCTGGATGTTAACTTCTTTCTCATATATTTCTTTTAAAGATTCCATTAGCATAACAGTAAATTTAACAATGTGAACAGGTAGATTATATTGGAACTTGAAGAGTGTATTTTCATAAATATCTGCAGATAGTTTTTCATACTGTTCTCTCTTCACAGTGTACAGTAATGCCTCAGCACACTACAGACAGTGAGAGTTCAGCACAACCTAAAGCTCCTAACCATTAAAACAAAAAATACACATACTACACAGAATATATTTTTATAGCCATTGCCATCCATGTCCATGAATACAGCTTAACCAATAGCTCCCTGTTTTGCCATTAGATGCCACAAGCTGGGTCTCTCAAGTCCAATCAGGAAGAGAGAGCACAGCACTAAGACCAACTCTAAATACCACTCACTTGCTGAGCCCTTCCCTCAGAAGTTAACTATGCACCTACTAGCTTTGCGCTGTCTCTTATAGGCTTCCACACGTCATGTGATAATTTCAAGACTCTCAAACCAATTGTCATGGTTTTCTACCACTTACTCTCCGGTGTTACATAAGTACTTTTTAAAATTAGTAATGACAAAGATTAAATGAATATCTTTACAGATGATATTAAAACAAATTAACAGAGAATAGCTCAAGTAAAAATGGTGCTTTATTGTGTTATAAAATTAATCAAGGAAACAGAACAAATTAGAATGAATTACAATGTGAATTTTTGCCATGTGGGAGGCAACAGAGCATGATCTCTCTCTCTCAGGCTGAGCCAGTATCTAGGCAGAAGGTCTCTCCAACACCTCATACCATCTGTTGTTATGCAAGCTAAAATAGGGAAATCAAATCTTCTGTATAGCCTAAGCTGATCAAGAGCATGCAAAAATCAGGCTGGAATTCCATCTCTGACAATGCCATGTACATGTACAGCACAGTAGAGTTAGTTAAATGTCCTATACGGGATGGGAGGTAATGGGAAGGTAAACTTTTCTCAACGATTCATGTACTGGCTATTATAAGAAGCAAGATCTCAAACTTGGACCAACATTCTGACCTGGCACAGCAAGCCATGTGAACACCATTATTCTCATTAAATCCATCTTGCCTTGTAGCAGAGTAGTAGTACTCTATACTTTGCCACATTTCTCTGGACAGAAGGTAGTATCACAGAATCAGCATTACCAGCTCTTAGCGGAAAAGATCAGCTTGACACTATTCAACAGCAGTCTCCCTAAGAGACCAGAACAAAACTCAGGGATCAAGATCATTCCATTTACTGCTACTTAGAGGTCAACAAAGCAACCTTTGAAGTTCCAGGATATAAAAAGAAGTGTGCAGTTTTCAGAGAGCCTCCAAGAAAAGAAATGTCCTTCTTCCCACTCTGAAATGTTAAATGGTTCACATAGCACTTGCCATCCAGTTAGGGGTAGCATTGGAGCAGAGAGGTCAACTCATTCAGTGGAAAGAAATTAACTGCATTGTTAATTAACAGGCATGGAACAAGGACAAAGTTAGAGCCATGTACTCCTCCCTCACCATAACACAAATCAAAAAGCAAAAGTTTGGGGGGGAAAATGAGTTTTGGCAGCAGTGGGCTTTCCTGGCATCCAGGAAGGCAAAAGAACTGGGTTTGGTTTTGAGTACCAAAGAGACTATTTAGATATTTTTGTATGAGAGGGAAGAACTTTTTATAATTCTTCCCTTTTGGAAAGGGGTAGAGACGAACAAACTGTGAGGGCAAGGAAGATTTGAATTTCTCACCCCAACAGTCCTTTCCCACAAGTAGCTTTTCTACTGCCTCCAACACAACGTGTGCCACTGTATCTTCCTTTTTATTCATAGAATCATACAGTTAGAAGGGATTTCATGAGGTCAGCTAGTCCAGCTCCCTGCGAAAAAGCAGGACTACTCTCACTAAATCATCCCAGCCAGGGTTTTGTCTAATCGAGCCTTAAATATCTCCAAAGATGGAGATTCCATCACCTCCCTAGGTAACTCATTCCAATGCTTCACCACCCTCCTAGTAAGGAAGCTTCTCCTAATCTCCAACCTTGACCTCCCCAGCTGTAACTTGAAACCATTGCTCCTTGTTCTGTCCTCTATTACTACTGAGAACAGCTAAGCTTCCTCTTCCTTGGAGCACCCCTTCAAGTAGTTGAAGGTTGCTATCAAATCCCCCTCAGTCCTCTCTCCTGCAGGCTAAATAAGCCTAATTCCTCCAGTCTCTCCTCTTAAGTCTTGTGCTCCAGCCCCTTGATCATTTTCATTGTCCTCCGCCGGACTCTTTCTAATTTGTCCATGTCCTTTTGTAGTGGGGTGCCCAAAACTGGACACAGTATTCCAGATGTGGCCTCACTAGTGCCGAATAGAGGGGAAAATTCACATCCCTTGATCTGCTGGCAACACTTCTGCTGATGCAGCCCAGTATGCCATTGGCCTTTTTGGCAGCAAGAGCACACCGTTGACTCATCTCCAGCTTCCCATCCACCATAACCTCCAGGTCCTTTTCTACAGTGCTGCTACTTTGCTGATCGCTCCCCAGGCTGTAGCAGTGCATAGGGTTTTTCCGTCTCAAGTGCAGGACTTTGCACTTGTCCTTGTTGAACCTCAGGAGATTTCTTTTGGCCTACTGCTCCAATTTGTCTAGATCTCCTTCAGTTCTGTCCCTGCCCTCCAGTGTGTCTACCATTCCCCCCAGCTTGGTGTTGTTTGCAAACTGTACTCCTGTGAGAATGTAGGCAACTTGCAGAAATAACAATGACAAAGGGTGCAGCCTCATGGAAATGGAAAGCTGAAGTAACTTGTTTCCCCATCCCTCTCATGAGCATGGAAAGCACAGGAATTCATGCATCTCCTGCCCCCTTTCAACATGGCTCCAAGGGAAAGGGTAGTACAACAAGGCAAAAATGATGAAGAGAAAGGCTGTCCTCCAAACACTATCATACCCGCCACCGCACTGCACTTCCTGCACACCCCACGAAACATTTTAGATGTTTCTATTTATGTGATTAACAATGATGATTAAAAATACTAAAATTCAAACTGGCATCTTTAGGCCACAGCATTTAACACTTACTTACAAGTAGAGGAACAGTTCATACTCAGCTAAGAATTAAAATTTCAGGTTGCCTACAGACACAGAAAAACATTCCGCATGCTTTCCTCATGACTACAAAAGCTGAAAACACAGCTGTGCTTTAGGAATATTTAAATTGAGTGGAATCTATCAGTGTGGTCTGATCAACACACTTCATTGGGACCTGCACACAGGCAGAGAGCTAGGCATTTGGAGATGAGATGTTGTGTACACAATGTCGTTCTATGACCATCACCTCTACCATGCTTAGCAGAGCTTCTGTTACCCAACATGAGGAAGCATGAGCTCAGTCCTTCATGACTCTCCACTGGTCAACTATTAAGACTCTTAAAAACAAACGACATCTTTCAGCAACACTATCAAAGATCAGTCTAAAAAACAACCATCACAGCTGTAACTCAGCTGGGCTAGAAACCAGTATCACCTCACCTTCCAGACCAGACGTGGCCAAACCACAGCTCTGGAGCCACATGTGGCTCTTGAATGAAAAAGTCCAGCTCCCAGAAGAAAGTCAGAGGAAAGCAGCCCCAGCCTAGGAGTTTTAAATCTCCCGCCCTGAGCATGCTCAGAGGAAAGTCCCAGCTGGTGTCTTGCTACCAGAGAGGCCATATTGGATGCTCAGCCCAGGCAGGGCTTACAGCAAGGGAAGGAAGCCCCAACCTATGCCTAGCCACTAGAGCGACAAGGTAAGGGGGCTCTGGAGGGGGTGGTCGGCCCAGGGCAGTCAACATCAGGGCCTGGGGGTTAGGGATGGCCGGGAGACGTAGAGGCATGGTTGGGATGGCGGGAAGAAGCAGTGGCATGATCAGGACAGCAGGGAGAAGTGGTGGCATGGTCCAGACTCCGGGGAGAAGCCAAGTTTTTACTGTATAGGTAGGCCTGGTTTTCATGGTAACCTTAATTATTAGAATCTGACATTAGTATGATCAATATTTGCCCTCTTTTTATGGTGAAAAACATTAAAGTGTGCAATGAATTTTAAACTTAGCAATTTTCAAGTAGGTAAAATATGGCTATATACCTGAGCATGGCTCTTGAAGGTTTAATAATCAACTTGTGTGGCTCTTGGCCACCTCTGCTTGAGACAGTTAGTGAGACATTCTCCAGCATGGCCCAGTAGCTCAGAGAACAAGAGCTTTCAATACATTATATCTATCTCCTTGTGTATTGTCTGCATACCTCTGCGGAATGAAAGAGGGAAAAGCACCAGAAACTCACTTGTCTGACCCATCCTTCATGTGAACTTTTGCATAAAGAACATCAATCATGGCGGGGTCATCATTCATGTACTCTATCCCTGCCACCTCGACGGTCAGGGGGTTGCCTCCAACAGTTTTGCTAAAAAACAAAAAGTTCCAAGATATTAAAAAGCAAAAATCTATCCATTTGGAATTCACACAGGTGAATATGTTTTACTGTTTAAGCTAGTTACCCTCATTCAAGTTTATTAGCAGCTCCCATAGCTACTACAGAAGTCACATAGCAAAAATAGTTAAAATGCTAGTCAGAGTCCAAATACAAACTAAATCACTAATGCAATTTCTCTCACTGCGTACGCTGAGAGGAACACAGCAGTTCCAAGAACGTAACATCCAACCTCCATTCCAGAACCTAGAAACTGGCTGCTTACCAGCACTGGCTTTCACAGCTGCATTTGATGTACCCAGAATGACAGCTTTATCCTCTGACTCTGCAAGCCCTATTCATCAACTTCCTTCCTCATGACAATGACAATTTACATGCACTCACTTTTAGGACAGAAAGTCATGGATTAAAGCACCAGTAAGTCTTGGATGTATATCCCATTATATTTGGTCCAGTAATAAAACAGTAGCTTCATTATTAAACCTGTTGTCATTTCAAGGATGTCTCAAACTACGGTCTCTTCTACATTTATTGTGAAAGTATTTTTGAACAACTAGGAGCTAACAAGGACCTCGCCAACGTTCTTTTGTCTAACAAGTCCCTGGCTATGTGTAGGGTTACTGCTGAGTGCTTAACGGTGGCTCCATTTGTTTGCATGCTAACAGGCATATACTCAGACAAGAATTTTACAAAGCACTGAAAATCTTCAGAATGTGAAAATGGCATTTGTGAGCTGAAATATAGACCTATATTGCACATTGGCCATCTGATGTTATAACTGAAAGAGATCAACAGACAGATTGACTCATATTATTATCATCGATCCTCAAATAGAATTCTAAACTGGGTTAAGTTTTGCATAGGAACTGAAGCCATTATATAGTCCTTAAGAATCACAGGAAAGCCTGTTTAATAACAACCATCATTAATTTGATTTCCTCAAAACATTAAGAGTCCATTTTTAATTTTTTGTCAGAAACCAAAATAGATGTAAATATTTTCTGAATTAAAACCACAGAAAGGACCTTGCTTACAATCAACCTATTAAATGCTTCATCTCTATGACTGAATTTGTGAGGGACTGAAAGCACGTGTTTCAGATTTTTAAATAAGGCATCCTTTTTAGTTGTTCTGATCACTTTTTATGAATTCATATACCAAAGACATCCTAAAATAGAGAAAAATACATAAAGGGAGTGACCTCTTCATGATTATATAAGGATCAGCATATATTTATGTCCATTAAAAAAATTCTTTTACCTAAATAGGGAAAATCCCCTTCAGAGAACATTGTGTTTTTAACCACTCAAAACCATCTGGCTTTAACTTTTGCCCCAAAATAGCTGTTCAGACATATGTTGATTATCTGGGTTTTCTTAAAGGGTTCTGTATGAAAAAGTAACTCTTAAGCTGTTTTATTATAAACCTTTGCTATAGTTAAAAAAACAAAACAAAACACCCTTAATCCTAAAGGGAACTTAAGCCACACGTGGCCCTTCTAGCTGGCCCTCTATGCCAGAGTGACTGTCACACAGAACTTTAAGAAACAATTTTGCACAAAGGTATGACTTTCAGGGGTCAGCAGCCTTTGCTGAACCCTGTGCCAGCTCCTCCTCCCTGACCCTTAGCCAATGTCAGCAGCCGCCTTCACAAAAGAAAGCCTCAGCCACCTGAAAATTTGGTGGCAGCCACTGCTGGGGTGGGGAGACGGAAGAAGACACTTCCCAAGCATTCCACTGAAAGGAGCCACTTGCGAAAAGCAGCCACATAGAGTGGCTCATCTTGGGGGTCTTCAGGCATGCCACAAAAAGAAGGTGTCTGGAATGGCTCCTTTTGGTGGTGCCACACCATGAAGAGGAACTGCTCCGGATGACTTCTTTCCGTGGCTTGTAGGGAGCATGGGCATGGCAGAGATCCCCCACACCCCAGCTGCCCCCAGTGGCTTTCAGTGGCAGAAGCAGAAATTTATGTGGCACTGCAGAGGATGCCATCTGCCACTCGCCCATATGGGCTCATGTGCTACCATCAACACATACACCTAGAGATTTGTGTATTTTAAACCAAACATTAACATAAAAATCCACAACTGATAGCATCTTATTATGTCAAGAACTACGACAAGAATGTCTCAATCTGCACTTTATTTATTCATAACATGCTCACTCTAAATCACTGATATTCAAACTGGGGGTCACAACAAAGTTATGTGGGGGTCTGAGAATCCCAAACCTGGCCAGGCACAGTGTTGTGAGCTTCCCTGTTTCCTCCTGGTGGAAAAACATGAGGGAAACAGATGTGAGTAGTGATACAGACTGCTCAACCCCACCCTAATGTTCCTCCACACTCACTCAGAGGCTGTGGGAAGTGAGAAGTAACACCAGGGCTCCCTGCATCCAGGTGACTACCCTCATCTAGGCAGTGCTTTGAGGCCAGCATCAAAAGCTGCTGCTCTTTGCCCTCCCCTTACACAACTAAAGTGGGGAAAGTGACTTGAATACAGACAGCCCTGACTTTGCTCCTCACTCTCTCCCTCACAGCCCCATAGGGGTGTGTAAAGAAGCAGCTTTTGAGATGTCAGGAAACAGCAATACCGGCTTATCTACCCAGATGTTTTGTTTCCCTAGGTCAGTGCAGGAGGGGACAAAGAGGGCACAGTGCAGAGGGTGGAGTGAAAAGGGAGTGGGGAGCCCCTGGTGGCTGAAGGCAGGTGCTCCCAGGGCATATTCAAAGGCTTGCTGAGTGAAATCAATCAATCAATCAATCAAATCATAGGGCTGGAAGGGACCTCATGAGATCATCAAGTCCAACCCCCTGGGAATTGAACCCAGGACCTTCTGCATGTTAAGCAAATGAGCCAACAATACAAAAAGTTTGAGTACCATTGATCTATATTGTACACTAAATAATTTTTCAGAAATTATGTGCCATATAAATACAACCAAAACCCACAGAGGAACTGATTTTTTAAAAATTTTATAGTAAAAGTAAAACTTACTTATTTCACAGAAGCTAATTTCTTCCCCAGGAAGAGACTGATCTTCAAGCGTCTGACAAAGTGCAATTTTCTCCCACAAAAGCTCATGTGCGCTAGCTAAATTTGTTAGTCTTTAAAAGTCCCGCCAGACTCCTTGTTTGTTTTGGTCTACACTGGAAAGCTTTGTCCACATAAGTCACCTTGTGTCAACAAAACAATCCTGGTGTACACGCTCCAACCAACCTTTTGTTGACAAAAACTGCCCTCTTTCATTGACATAATAAAACCAACTCCACAAAAGGCATAGATCTTTTGTCATAAGAAATAGGACGATACACTTAGAGCACTGCAAATCCGCAGATATCCGCCTTATATCCACATCCGCGGATACACCACGGATACCCGCAGACCATTTCTTGTGGATGCAGATCGGATACGGATCCACATATTTTTATCTGCAGAGAGCTAGAGCCCTGCAAATATGCAGATGTCTGCGGATATCCACATTACATCTGCATCTGTGAATACAACACGGATATCCGTGGACCATTTCTTGCGGATGCAGGTCAGATACAGATTCACTTATTTGTATCCATGCAGGGCTCTAGATACAGTGTCAGCAAAGACACCACATCCCCTTAGAGCGGTGAAGGATCTGTCAGTTGCCAGTTGACAAGAGTGGAGCTGAAGCATAGTTCTGCAAGCCACTGACTCTGGCTGTGGGTCCCCGGGACACTGGCAAGCTCACACCTGTGCAGCAAGTTGCCTGGGCCTTGCTGGCAGCTGCCCAGGACTTCCAGCCACCTGGGATTTGCCAGTGTCTGAGAGCAGCAGCTGGGAGGCAGCTGCCTGCATCTGGGCTCACAGAGAGTGGCTGCAACTCCACTGGAAGCCTAGGTGCCAGGCAGCTGCTGGTAGCCTGGGAAGGGGCAACTGCAGCCCCCATGGTAGCCTGTACTTGGGGGGCTGTCTCCCATCTCAGCACTAGGACTGGACAAGCTGCGCAAACTGCAGCAAGCTTCCCTGGGTGCGAGAAAGTCCCCATGCGCACCTGGGATCCATAGTGGCGGAGGTGGGGAAGCTAGGAGACTGTAGGCTCCCTGAAGGGAACTGAGAGACGGCTCTCTCAGCTGCACCGACACTGCCCTCAAGCTGGTAGAAGTGCCCCTGGTAAAGACACTCCATAAACCCAAGGATAGCAGTGTGGACATCAATCAGCACTATAATTACAGCAGCAGCTGAAAAGTCAGCATAACATATGTCGACACATCTCTGCAGTGTGACATGCCCTAACAGTGACAGAACTTCCAGCTCATTGATTTTCTTTGAGAAAAGCACTTTCCATTGAAGGTTGTTCTTAAATAAATTTCAACATGCATGTAAAAATTTTGAAAGTAAATATAATTTTGTTTGAAAGTCTTGAGTTACTTCACAGGCAGACAATCTGTAATTTGTATTTCTCCAAACGCTTATGTTCCCATGAAGCATATCCCCCTTCCTTATTGTTACACATGCGTGTATACACACACTCTCATCCCAACGTCCTCTCACAAACCACAGAAGTGTCGGAGAGGAGGAGTGAGGTTTCCCAGTTGGCAAAAACTATTCTCTCCAATCAAAAGTCTCCTGGAAAATAGAGAGAGAGTCTCAAGCAGGGAGAGGTAATAAAAAGAAACTACCAAGACGCATGTATGATTTTGTAGTAATCTTGTTAGCTTATAATCAGTGCATCTGCTAGAAAAACTTCCTTAGTGATATTCAGTAAGACTTTCCAAACTAGAATAAAGAGAGTGAAACATTCTTGCAATTAAGCCTTTCCTTTGCAGTACACCAGACCCTGTTCCAAAAGTTAGGGAAGAATGATCAAGACTATGACCATACACAGGTCAGAGGAAAATTTCTTAGGAGGACTCATTCTAAAAGGATGTGTGACAGTGTTCTTTATGTAGTGTACAAAGAATGCATCATTTGGACACAAATGTAAATAAATAATGATTTAAAAACAAAACTATTAATGTATATTTAACATTGGGATATAGGAAGTAGCTTAAGGAATTAAAATATTAAAAATTACAGTGTTTCTCCAATGACAATCTGGGGAAAGATTTTCCTCATTAGAATTCATCTGTTTACAAGGAAGATGGCAGCCTTCATAATATAAAGGCAAAACACTCCACTGATGAAGACAAATGCTGGAACTTCCGTGAGTGTTTAGTCATATTTAACTTTAATTTCTGTATAATTCTGTAGGAATCTGAAGCCTTCATTTTAAAGCAGGAAGTAAAAAATTTAGCTGTGTGTGATTCCATCAATACTCATAGCAGCTACATGAATAATTTTTTATATTCTGAAAAGTCCTGAAACATTTTAGTAGAAAGAAAACACTTCTTAAGAAAATAAAATACCTCAGGCTGCACTATCTCCTCGAATATTTTTGAGTTGCAGTCATACTACTCAGTACATCACCTGTCAGACCAAACTTTCATCTAATTCAAAATCTCATATATTATGACTTTATCCTAGAAATTATGACAGCCTCAGTACCATAGAAGCACTGAGATAATATTTCATGCTGATTAATAATATAGTTCATCCTGTCTTTAAGGTTCTTCACACAGAGATACTTGCCATAAGAAATGCATTTCAGGGGTATATTAGCATCTGTTCTGTGGCAGACAAGAAGAATTAAGACAACTCAGAGTCCTTCCTACTCTTCTGGGAAGCAGAGAGAAAAAAAAATTCTGAGTTCATAGCAAAGTAATGGGGACTACTGGGATATAAAGATATAACTACTAAAGTTTTCTGGTAAACAGAGAAAGTCCTCAGTGATTGATGCAAGATACAATTAGGAACTTGTTTTACTTCTGGATAGTTTTCTTTGACATGTTTCAATATTTTACAGATTTTCAAAACAATTTTCAAAACTGCTGAATTGCATAAAATGGATGAACCAGTTTCTCCTACATTAGTAACTCACATTCTAAAACCAGTTTGATTCTCCAAATATCTGCACTCAGTGACCATGCCCCTACACCAGTCACTCGTTTATTTCACTTACTCAGTAAAGTCCTCTTTACTCCTCTGCAAAAGTTCGCATGCCTTCTGGATCTCCTGCTCATTCAGAAGCACTAGCGTCCCAATGGTAAGATGGAGCTTTGCTGGGTTCTGGAAGAGACTGCTATCAACTCCATGGTCCTATTGAAAAGGTAACAAAGATCTAGTGGGCAATTACATGACTCAGAAGATCAGTGTAAAATTAATTCTATTTAATTGGCAATCTCTAGCACCAAAAATTAAAAAGCCCTGCTATTACCTCCAAGAGAACATGAAATATCATGCACTACACCACTGAAAAAAGACACACATTTCCTTGGCTCAAAGCAAAGTTCATTAGCTGAGATGATGCCTTTAAAGTTTCTACACAAGATTCAGAGCTATGTTTCAAAACTCTTCTTCCCAATGTTTAAATGGCATACTATTTCACATTGTCAGGATTATGGACTGGGATGTGGGCAGCTGTGCCTAGTGGTCAGAGCAGGAGTCAGAATCACGAGCTGGAGCCCAGGTGCCAGAGCCAAGGGTCAGAGCTGGAGTCAGAACCAGGTTATCTGGAGTGAGGTGAGGCGAGGCGAGGCAAGGCAGGAGCAGGATTATGTTCAAGGATGGTGTAAAACTGGAACAGGGTGGGAGCAAGACTAGACATAAGCAAGCTTATGAGCTATCACAGGCATGAGCAAATGCTTTGAGAATCCCATGCCCTACTGCTGCGCCGTTTCTGATTTAAGAGTAGATCTCTAAATCCCTTAGCCAGTCAGGCTGCTCTGCCAATTATGTTACTCAAATGGGGCCCAACTTTGCTGATTAGACTGCTTGACATTAAACTAGCAAGTAAGTAGGTTAGCTGGTCCTTACTCCTGACACAGGATTTATAGCCTCACATTTCACACAGCATTTTTCATACTTCACTGCAATATCATGCAGATTTTTATATATGTGCATATAGTCTAGTGACCACTGAGGCCACATACTGCCATGCAGGAGCTTGCTCTCAGTCACAAGTTGGCAAGCCTGGCACTCTGGAAGCAGCACTCAGGCCTTGGGGTAAAAAAAGAGCACTTTGTGCTGTTGTTAATGAATTCACTGCTGAATTAAAGCCAAAATCCTGTCACAGTGATGTCAAAGCTGTCTGCATAGCCCAACCCAATGCAGCAGGTTTTCAACAAAAGAAAATTAGCTAAGGAAGCAACCCCAAAAGCACAAGTGAGGAATTTCCTGTTTGAGAGTCCAACTGATTTCAATTCTTCCCCTCTCCCCCTCCACTTTAAGACATACTTAAGATGCAATGAAAGACACATTTGTGTTTTTGGCTTTAACTTGGATCTGTAGCCAGAGGATATTTAGCACATCAGTGGATGGAGTAGGAGATAGAATCTGGAAGTAGGCTTGATTTATTCCAGTTGTTGGCAACAGTTCATTTTAATTTCTGTAATGCATATAAACGATGATGAACACAATATAAATGAACACCGTAGGTTGTAGGAGAGAAGAGCTAGCCTAATCTCATGCAGCAGAGGGTGAAGGGTGGAAAGAGGCAGCACAATTTGCTTTATAACTCACTACTGGCCTGAGGAGATGGTCCCTCTGCAATTTTCAAACATCAGCTAAAGGCATCTGAATATGGAGCAGTGAGTGGAGCGCCAGTGTTTGCACATCCCTGGCTGTGCCATGTTATATGTACCGGGAAGAAGGGACATTCCAATGAACAGACCAAGATCCACAATATCTTCCCTATGTATTCCTAAGGATCTCAGGCCTATCCCAGAAATCCTAGTCAGACCCTTCCTGCTTTGCAGAACCAGAAATCCTAAATCTTCCATAAAAAGAGCTTGTATCTGGGCTGAATCTTGGGGGGGGGGGGGGCGTTTTCAGTATCTACCTCCAAATGCCATAGCACGTAGTAGCTGGAAGCTGTATACTTATATGCAGCTAGATTTTAACCCTCATGCTCAAATCCCCAGCTTATGATTTATTATTAGCAATTACCATCACAGCACTATACTTCATTGATTTTTCTTTTAAAACTATACTCAGGAATGGCATCAGTCATGTCTCAGTCAGGTCTACCAGCAGAGACAATTAACAGGAATCCGAAGCCCAGCACACATTCAGTGCAAGTGTTCAGGAACTTAAAAAATTGGTATCAAGGGAGAAAAAGCCTTCAGGATATGGGCCAAATCAATATTCACTACTTTCATGTCCTTCAAATATCAAAGAAAACTCCATAGATCATGTGCCCACTGTTGCAATAGAACAGAGTGGGGTCCACTGTTCAAAGCAAGGGACAGGGAGCCAGAAGCCCTGGGTTCTATTTCCAACACTCACTATGATTAATCAACCTGAAAAACTCATTTAACTAGGGTACCAGTTTCCTCATCTGTAAAATGAATATAGTAGGTCTCTACACCAAAGGCATAGGCTACAGTGAGGGGCAAGTGGAGGGAAGTTCAGCTGTCTCTCTTCCTCTTAGCTTGGTTTTGGCTAAATTTAATACTACAAAAGATCCCTCCTCTTGCCCAGTTTAAGTTTAATGCATGAAATGTGGACACAGGTGAGAGCAGTGAGATGCCTGGCTGAGGGTTCCTGAAGTGCCCAGCAGGGGGAGCTACATCAGCACATGATGAATGCAAAAAAGGTGCCCTAGCTAAAATCTATTATTTGCCTTCCCTCCTCTAAAGGAGCATCTATCCCCCAGCAAGCTTCCCATATTTCTATGGGCAAGAGACAATAGGGGGCTGCTCTTCTTCGTCCTACAGAGGGCACAGGAAAAGGGAGAAAATGACCACTGCAGCTTCTCCTCCTCCAAAAAGGGAGACGGAAGGAGGAAATACAAGTTTCATGACTGTCCTCTCCCCTCCAGGGGAAAACACATTGTACATAAAATCTTTTGCAGAGGTAATCATCTAAAATACAGGAATTTTCCCAGGGTTTTACATTTATTTGTTTTACGGCAATACAGGAACTTAATCCTGGTAAAAACTGACATGAAGCACCTTGGGAATATGATCTATTCATCTCCACACAATGCAGGTGCAAAGCATTATTTTGCTAACTGGCTATGGCACTGCCTGGGAATATGAACTCCTTTTAAATACATTTCTTCTTAACCTGCCTTTCCCTTTGCTGTATCCATCACCACAGATGATATAAAACCATTTCACTCACCAGCAATAACTCTGATGGTGAATGCTCCCTCTATTACGATCTACTTCAGCCACTGCTCACATGTATACCATCAGGCATAATAAAATTTGTGAAATGATTCAAGATCCTTGCATGTAAGGTACTACTGCTTTGCACTTCATAGTTGGACCGTAAAAAAACTCAAAAACCCATAACTTTGATCTAGGTGAACTGTTCCTAAAAACGTACGGACAGACAAACAAAAATATAAAATAATTTTAAGAGGAATTTGAAAAGGAAATTACTGCCTCTTTAAAAAATCCACAGCTCACAAACTTGGAATCCTGAAAAGATACACTGAAATTACCATTTAAAATATTCTTCTATGACAAGTAACATCTGCTAAGCTTTTTGCACATTCCCGCCTTCTAAACACTGCCCTCTATTGGACAGAAAGCCATTGTCAGACCTGCCGAAGTACGCTATGTCTCTTGTTAGCAGCAGCAGTACAGAGGGAACATAGTAAGCCCTAAGGAATGGAAGGGGAACAGATTACAGGGTTGTGATTTTCCCCAATCTCTGCATGAAAGAAAAAGGTACTTTCTTATTACTTTTTTTAAGACAATGTGAAGGTCTTAATGAATGAAGCTGAACATGTTCACTGCTAACTAACTTTACACACATTTATTCACCAAAACATAAAGAGCTACATACATTTGATAGCAACCTTCAACTACTTGAAGGGATGCTCTAAGGAAGATGGAGCTCAACTGTTCTCGATAATAATAGCTTTCTCTCTCCCAGTTTTATCTTCGCTAATGCCCAAGGATCTAATATTTACGTGAGAGTTTATGAGCATTTTTACTTCTTACCAAGAGAACATCTCTCTCTCCCAGTTATATGCCCTCTCCATTCTTGATAAATGCATCTACCAGCAACAGCAGGGTAATTCACAACTCCTTAAAATAAAACTAAGGCAGTGGTTCTCAACCACGGTGTCAGGACACATTACTGCATCACCACACAGTGGTAAGTGCATCATGGAGTGCTGGGGGAAATGGCTGGATTTGGCTTGGGGATGGTAGGCTGGTGTGTCCTCTAGGGTCACAATATGCAATCAAGTGTGTCATGACCTGCAAAAGGTTGCGAATCACTGACTAAGAAATCACAGATGCAATAAAAACTAGAGTGGAGGTTGAAAAGCTCACTCTCTCTTTCTCTCACACATGCACACAAAAAGCCTTTCACTCTAGGATACCTTGCTTTTTCCATGTAATTATCTATGATAGATATTTATAGAACGCCAAACACCATAGTAATTGTATTTTCCCTCCCACATTGCAGCTGCAGCCTGCTATACATAAGGCAGCATTTACAAAGACTGAAAGAACCATACAAGATTTTTCTTGGCAATATTGCTCCATAACCACCCATTAAATGATGTTACAGAGCAATGCATACCTTCCTCTCCACCTCTTGATCAGTTATTAAAATTTTAGTCCTCCTCCCTCTTTAGTGCAAGTCTCTCAAGGTCACCCATACCACAATCATACCATCCCTCCAATCAGATGCAAATGGCATATGTTTAAATCAAATTAGCCCTACTATTCAATTTTCACTGTCTGGCTGCCTAACCCACATAACAGGTTTTGATAATACTTAAGATTTTGGACATGTTAATACATCTATCATCTTACAAAACCTCTTGAAGCCAAAAAAAATACAATGTTTATACTGGCATACAAGACCACAACATGATAAAATATGGATGAATGGTTGTCATAGTAACTATTTTACAGAGGGAAGAATCCTACACAAATGCTCAATGACCAGAAGAAAAGCTAACTTGCGCACCTGGACTTTTCCCTTTTTACTATCATTAGCAAGCATCACTGGAATATCAGAGTCATTAACTGAATCTGCATTGTTTTGAATCTGCAGCAGAAAGAAAGATGCTCAATTTCTATTCCTGAAATCTATTACTGTTTCTTTAAGCATCCTGAGAAATACCCTATTACTTCAGACAGATTTATAAGCTCTCTTATGGTACTATGAAGCACAGTTTTGAATTACTGGTTTTCATTACTGATGTGCTTTTCCGTGGTGAGACACAATGGCATAGGTGGCTTGGGAATGACTGAAAGACATGTGGAGCTGCAATATACTCTTTGAGCTAACAGGCAGCAATATATCGATGAACACTCATGCTAGACTAGAGAGAGAAGGCTGAAAAGTTAGAGCACCCTAATCCCCACATCCCACACCTATAAACAGAAATCTCTGCCATGGACATACTACTACACAGAAAAGTTTAAAACATAAAAATTGAGAATCTAAATCCTAATAAAGAGAGTGACAAAAAAAGATTTCTAAACCTTGAAGCCTAAATTGCAAAGAAGCTATTTACAAGTCTGAAGCGGCAATGCTGAAAGGAAAATCTGACTCTCTATTTGCTGATGGACCAGGAGCTACACTAGCTGAGAAAGGAATGGTGAGAAGGAAGAAAGAGAGAGACAACTTATTTAAAGGATTTCACAACCCAAAATAAAGCAGAGGTATTGAAAAGTGATAACTGTAAGTCAATTTTGTAGTTTAAAAAGCAGTTTTTCACCAAATATTTAAAATTACCAAAAAGATACTTCTTAAGAACTGTACAGCATATTTTAAATCAATCCAACTTCACTCATGTAGGAAATAAAAAAAAACCAATCACCACCATTTTAGTAAGGTCCTAAAATTGCACAATTTCTCCCTGTTGATTATGCAGATGATAAACATATTTCACTGATAACTTTTGCACAGTCTTACAGGCATCATCCATACTACTCCTAAGGGCTTTTATCTCTGGGTGCCTGGTCTGAATGCAACTTGAATCAGCACTGACTAAAAGCCATAACTAATTGTTAGACCATGAAATAAGTTACTTACAATTTGCATTACCATGGTGCTTCAGAAGTCTTATCTTATACCAGGACCCTCTCTGGTCTAGGTGCCAAACAAATGGGGAAGGGGGTGGAGATGGCAGCTGACTCAAAAAGTTTACAATCTAAGTATAGGACCAGAGACAACAAATGGAAACAGACAGCTGAGGGAGTACAAGGAAACAATGAGAAAATAATCCATTTCATACGCTGTGGCCTCGAACTGTTAAGATTTTTGTAGGCAGCACAGCAAAGGAGAATTTTAAGAAGGGATTTGAATGAAGAAATCTTATGACTGTTTATGATGAACACCTCCCAAGCATATGGGACAGCATGAAAGAAAGCACATAGTTGCTTGTTTGAAAATTTAACTAGTGGTCAAAGCAAGGTGTCAAAGGCCACTCGGAGATGGGAATCAACATTTCATTAGGAAATGAGCAATGATAGCTAGGGTTGGAGTAGGCTGTGAAGTGCCTTGAAACTGAATGCAAGAAGCTTACATGTTTGATATGATAGAAAACAATGCATGAAGGCAAAGAGAATGATCTTTGCGATACCATTCTGAATGAACATGAGAGGGGCAAAATTGCATTTGTCAAGGCCAAAGGAAAGGACATTGCTGTAACTGTGATGTGAGACATGTGGATGAACAGAAAAGCATGCATCTTAGAGATATTACACAGGAAGAAATGGCAAGATTTACACATGTCCTGGATTCGAGGACAGAGGTCTCCATTGAAAATTATGTCAAAATAACAGGCCTGAGTGACAGGAAGGAAGTTCATAGTGATCAAAAGGAGGATTGGGGGTAGATTAAGAGCCTTGTTTTAGCTATGTTTAATGTAAGCTAATGGCTAGACATCCATGAAAAGTGTCAGACAAGCTGAGACTTTAAATCTGACAGAAAGAAACAGGTCTGGAGAAAAGGGATAGGTATGTGAGTCATCATCACAGACATGGCAGCTGAGTTTTTGTTTGTGGATGACATTACGCAGAGATAAAGGGTAGAAGAAAAAGAAAAAAGGGAACAGTCTTCCAAAGGACACAATGAAGGAGCAAATAAAGCAGTAGGAGAAGAACTGGGAGAGGACAGTCAGAGGCACCATGGGAGGACGAGATTTCAAAAAGAAGATGACTATGTTAACAGTAAAAAAACTGACTGACAGATCAGCCGAGGGCTCGACAAACCCTGGGTACCAAGTCGCAATGGAAACCAGGATTCTTCCCCAACACCACTTAGCAGCCAGAGAGGTGAATGCCGCTAGTGCCTAAAAATGGTGCTGGTGGTACTGATATTTTCAGTACTGCTGTCTCTCTCTGTCCCCTTTCTTCCCGCCAAGTACTGCCAAAAGTGCTGTCAGCAGCAGTTTCTTTTTGGTGGCAGGGGGTGTTTTGCATGCTGTGCTCGCAGCTGAAAGTAACCATGGTGGCAGCAATTTTTTGGTGGCAAGGAGCCCCATCTCTGCCCCACATGAAGGCATGGATCAACTTCAGAATAACTTTGCTCCACTGGGACAATGGAACTGTAAACCAGCATAGGAAACCAGAACAAAACCATAGTATCCATTTACTAGATAAAATAAGCACTAACCATGCTGCACCAAGATGACTGCAAAATCTCTCTCTCTGTTTAGGGCTTCCTGCATTGGCACTCTTATATTAACACTCCTGCTCTTCCCTATTATGTTTTAAAACACTGAAGAAGCCTCCAACAGCAAAAGAGTTATTCTTCAGAAGTGCTCAGGTACTATGGTGATGAACAGAAGTATAAAAGTTTGGATAAATGAAACAACTGTCACATGCACACAATCTAATACTTTCATTGTCAGTCTCAGCAAAGATGCCAATAAATGAATCAGCCTGAAAACTGAATTAGCCTCTCTTCCTTGAAAGGTGGCCCTCCCAATTTAACGCTGAAATACATTGGCAGCTGGTAGTGTAACACTACTCTCTCTTCTGAACCTGTTCTGAGGAGACTCCAGGACTAGCAAGTTGGCAACTTTCGCCAGCACTAAATTCTTTAACATTTAAGTTGAGTTCTTTCCTCAACTCTGTTCCTACTTATTTCCTGCCATCTGTGTAAGACTAGAAAACAAGAGATAGGTGCTATGAGCATATTCTGATGAGGATGAAAAGAAGTGTTGCTAAGTGATTAAGACTGCATGGTGTCACATGCTACGAACTCATTTCTGGTTAAATTAAGGTAATGATTCCTACAGTGTCAGGGGACAAACGGATAGTGAAAAAGCAGCAGCAAACATTAAAACCTTCCTTCGCATGCTGGATATATATATGTGTGTGTGTATATATATCAATCAATCAATTGACAGATAGATAGATAGATAGAATGAAGAAGGAGTATGAGAAGCTGGAGAAGTACCAGGGCCTGAAAGAGGAACTAGAGAGGATGGGGAAAGTAAAGGCCAAAGTGGTCCCAGTGGTGGTAGGAGCACTCGGGGCTGTGACTCCTAAGCTGGGAGAGTGGCTCCAACAGATCCCAGGAACAACATCAGAGCTCTCTGTCCAGAAGAGTGCAGTGCTCGGAACAGCTAAGATACTGCGCAGAACCCTCAAACTCCCAGGCCTCTGGTAGAGGACCTGAGGTTGAGGAAGACACATACCACCCATAGGGGTATTTTTTTTTATATATATCATAAAAACAATGCAAAATGCAGGCACAATGGCAACATATATTAACGGTTTTAAATTTTAAAAAACAACATTTTTTAATCTCAGTGTTTCCTCCACACCTGTGGACACATCCAAGTAGACCCAAATATTTTACCGGCAATTTCTTACAAAAATAATTCCATGTTCCAAAAGTTTTCATTAGAGTGCTTTCAAGTATCTTTAGTGTGACTAGCTTTCAATGTCTATTTTTGAGGCCTCCTAATTTATTACTGTATTTATGTAAGCAACACACGATCAAAAGTGACATTTTTCTCCTCTAGCAGCATATATTTGAATTTTCCTTTAAAACTGTCAATAAATTAAAATTGCATCTTGGGGAAGAGCACCCATTTTTACTTCAGTTATTTCCAAGTATCATGGTTCCCTACCTTGGAGCATTTCTCCAATACTTCCTCCTTGAACTGCAGAAATTTTTCCTGGATCACAGGCTGGTTGAGAGCAAAGGACAAAAAGTGTGTGAATGGCTGCTTCTTGCGGACGCTCTCAACAAGCACCTCAATTCGTGTTCGGGCAGAAATGACACCACTACGCTGCTGTCCAGTAATCACTAAAAGCAAACAAAGTAACACTCATTGTACATATATGAAATCCACACAAGACTGATGCAGTGACATTCCGAGAGTATCTCGCACCTGGTGGTCAAGCATACATTTACGCACCTTCCAAGCCTCAGCCTCTTGCCCTTTCTCCCCCAGCACATGGGCAGGAGTACCAGACCCCACCCCCCCAACCACCTCAGACACAGGAGGGTCTGTACCTGGGAGGGGCATAAGGCATGGGATGGTGCAAATACTCCCCACACTTACTTGGTGTGTAGCACCAACCTCTCCAACTGCAGCTGCTCCACCCCACCTGGAACTGGGCGACCTCAACCTCGCCCAAGAAGGAGAGTGGGGGGGTGGGGTCATACTGGCCCTTCACAATGCACAGGGCAGGGGTGCAGAGTCGTACCTTCCTCAGTGCCTCCTGCATCCCACTCCCCACCATGAAGGGCTGATCTGGTCTGGCGCTCCCCACCCCAGCACTGACCTGCTGTCATTCGAGCCAGCTTGGACATCGTAACCTCTCTCTCACTCACTCACACACACACCCGCCCACCCCAGTTTGGGCTAGGGACGGGAGGGGAAGTGCCACGCCAACCGTCTACAATGTACAAGGGATGCAGGAGGCTCTGTACCTCCCACCGCCTCCTGCACATTGTGAAGGGTCAGTCCAACACCCACCTGCAGCCCAGTACCCAGGGGCACGCCTCCCTATTCACCACTGGATTGATGACATTTTTCTACGATGTCCATGAAAGTTAAAAGAATACTGATTTTCCACTGTACTCACTGATTCATTTAACAACGTCTATATTGTAGGATGTAGACAGCTTAAGTAAGAATATTTATTAAACTCTACAAGTCTCAGGACAGAAGACAGTCAAACAGAACTGCAATAATAGTTTAATTCACGATACTCACTATTATTATTATTATTAAGCATTTATACTGCAGTTGCACCTAGAGGACACATCTAGTTTGGGACCCATTGTGCCAGGCAGAGCAAAGAACAGTCACTACTCCAAGAGCATACAAACTGAAAAATAAACTCAGATCCTATTCGATAATTACTTATCTTTAGTACTATTAGCATGGTTTATCTGTATCACTGTTTCCCTTTAAACTCTTATTTCGTACACAGCACTATTACTGACTACAGAATGACTGAGAAATATATGGGCATGCAATATTCTTTTTTTTATTGTTGGGCAGCGCTGTGGCTTCATACATTCATTCCAGGTCTTAAAGGAGGAAAGGTAGAAAACCAAGATATCCTACACTCCTGAAACACAGAAAAATCTTGCTAAATTATTAATTTCACTTCAATGCCTCATGTTACATTTTTTGCTTTCCTCTATGAAGTTCAGATGATGTCATCCAAAAGATTGTTTCCCCTCCTCCCTAGCAGCCTAAAGAGAGGTAGCCCCAAAATATTTATAGGGCTGTGATGGCAAACAAAGCAATAAGACACTTCAGATGCTCTTAAAATGTCTGCATAAATGTTTCTCAACTTTGCAAGTTGGCAACTCCTTATTTGAAATCAAAAATTTCCAAAACCCCTCTTACATTTACTACAAAAGCAAAAATAAAAAGATGTATCACTTATACCAATGTTAATCCTATACAATTTGTGTGTGCTTTGAGAGGCTGACAGAGAATACATGACCTTGAAAGAACAGGGTTTGTTGAGATGGAGTATGCAATATTTTCTTTACTTTAAATTGTAATTAATTCTTCAGGGCTCCACAATCGTCTTCTGAACACTTTTGATAGGCAGGAAATTTTAAATATTATGAAAGTCTTTTTCTTGTTGTTGTTTATTCTTAAACAAATGTATGTATTTAATTACTATGACCTGTGGCACTAACATTTTCATAATGCCCACAACATGCTGCACTGTGTGCCTGCTTCAGACAGTCCATCCCTTTTGAACAAGCCACAAAGTTATGATCCTGTCTGTTGTTATAATAAGCATAGCACGTCATTGACATTAATGATGCTCTTTGTTATTATAAAGCTAGTGTAGCAGGGGCAGGCATTAGAAAGCTGCTAAGAACAAAAACACAATCACTTTATTAGAATCCTCTACTCCATTATTTTTTTTAAAAGACAGATTTATAATGGCCTATGGTGTGTTTAGAGAAAGTTTATTCCACATGTTCATACACATTCAGAGAAGATGCCATGCTATGTATGTATATACAACTCCCTGTTCATATTAACAATAGAAAAAGGTTTATTATTCTTATGTACTTATGCCCCTAATCCTGCAGACATGCTTAACTTTAAACCTACAATTAGTCTGATTTCATTGGAACTACCAACAGACTTAAAATCACAAAAATGCTTACTATTGAAGACCTAATGCTGCAAACTTTTCACCTATTACAACATTTTAAGATGCGAGTCAGAAAGAGAAAATAAAGCAAAGACAAGTATAGTGACTTCCACAAGGTCACAGGGTCAGTGATGTGTCAGAGCTGAGAATAAAAGCAATCTCCTGATTCCCTGTTCTGAGCACAACACACACCAAAGGTGGAGTAAATAAGACAGCATTCATCTTGTATACGTTAAAGCTCACCAATTTGTCCTTCCATTCCAGGCTTGGGAATACTGATGGAAGTTCGAGTCTCTGTTTCCATTCTCTTCCTGGTTTCTCCTTTTTTTCCAATTATATACCTATAGACATACAAGTGATATAAAGTCACTATTTGCTTTTCTGGGAAGGGTTTGTTTTCATTCTGGGTTCTTGGTTTTTTTGTTTGTTTGTTTTTGTTTTTTTGAGGGGCGAAGGACACGGATGGTGTGAGCTCCCCAGGGGAGTCCTCTAAAACTACCATATCATTCAACCTCCAGAAGAGTAAACATGTAGCAGAAACCTACAAAATGTGTAGTGAAGGAACACAATTCAGTGTAGTCATTTCTTTCTACCATCCATCCATCCATCCCTCCCTCCATCCACTTATACATGCAATTTTCTATCTCAGTAATATGACCACTTCTAAAAAATTGGTAAAACTACCTAGACAAAGCTGTCATATCAGCTAGATACTTTTAAAGAAATAGCTATACCTAGCACTGGGGGTGTCATTCCTAGATGGTAGAAGCATACCTGAGCTAGCTCTGAGCTAGTTAGTGCACTAAAACTGGAGCGCAATCACAGCAATGTGAATCCTTCTTATTTTTCACAGTTATACCTACACTCCATTTTTTACCTGTTAGCTCTGACTGAGCTAGCATAGGTATGTCTCCTCAAGATGCGAACTACACCCCCAGCACAGAGTATGGATATATCCAAACTGAGCATTAAATTATTTCAGTTCAAATATTCAATTAATGAAATAATGCAATCTTGAGCATGCCATCTCCCACAGCATTCATTGCTTCCCCTTGCTTGGCTGTTTACCCCAGTCTCTACCCAAATCCTTCCATCTTCTTGCTTCCATCCTGAAGATCAGATGCTCAAAAAACTATTATCAACAAGAAAGCATGAGATGCAGTTATCACCACAGAGAAGGCCAAGTGTCAAATGTGGAACAGATACATTGGAAAGAGATCCAAACCTCCTTCCCCCACAAATACATAGAGTTCTTCACAAAACAGAATATTTGGGAGGTCTAGAATCTACAACTGCCTCTGAGTATCCTATCCCCCTGACCGATTCTTCTGTAAAAGAGGACTCAAAAAACCCCCCAACATATAGGCTCACTTGTAGAGAGGACTGGGAACCTCCACTGCACACTGGAAACCTTTCTCAGTCTCTTCCACCAGGAAGGCATCATGCTGCTCATCTGTAGGATCCCCAGAATCTACAAAATAGGAAATCAGGCTTATCTATGAAGGTGGATAGTGATCTATGTGATGTAACATTCTCAACAGCTTTTTCCTCCCAAAGTTAAATAAAAGCACAAAGTCACTCTTCTGATACAACCAACTGCTTTGTATTTTATCTTACTACTTGCTCAGAAAAGCAGCATGACGTTACTTTTAAATCTTCCACTCTTGCAAGGATAAAAATGTAGCAGTGTTAGCCCACTACAGAACAACCCTCTTTGCTACAATTTGCAAAATAACCCAGTGGTCCAATAGAAATTTTTTAAAAAGCTGTTCTGGCTGTTGAGCAGTAGCCCAATGACCTCTTCAGAGAACTGAGCATCAGAGAAAATAAAAACCTACCCTCACCCATGGACTACTTAGTAATTCTTGTTTCTCAGTCAGACTTGGTTAGCTTAACATACTGGGGTAGGTTTTCATGGCACAAAGCACATTAGAGTGTTCCCTAGTTCTAATTTTTTTCTATTTGAAAGAAGTGGCAGATGTTTACCAGATATTCTTGGACTTTTTTTTTTCTTCTAGGGACTCACGCACATCACCTAATATGGTAAACGTACAGGTGAGTAAACCAAATTTGAAAAAGAACTGTTAGCCAGGTAAATATGTGATATCTTTCAAAACCCACATTAGATGGCCACAAGAAAACACCTATTTAAGGGCCAATATCAAAAGGTCCTGAGTACTTCCAGAGGAGATGTTAATTGACCTCAACAGCTATTAATTCTAAAATTAAGCTCACTACATAAAATATCAAGGACAATGCATAAAAAGGCCAAAATAGTCTCTATAAAATCTTAACATTTTCACTGGTTATTTTAAACAGAAGATTTTTACAGGTGCCATTGTTTTGATTAATTTTTCAGTTGACAAATTAATGGATAGCTCATGACTCAAATCATTATCACAATCACCTAAGCCAGTACTTTGTAAACAGAATTTACTTTGCTCCTCAGAAAGCACTCAGAGAACATCACAAAGTATTTCTTCACTCCAGAGACTATTGGTAGGTCCCCATTTCTCCAATGAGGACAGACTCCTGTGCCCACAAGGAGATCAATACAGGCTCAGAGCCTCAGTTTGCTAACTCCCTCTGAGTATCCAGTGCCCACTCTCCACTTTTCAACATATACTACCGTGAGTTTGGCCTCCTGCATGTTAGGTTTTACCTGCATAGAAATGTTCTTCCTCTTCATTAGGATAGGACTGCTGCTGAATAAGATTCTTCCTATAAATGCGTCCTCCAATCCTTATAAGTGTTGGACGCAGAACTTCCATTGTGTTCTTCCTGACAATGACAGCACCCTACTAAAATAAAAATAATTCTGCTGACATCTCCCTAGAAATTGTAAATTCCAGATTTCCTATATGCAGTTTCTAAGATGTTATAATGGAAGAACTAGTGCCAACTCTGTAAGTAAGTCTGAGATTTGGATTTAAAACAAGGAATTCAACCTCTTTGTTATATATGAGTAAAACAGCAACAAGATTTCTTTCCTAATATTATAGCACTTACTGGTAGTCTTTCAGCAAGAAATTACTCGTAAATTTTCAAAAAATTAAACTTCATTAAATAATTAAAACAGAAATTTCAGCAAACTAAAAAAATGTAAGATTTAGCTCCTAGCAAAGACTAATTTTTTAATCTCCAAATGATCAACTGCAAACTCTTTGAAATTCCTGTGTTACAACTGAAAACTCAGTGAAACATTGTGTATATACCATATATTTCACATTTCTTTAGGATTAGCAATCAATCTTTCCATTATTCAAAACTGAAAGCTTGCCCTTCAGCAGAAGCTGAAAACCACAACTACTATAGAGCAGCAATTTTCAAACTTTTTTTCTTGGGACCCAGGTGAAAAAAAAAAAAATCATTTGTACTCATGACCCAGCAATTACATCTTGGAGCAATGCATTCCAGTCTTTTGATGGTGACAGCAGGGGGCACCAGAACACAGTACCTGAAATTCTGCGAGCAAGTACTGGTTCCTGATCCTAACTCTGAAAATCACTGCTATAGAGAATTCCACAAAGAACTGCCCCTTTTCAAACTCTCTGCCATTTTCCATTGTTCTCAAACTGAGCAGAAGCATAGCTCCACTCAGCTGATTGCCATTTTGAGAAGTCTCTCTGTCTCTCTCTGTCACTGTTATCAATAGGTCTGGGTCTGCCTCATCTTACAGAAAGCCTCCACCTTCCCTGATGGCAGCTGTGGCTTTGGGATGACTGGCAGCAATAGGAGACAATTGCCATTTTAAAGACGACAATTCTCCCAAGAAAATAAACTTCTTGTTATGAAAAATAACAACAAAAGTAACCCCCTGCTTGCTCAGAGTGGCACTGTCCCCCTCTTATGTTGCCTAGAGATTCCTGAGTGCTACAACCTTGGCTAAGAGACGTGTTTTTAGCTCATGCATCAAGCTCCATGTCCCAGGGTCAATGACTGCTGTCAATGCCCATGTGAATTGGCATTACACAAAAATGACTTCTCAATCATCCTAAATATATTTTCAAAACCAACCCCTTCCACCAGATCTATTCAATAGATAGGCAAGGAGAGAGAAGGAAAGTGGGGGGGGGGGTGAAAGCAAGAGGGAGGTGAATTTTGGAAGACACGAGAAAGTATGATGTATATTTTCAAACGTGTTGTGCTAGCAAAACAAAGCAGCTGTAAATAGGGTCAACTACAGACAACACTAGCTGTTTTGTGCTGCTCCATCGTGAGATAAGACAGCTGGAGCATGTCTGGCAACAAAAGTTAATTTTTCAAAAAATTATTTACATGTGAAACTGCACATCAAGTTATTACAAATATCATGTTGTAACATTATTCAAGTTTCTTACTTAGAGTCCATGCAGGAAATTTCTAATTAAAAAGGAAAAAAAGTAAAAAAACTATGTTCAAATAGAGTTAAGATTGAAATAAACATCATAAATTCAGGGTAAACTATGTTTTAGGGATGTTGTAATTATCCAAAAACCAGACATTATACACCATGGAAATTCAATAAAACTTAAAAAGAAACCTAAATATGTTAAGATACATACACCTCTGCTTAATATGCAGAAGGTCCTGGGTTCAAGCCCCTGGGGGTTGGACTTGATGATCTCATGAGGTCCCTTCCAGCCCTATGATTCTATTCTATACATAGTGGGGTAGGAGGCAAACTTTGTCTTGTCAGTCTTCAAGCTCCCTTATAACTAGAACTCATTAAAAGCGGTGCATGGGCAACAACTACATTTTAACGTTTTGTGTTCATTCCCTCCTCCCATGACGTTTTGTGACTGAAAGTTTCTCCTTTGGCAGAGACTAACTCTGCTTTAGGATGACACCATAATCTCTCTTTAAAAAAGAAAAAGCTAATCCAGGCCACATACCCTTGATGCCATTTAATGCTTTCCTTAAAGCTCCAGCCTCCTAAGGCAATTATGTAAAAATCTGAGCTTTTATTTCTGAGGTCCCTCCCAGCCCTATGATTTGACTTGACTTGACTAGACTAAACAAGTTCCTAGCTCTTGCGGCTGCAGAGAAAAGCTTGGAGACGTTCAACCAGGGCACCCTAAAAGCCAAACAAGACAAAAATAGAAGCTGAAGCTTTTTTTTACTCGGTTTGGGGTAGCTCACTTTTGAAGCCTCCTTTTTTCAAGCCAGCTGTGCTGTTGTTTGAGGTGTGACTGGTGATTTTTGCACCCTGGCAGCTGGCAACCACCGCATTAGGGCAGGAATTTGTGCTGCAGAGCCGGGGCGCAGCACAACCGAGGAGGAGCCGTGGGCCCAGCCCGGGTGTGATGCGGCCGCCCCGCAGCAGGGGACGCCTCCCGCTACCCCCATGACCCACTGGCGCGAGGCGCAGTGTGATGACATCATCAGGCCAGGGGCGGGGCCAGGGGCGGCTGGTGTGGGGGCGGGGCTGCAGGCACCAAGCGGCTAGGCCAGGAGCCGGGGACTCCGGGGTCGCCTGACTCTGCGTGGCAGGGGCGGAGCCGTGCGTGCCCCACCCGCCCGCAGAGCGTGGCTAGCGCGCAGGCCAACCGCCACCTTCCTTCCAAGCCGCCCGCGCACCAGCAGCCCCAGGTAAGGGCTCGGAGGCGGGGAGAGAGAGCGCAGCCTGGGCCCTGAGCCTCACTCACCGCGGCGCCGTGGGATGCGGAAGGCAGGAGGGCCCGGCGGGGCAGCGGGTTGCTAGGGGAAGAGGAGCGCGCGCACAGCCCCGCCCATCGGCCCAACGAGCGGCTCTGTGGCGCATGGGCACTGTGGTGTGCCCGACTTGTGTGTGCGCAGGCGCAGTAGTCACGTAAGCTGCCGCAGACGCTTTCCGTGTAGCTTTGGTTGCCGGCGGCTGGCTAGGCCGCGGGCACAGCCGCAGGCGCGCATGCGCCTCAGAGCTCGCCCCCCTCCCCCTGTTCTGTGGCTGGAGTCAGTGGTGAAGCATTGGAATGGGCTGTCTAGGGAGTGGTGGAAACTCCAGTTTGGGAGATATTTAAGGCTTGGGTAGATAAAACCCTGGGTGGGATAATTTAATGAGAGTAGTCCTGCTTTTTTAGCAGGGGGTTGGAGTAGATGACCTCATGAAGTCTCTTTTAACCCTATGATTCTGTGATTGGAGGACACATGGAGGAAATGCAATATTAATATAATATTCTTCTGTTTTTAGGGGGCCCTGGAATGTTTTCCTCTTAAAAATAGGGTGTTCTGGGACGTTCCAGCCTACTTTATCCCCTGTAAGTAAAAAGCTAGACAAAACCATGTATGTTTAAAATGCTTGCTGGACAGAGGATGTGTAGGTAGCAAGAAGGATATGTACTCCGTTTGCCTGACATCTGGTAACTCTAGCCCAGGGACACCCTACTGCTACTGCTGCCATGCCCGGGAAAGAATCCAGCCATTCATTCCAGCCCCATTGCTGGCACTTAGTTCTGCCCTACACGCAAATTGGTTGTGCTGACCAGTGAATTTGACTTGAGCATGAGAGGATAGGGAGGGACACCTGCCTCGGCCAGCAGTGCTCTGGGGAAGGGAGATGACAGACAAGGCGCTGAGTGAAGGATATACAGAAACCTGGTTCCAGGGGTGGGGGAAAGCATTTACTCAGTCATAATGTGGAGGGGGAAAAAGGCACAAGCAGTTGGAGGGTGGGGAGCTGCCAAACACCCCACTGGACCAAGGGGGTTTATAAGCAGCTCTCCCTTCAGATCTTGGATGGTTCCTACTTTCCTGTGGATCATCCCCCTTCCCCTAATTCACTGACACAATACTCTTCCTATCATAAATCTGCTAATGTGCAGTGACAGATTCCTCTGTAGTGGGGATGCCTGACTCATTCTACAAAAAGAGGCTGTGGGTGAGGCTACAAATTAGGGGCAGTGCCACTCGCAGTCCTCTGTGGAGTCCCCACTGAGGTCAGGAGAAGGTTTATGTAAAGACTAAAATATAGCATCATTTGGATGTAACACTTCAGTTACTATTGTTACCTTGCATTTTCTCTCACCTAGAGGGAAGCAATTTACTCAAAAATTAGCACCAGTGTTGCTTCTCTTCTGGTTCTTTACCTCTGTCTTCTTTCTCTCCCACACATTTATTTTTTCTCTCCCTCTTATCTGCTCTTTTGTAATCCTACTTTTCCAGTGGGAGCGGGAGGGTACTTCTCCAGATTTTTCATCCCTCATTTATTCATACCTTTTTCTTCTTCATCAAAGTCTTAGAGCCTGCTACTATTAATAGGAGTGGCTAAGTACCTGAGATCCTAGTTAGTTTCCCTTTCCAGGTATGCACACAATTGGAAGGAAACTGACTGACTAACCCTTTTCAGTTTCTTTCCTCTCAAGCGCCCACATTCTTTGCACTTTATGATTAAGGTCCAACTCCTCTAAGCATTTACACACCTAACTTCCTAAATGGCCTCAATACCTGACAACCTAGTTTTAGGTCCATGAAATCATGAACAATTTCTCTTTGCAGCCAGCTTTGTGTTCAAAGCATAGAACTACTGATGAATCAGCATCTATTCCAAAAGAGCTGAGCTGAAATGTAACTTTAAATTGGCATGGAGAGTAGATAAATATATTGCTTACACCTTGAACTCAACATCCAGCTTTGCTAGGATACAAAAGGGAAGTAATGAATGAGTGAGGGATAGGCAGGCGAGTAAAGGTGAAAGAGGGGGAGGTATAGATCCTAGGATAAGAATAATGGGCCAGACAAGCGAAGAGTCAGTAGCCTTAGGAAGAAAGTGAGAACAGGCATAATCTAAGAGTGTTTGTGTTGGGTGCTGTAGCTATGCTTCCTATTGTGTAAGCATCACCAAGTAAAAATGTAGCCAAGTACTAAAGGGGCAGCCAAGTTAGTCTAGTTCAGTAAAACAAACATGGACTCCTGTGGCTCTTAAAGACTAATAAATTTATTTATTCCATGAGCTTTCATGGGAGAAAATACCACTTCCTCAGATGCTTTGAAGATGAGGGAATGCAATAAATAAATTTGTTAGTCTTTAAATAAAAATTGTAGAGGATGGGTAGGAAAGTATAGTTGGTAATAAAACAAGATATTTCAGTGTCTGAATTGGAAGTGATAGCTAAAACTGACAGACAGCTTGAATGCCCTATCAAAATATATTTAAGCAGTTTGGTTATGCTGAAAGAATAGATTTTAGTCTACATCATAGAATTAGGTCAATTTAAGGCAGTTTACATTGACTTAATTACATCAGTGTACACAGTACAGTCTTGGTCTTGCTGATGTAAGGGCCCAGCTACAGCAACATAATGAATCAAGGCACAGGGCTTATGTTGGTTGTAGTTAGGTGCAGACAGTGTGGATTACGTATCTTGTCTGTTGGCTGTTATCTTTGTCAATTTTAGGGCTCATGCTGGAGCCATGAAGCTGACAAAAAAGTTGCATACAGCTGGGGTAAGGTGCACTGGAGCTAGAGCCCCAGGCTTCTGCTCTGAGCCAGGCTCCTACCCTGGCTTCCCACTCTGAGCTGAACTGCACCAGGATCCCTACTCCCAGCCAGTCTGCCCCCATGGTCCCAGCTACCCGCTCCAAGATGGGCTGCTGCCTAGTTTCTCCATGCCACACCAGAGCCCAGCTGCACTGATGCTCCCTACTGGGAGTCTGGCAGCTGTCTGAGCTCTGGATGCTGTGCTCCCTGCCAGGAGCTCAGGCAGCTTCTGTGACTGCCTTGCTCCCAGTAAGAGTGAAGATCCCAGGGAGACAGCCATGTTTCTGGCAAGGACATGAGAGCCTGGGCTCTCAGTACCCTAAACTGACCCCGTAAGTCATGGAAGCACTCTTGGGGAGGACATGCACAACCAACAGGAGGGCTGTGTGTTCATGAACAACCTCAGTAATTATTGGGTTGGGGTGGATATGTGAGGAGTTAAAGTGATCAGATGGCAGACTGTGCTTAACAGCCCAACCGTTATTTACATCAAATGCAATTTAAAAATAAAAATGCACATTTAGGAGCAAAGGGCAGCAGAAGAATCAAAAGCATTTTAAGACCATACCATTTCTTCTCCCTCCTCACAGCACTCCCTGTGTGCAGTCTTTTGGCTCTTTAAATTTTATAGCAGAATGTTTTGGTTTGACAACTGGGACTTGAGACTCTTCATGTTTGTATGTGGTGGAAGAATTATCTGCAGAAGGTGTATCAAGTTTAATGAGCTGTACTGGATTAGTTATGCATACTCTGATCCTGCTCATACTCCCCAGTGTTTCACTTTGCCACAGCATTTGAGCAGTATTTTCATTTATTTTTGGTCCCACCAAGTGGAAAAATTGTGAACTACATTATGTACTAAGTTACTTGTAAGAAATCTGTTGTAGTTTTTACTTAGCCATAGTGCAACCCTAAAATATCAGTTTTCCCTAAGATGCAGAAATGTATTTAGAAAATATTTACATGTTGAGTGGGGAAAAAAAGAGAGCTCACAAAGGCCAGTAGTTCTTAGCTATGAAGTTACTTATTTCTATAGTCTAGAACCATTATTAGTCACTAAATGCAAGTTGCTTCCTGTGGACCTCACTCTGCAATCCAGCAAGTGACAATGCCAGGTTTTGTGGTAGATTTGGGATGTCGATGGAGGAAAATTAAGAGAGGAATCACCAACCATATTTTCACTTTTGAATATATGTCAGTGTGAACCAGATCTCTGGAGGCAAAAGCTGTGTTTAGTTAGATGCCACAAAGTAACTGGCAACCCTTGAACCATCTGCATGTTGTCGAGGTCACTAGGACCTCTTAACAAGAGGTGTGCTGACCTTCTCTCTTTCACACAACTACTGAGTTAGCAAAACTAACTTAGAATAGGAAAAGGTAACTTTTTTTTCTATTGCCTTCAGGTTAAAGAGAGAAATGGCTGCCTCCTCCTCCTCATCTTCAGCTGGTGGAGTCAGTGGAAGCTCTGTAACTGGATCTGGGTTCAGTGTCTCAGAACTTGCCCCACCACGGAAAGCCCTTTTTACGTACCCCAAAGGAGCTGGAGAAATGTTAGAAGGTGATTGTTCTGACATTTTGCTGTTACTGAACTATTATTGATAAAATTTACAGAATATACAGAAAATCAGACTTCTTACCATCATTCTAGGCATAAAAGATTTAATTTTAACAGGAAGAAGGTCTGGGTAGGCAGACACTAGACTTGTTTCTGCTTTTGGTATCCCTGCTGCCATGTTCTTTCCATCATTCCTAAAAATCATGATACCTTCTCTGTCCCTATTCATCTCAAACTTTAAAATGGCATAGAATGTTTTCTTCATATGTTCAAAATATATATATATATATAAATGGTCTGATTTTTTAGACCCACACAAAAATTAAATCTCAGACTTCACAGGAAGCATGGCAGGAATTGGGACAAAGACTGCATCAGACAAAGAGCATGGCGTGTCAGCTTCTTAATGTCAGATACTGCTTTGGTGTCATATGACTGGAGAGATAACTGATGGAGTTGCATTATTCTTTCATAAATCCTCATGTTTAGGTTCATAGGGTGAGATTCACAGCTGTGCCACTGCAGAAACAGACGGGAAGGCAGCTTGTGACTCCAGTACTCAGGAATTGAACGTCTGAGAGAGCCTGTTAATTCCACAGCATAGGCTAGGGCAGTGGTTTTCAAACCATGGGTCAGGACCCAGTACTGGATCACAGAGCCTCAGGTACTAGGTCGCGGGGCACCCTGCTGCCACTGCCAAAAGATTGGAATGTGTTGCTAAAAGATGTCATTGTGGGTATAAATTATTTTTTTTTTTTCCAACCAGGTCCTGAGAAAAAGAGTTTGAAAACCACTGAGCTAGGGTAACCCTGAGAGCTAACATGCACCCTGCCCCAGTGGGACACTGTAGTTGTGAAGGTTGCTTCCACCACCCTTTTCCCTCTTGGACTCTAAACGGACCTGGCACAAGCCATGGCCATGAACAGAACTGGCATATAGGCACTCTGCAATAGCAGGCGCATATGTGTGCCAAATGGCCATTTTGCAGCAGTTTAGCTGGTATAACTGGGCTGTAGCACAATGATGAATCTGGCCTATGGAGCTCTTTACTGAATAATGGACAAATTCTTCCCTGCTGTTACTCCACTGAAGTCAGTGGAGTTAGGGGAGGGGTGAGCTTGGCCTTGTGTTTCATGTGGGTATCTGAAATGCCGTTGTACTTGTCTAAAATCTTATCACAAGGATCTCTTCAGGGGTGTGCGTGCGTGCGTGCACGCGCCCTAGAGCTGCGCATTTGACTGGTCCAAAAATAGTCAACTGACAAGTGAAAATAATCAAAAATGGGCAAATATTTTAAGGTACTAAATTATGAGAACTATCACAAGAAAGAGTAAGATTTTAAGTTGTCTAATAGGCCTAGCCTTAGATAAATATTTATGCCTATCTACAAAAGGCTGGGTTATTTTTACCTCAAAAAAAAAAAGGGGGGCAAAACAATAAAAGTTCTAAAAAAAAAAAAAAAAAAAACAAAAAAAAAACAAATTACTATTGCCATATTAGTAGTGTTATGATAACATTTAAATATGAACATTATTCAAGACAGAACAGTTACAAGAGAAAAAAGTGAAATTAAACAAAAACATGGCATCTATAAAAGGGAAGTCCCTTTTAAATGTCTTTATGCTAGCTGGGTGGTCAGCAGGCCAACTCTTCACACAGCTTAATGCCTGTGAATCTCCTTGTTTTGGGTAAGGCGGTATAATGACTGAAACATCTTCTCCCACTCCTGTCTGAGTTCATTTCTCAATACATGTCTAGTCAGTTTAGACTATAAGCTTTTGAGAGGCAGGAACTGTCTTTTAATATCTTTAATGTTTTTTGTAAGCTACTATGTACGTGAACAGCCTGGTATACAAATAAAGATGTACATACAATGCTTATTGTCAAGATTCAAGCCAACCAAGACGCTCAACTTTCAATTCATCCACTTTTCCCTATCAAGTAGCATTAGTATGTAGTAAAGCAAATGATCAAGACATTTAAGTAGACTTGCTAACAGATGGCATCATGATGCAGTCCAAAAGGTAAGCTACCGCCTACATCAGGGCATCCTAGCTGGAATATTGTAAGTATATGCCCATGGTAAATAATTAGTGATGTGCTCAGATGAAAGGAAATTAATGTTCATTATATTTAATACATAAAGCTGCCCAACTGACCAGCTTGCCAGCTCTTCATTTGCCTTTTTTGTTTTTGGTTTTTTCTTTTCCTGTTTGCTTATGTTTGGCATCATTTGTTTTCTGCCTTTTACTTTTTAGCTGCAGGATGGAGAAATATAAAGACAGACAAAATGATCTTTCATTTGGTTATGGGGAACACAGCATGCCTGTGATTGAAACTCACTTTTTAATTTAGTAGGGCTTGGGTTTTTGCACAGCACAGCATATGATGTTCATTAAAATACATGGGTATACGCCTGTTCCCTTTTAGTCAATGAGGTATATTTGTACAGCAGCACTAATATTCTCAGGTGTGGATCTGATGTGATCTGCTCTTTTGGTGAGGTTTGGAGGAGTAGTGGCTTGGGTGGACTAAGCATCACCGTCACCTAAACTCTGTGGAACTGCAAATTCCAATCCCAACAAGGTCAGCTCTGGCTTTCATTTCTTTGAGGTAAATGGAGTTCAAGGCAGTTTACTGGAGAGCAAGGACACTTTTGAGATCTCTGTTCTTGGTTGCTCTACATGTAAGAATAGGGGCCATAACTGTAAGCCCAGCTGTATTCCTCACTATCCATAGCCAGAATTTCCCCCCTTTGCTGCTATGCAGTGATCTGTGTATGAGTCACAACCCTCTTTAAACTGACTGTATTCCAGGGGAGCTGTATGCATAATTATGAATGAAAGGCACAAAGATAAATGTAAATCTTCATCTAATACTACTAATGTTAGTTGGTATGTCTGATACTGATAGTGTTATAGTAATTGCATATTATGCCATATCACTAAGGGAGGTTTTTAGGGACTAGTCTGTATGCCAGACTTGAAATAATTATGACTAAAGGCTTGTTCACAGAATTTAATGAGTCCTCAAAATAAATTTAAAATTATGAAGTACTTCAAGTTACTGAACTGATGGGTGACTCTGCTTCACAAGATCGAGCTCACAGAACAGGATTTGTGGTTTTTTGTTGTTTTTTTTTTCTTATAGGGCCTAGTTAGGCTGGGAGTACTGCTGCTTCATTTGAGTCTAGACATGGTGCAGTGCACATGTATTACTTTAAAACATAATGAACATTAATATTTTATTTGAGCACATCACTAGTATAGTAGTATGTAATCAGAAGAGGTTTGGAAGATGAGCCAGTATGACAATGATATTCTGCAAAACAAACAAGGAGTCTTGTGGCACTTTTAAAGACTAACAGATTTATTTTATTTATAATCATGATAAACAGTAGATCAGTTTCCCTTTTAAATAGAACCAGATCCTAGCATGGGATTTTTCCAGAGCCAATGACAGGGGTCTCATATTGAAAAGACCACAAACTTTGAAATTTTCTCCCATTGTTTGGTTTAGAAGTCTTTTAGGCAGGGTATATGTATTTGATTTAGCTTTTGGTCTGTTTGTCTCCTGGTAACATGGTGACTAACTTATTTTGAGTGGTTGTACCAATATAATGGTATCCTTGTTACAGTGATGCTTCATTTAATTTAGGATTTTAATTTCTTAGATAAGATCCCACACATTCATTCATTCTTCAAATGGATACTGTTGTCACTGTACTGGCTCAATACTGTGGTGGCCTTTTTCAAAGAAATCAAATATTCATAAACATCATTCAATTCCACACTTTTTTTCATTTTTTTTAAATAATGTACCCTTAAAGTCTCGAAGGGATCTTGGACTTACCAGTTGTACTGTCAAGATAATTTAAATAATCTCATTTATAAGTTATTGTCAGTGTATTGCAGACTTCCTTATTTCTAAGGTAAGTGTCTAATCCGTTCATAGTTGTAAAATGCACGTGTAATTTTAAGAGAGGCACATGGGGTTATGATTACTCTGGAGAAAATGGCAAGGTTTATAAAGAAGTTAACATATTTGATTGTTTAAACTCAGTGTGACTCAGAGATTGCCAGAAAATTAGCTAACTTCTTTAGCTTGCTTCCAGTTTGTTTGTTAAAAACAATTGAAAAAGTGATGTCATATTTATGGATTTGTATCATTTCTGTAAGTCCAACCTATCTACCTAAGTAATAGGCTCTGTACAAATGATTAAAATAAAAGATGTAATGCAGAATGATCCCATTGTTCTAGATCAGATAAATCAAGTGAAGTCTAAATAAATATAAATTAGCCTACGTTCAGTTTCTTTTCAGTATGTTGAGAATTCACTTTCCTTGGGCTATGGTGTTCAGCCATTGTTTAGGCAAACTGCCCACTGGTGACAACAGAAGGCTTGAAAACTCCACTCATCTTCTGTTGACCAGAGTGAAAGACACTATGGTACCACTGACCCTGGAATTTAAAAGACTAAGTGTATTCATCCAACTTTCTATTAATTTTAATAGACTTTTAAAATAACTTGGCCCATCTCTTATGATTTTTTTTAGACTTCCTTCTCCTTCCTGATTTCACTCCACTTTCACTATCATAGAGCCTTTGTTCTCTTGAGTGCCCACTTCTTTGTCTCCTTTCACCTATTTTGTTTTCTGTCTTTTCCCATATATTGTTGGTCTTATCTCTAAGCTCTCTCAGTATGCTTATCCAGTCAATCTTTCCTGCTTGCTCCATGTAAGTCCGCTCACTGCTATCCAATCACACACACAGCTGGGGGGGGGGGAATTCAGACACCTAGTAAACAGAAGACATTAGCCAAAGAGACTGTTAGGAAAGATGAGGGGCAAGGCCCAGGGAAGAAACTAACTTGTCTTCACTGCTGTGCTGCTCAGATAGTGGGGGATCCTTGAACTTCTGCACTAGTGGCATCTCTGCCCTTGGTTAAGTCTTTAGTACCATCTTGTCACTTGTAGGTCTCTGACATATTGGATCCTTCTCCACCCTCCCCCCACCAAAATACCTCTGGCTGCTGGAAGCAAGGAACTTTGTATTTTTGTTCCACCAGAGTGACCCTGAATGCTATGGGGGTAAAAAGACCTTTACTAAACTATTCTTTCCTGACTCTCCTGGCTGCTGCAGTGGGGAGCTGCACTGCTTTATATCTAACAAATTTATTTATTGCATGAGCTTTCGTAAGAGAAGATCCCATTTCATCAGATGCTTTGAAGAAAAAAAAGTCCCACAGAACACCCTCATTTGTTTTGCTGAACCAGACTGTCATGGCTACCCTTTTGGAACTTGCTTTATGCCCGTGTTTCTCAATGACTGGTCCCTCAAATCTCTGTGGCCCAACTAAGAAATGCAACAGATCAGTCCTTGATATCGAAAACACTGACCTATGCCACCTCTACTTTGGTTTTTCATTATCATGCTCACTATGTTGCTCTATCCATCATCTGTGTCTGCTGTTCCTCTGTTTTTCAAGCAACAGCAGAGTGAAAATGACCTGACAATCTGTTTACTGCCGCCCACTGGGTTCTGAATAGCTGCAGTGAGGTTGAAAAGACTCAGTTTTCACTGTGCTGCAAAGCTCCAAGCAGTGGTAGAAGCACTTGAGTCATCTGCAGACAAGATAGCACTTGCTTGATGTGAAAGTTATCTTCTCAGTAATAAGAGCTGAAAAATTGTGTTTTTAAAATGACATCTTAGATGCAGATGCAGTAGTTGATGGCAATTGCCTGGCAAAGCTTTCTGCTGTTTCTAGTCAAGTGGATTTTTCAGGTTCTGAGAGAGAGAGTTTTGCCTGAAAAAGAGGAGGAGGAAATAGATATCTAAATAGGAAGTGTCATGCAAAATTGAGAACTATTATTAAGTTATATGCAGAGATTTCACTAGAGATTCCGCATATGGCAATTGCTGAATCTTTCTGTGGAATGAATTGAAGGAAATAAAATGGTCACATTCAGAACCGGGTATTTGATAGGTATGATGCCTTTGCAAGTATCTCCTGACACGTTTAAAACGATTAAGTTAGTTAAAATTAATTCTAGACTTTGGTGATGTAGACAGCCCCACATCAATATTTAAGAACCGGGTAAAAGGCTCCCATTGCCAGATGAGACTCTCTTAGCATTATTACATACTAAGAAGGTTGAGGACAGAGTTGAACCTGGTTTTTGGAGCACTTCCATCCTTTTAAAGAGGAATCATTTAACATTAGTGTATTGTAAAGAGCTTGCTAAATGTGATATAGAAAATTCTAGCCTGTTCCATCTGAGAGAATCTAGGCTTAAAAGAACTAAGTATGGAGAAGTCTATGACAATATAAGTATTATAGATTGCAGTAAGGGTTCTGCCATTTGTGGTGTCACATTCTAGGATTTTTTCAGAGAACCACGACGTATGGTGGGAGGGAAGGGATAACTGCAAAAGGTTTATGAATGCTGACTTCTAAGCTGAACGTCTTCCACAACCTAGTTAGTAGGGATAGTGCAGCATGAAAATCTCTACCCATCTTGTAAGTTTTAGTTAGCCGTTCATTTTTAAAACTGGTACTGAAATAGGACATTACATGTAATGAGACATGACAAGATAGTGAAGGACTTTGTAGTTGTTAATAAACTGATATATTTTAAATGCCTGGCCACCTTACACGATGCATATGGGAAGACAGCCTAGCAGAACAAAGACATTTTTCTTTGGACCACTCTATAGTCACAAATGTTAGCAATCCATCTTTATATGAGCTTCTCTTTTTGGGCTAATCAAGAGCTGGAGTGATCCACAGAAGTGTAATTTCTTTGCCCTTGGTTTTTTAGAACAGTGTTTTGAAAACATAAAATAGGAGTATTTTAAATGGGGTGTGTGTAGACTAAATGCTGGAAGTATCACTTACACCATGAATCTGTAATTAACTGTATGGTTATCTGTTGTTCTATATGTTTGGTAAACTGTCTGTGGCACCAGGTGTACTCTTTTCTAACTCAGAACTTGAAGTTAATTAGATTTTATCAGCTTCAAGGAAATGGCTATGTATTATAGACCTTTCAGCTGCTGCACAAAATATGTTAAAGTAGTGGAAACTATAAGCCCTGCCTACAGATACAGTCAATTAATGGAAGAATACAACATGGTTTTGATACAGCAAGGCTTAGATACAAATGAAGCAATAACAGATATTCTCCCAGAGAAGGCCTTTTATATGGGGTAATAATGCATGGTTGAGATAAGGTAATAAGAGTTTGACACTTGTGGTGTTGTGTACTCAACTCTTGTTGACAGTAGTGGAGGTAATGGCTGGATCTGTACTTTACAGGATCTGGCCATTTTTCCTCCCGAAGTAGGTATCCTATTTCTGATTTATTGTGAGTCTGTATTTGCATTTAGCAAAGATATTTTTGTCTATATGCAATGGATATGGACCAAGGCTTGCTTTAAGATTCATATGATTTTAAATCTCTTAAGTACAGATTGTGTCAAGTAACATGCCTCTTCAGAGCCTTTCACCCTCTTTCTAGCCATTTGTGATAAACATTTATTTTCATATTCCAGTGCATTGGCCTCAGCCAAGGAGTACATCACCATCATCAATACACATCAGCCACCCTGCAACCTCCCAAGAAGCCCCACACAGCTGAGTTTCTCAGTGTCTTCAGTTAAGAGTCTCCTACCATTTTTCAGGACATTCTCTGGCACTGACACACTGCTTGGTCCTGCATTATATTGCAGAACACTGAAATCTTAATTGAAAGTGCAGAGCTTCTATTACACTTTTTTTAAAATGCAGTTTTAAGGATTACATTTTTTTCATTCTGTATTTGGACAGGTGAATTGCCATTTGTCATACAAAGGCTATTCTTCAATTGATTTTTAGCTATATATTCAGAAATATATGAAAAACTCAAGCTTTATTGAGCACCTTTCAAACTATCTCAAAAGACTTCCTAAAGCTAAGAGTTAGATCTTTAAGCATCATGACCGTATAGGCAAATCTGACAACTTCCATGAGCTCAGCACTAGTTCTTACGCTGTAGGTTATACACATTTTATTAAGAAAGACTTGTTGATCCAGAGACGAAGATTTTCATTTAATCAAAATGCTACAGCATCTTTCATACATATCTTGACAGCCCCTATCAGAGACAGACACAAAAGATACCATGATATCAAACTGTGCAGCAGCACGCCCACTGTCCTTCATATCAGTGTCAGCACTGGGTACAAGTCAAAGCCCTACTGTGAAGGTTGAGCCCACAGCTTCCTGGCCCAGAGACCAGAGTGCTTGCTGCACACTACCAGAATAGGACAAAGTGTCTAAAGTAGATGAGCAAAGGAAAAGCACACTCTGAACATAAAAATGATCAAACAAAAGAGCCACAACACTTATTGAAAGTGTCTCAGACATAAAAATCTTAAAAAAGAATAAATCACTTCTCTCTTCCTTTTTCAGATGGTTCAGAAAGATTCCTCTGTGAATCTGTTTTCAGCTATCAGGTTGCCTCTACACTGAAGCAAGTGAAACATGGTAAGCACTCAAGTATTATGTTTTTTGAGCATGTATGTAAGTTTACTGTGGCAGCTGCAGAGGTGGATATAGCAAAGGCCAACACGCTGTGGGTTGAACCACAAAAAGCAGAAAAAGCATGTGTTAACTTCCATAATTAGCACTAAATGAGCCTATTGTTAGGTCCTTTTTCAAATGTGATGCAAATATTGAATTAAGCTCACTCAATGTGGGGGAGGGAGCAGAGAAGCATTTCTAACCTCATTTTTCCATTGCTCTGTGCTGTACTGTATATGTACAAGAGGTGATTTCTGAAGAGTGGGAGGAGAGCAGAATCTCCTGAATTCTAATCTGGGCTGTAATACAGATTCACTTTCAAGCTTTAAGCAAGTCACTTAGGGTACAGCTACATTGCAGTTAAACGTCCGCAGCTGGCCTGTGTCAGCTGAATCAGACTTAGCAGGGTGGAAGAGCTGTAAAACTGTGGTGTAAATGTTCAAGCTCAGGCTGAGCCCAGGTTCTGGGACCTCTGAGGAGGGAATTCGCAGATTCAGCATAAGGATCTACACTCTCATTTTACAGCCCCAAAGGCCATCTGCTGTAAGCCTGAGTCAGCTGACACTGGCTAGTTGCAGGTGTTTAATTGCAATGTAGACATGCCTTGAACTCTCTGCATTAGTTTTCCTGGTTACTCACAGAATGCTAGAAGAATTAGTTTTGGTTTGTAAAGTGCTCTGAAAGTGAAAAGTTGTTGAAGTAGAATATAAAAACGCTAAATATTGATATGAAAGCATCCGATGCCATTTGATTAGACTAACTATTCAATGCCTTTTTATGGAGCCAGCATAGTTCCTGTCTTATATCGTAAGATGTGGTTGCACTGAAGGATGCTCAATTGCAAAATCCAATCGGACTGAATAGCCTTGACCATCTGGATGGTTGATAAAGCCTAAGCTTCTTGGAAATCTGAATCCATTGCTTTAGGTAGTGTCCTTTTTCAAAGGTCATGTGGAACAGACATTTCCTTAAATTAACTTTTAATTTAGAATGCACCAGGTGCCAAGGTGTAATCCTCAACACCTGTTAACTGTCGAGAGAATTGAGGATGTTCAACAACCGAATTTAAAAATGAAACTGATCCTCTTTGGGGCGGTTATCTGAATTACAAGAGAGAGAAAGCAATCCAGCAGTGTGTTGTCATTTGCTCAGTCTTCATTTAGACAAAACTGTGTGCGCACAACCCTGCCTACACAATTAAATTTATTCCCAGAACACTACTTTGGTCCTGAGTGGCAACAGCATGCTCAGTAAACTGGCATATAAGTAAACTCCAAGTTTGGGGGGGAAGGGGTGTCCTGAAGCACAGAACAGGTGTTAATAAAAAAAAAGGGGGGTGTTAATACACATCATATTTTCTATCAAATACTAATTTGGCACTTAGGAAACTTTACATCACAATACTAAACAATCAGTCCTGCAAGAACAGTGATTTACTTTAAACATTAAGCAGTTAAAGACATCTGATAAATACATAGTCATTGTAGTTTAAAGCATATGCATTTTATGATATCAGTCATGTTGATCAGTCATCAATACTGGTGCATATTTCCACATGGGTACTGAGCTATTCGAGTGTTCAGTGGGATTGAGGGATGGATGACATTGAGTTTCCTACCACTGCTTTGATCTAATAAAATTTGGAGTCATGGAACCAAGAAAAGAAACAATTTTAAATAAAAAGCAAGAGGAGAAGAATTTGATTTCCCTGTGGAGAAGGTAGAAAGAGAGAGCCTCAGCCATTTAAAAATGGAGTTTCAATCTGTTGGGGGGAGAGGGGAGGTGTTAGGGGTGTAATTATGTAATTAGTGTGGTCTGATTACTAACCCTTCTGTAGTAGAGTTATACAGGCCTCTCTCTGTCATCACAAATCAGAAAGGACAGTCTCTCAGATTAGATCCAGATTTACGTCAATCACTATACAAATTTGGGAGTTCTCAGTTTTATCTTCATACATTATTTCATATCACAAATTGAGGTATGAAACTGGTTATTAAGAGTAGAGGGTCCCATGCTTAGTTGCTTGTGTAAGCAGAGCTTACTGCACACACCAGCATACCCTTGCATTTCTCCATTCTTCCCATGGGTCTTGCCTTCCTCTATTTCCCTTCATTGGCTCCCTGTGAGCTACTCCTCCCTCCATTCTCCCCTACTGCCAGGGGTTCTGTATGTACCCCATGTCCTTCTCTATGCCAGTAGCTCTCCCTCTCCCCATTTCCTCCCAAATGCTGAGGTTGTCTGCCTCTGTTCCTGTGCCAGAAGCTGTGTGGGCCTCTCTTCCATATTAAGGTCCCCCCTGCACAAGGGGTTGTGTGCACAACCTCTTCCCATCTACCAGGCTCCCCTGATTTCTCTCCCCACCAGAGACCATGTGTATTCCCTGTTCCCCAGCATTATTGGTGTCCTTCACAATGTCAACATGTTAAACTCTCTGGGAAGGATAAGCAGAGATAAGATGAGATACTATTAATCTGGAGGTCATCTACCACTTGTTTCATCTGTAGAAGTACTTGAATCTATGGCTGTGCTAATCAGAAGGCAGGATGTCAAGGTCCCGTCTCAACCCCCCCCCCCCCCCCATTTCTCCCCTTTCAGTTTTCCCCCAGGTCAAAAAGTTCTGACCATTGATATCTAGAACAATTTTCTGTAACTGATCTGATGCAACAATCAAAAGTTACTACACTATGTACCTACAGAGAAATGTCACTGAATTGCATTTAAGTCTCCACAGGCTCTCAGACAGTTACTTATGCTAAAGAAATTAACCCCTTGTTGTTTTCAGCTTCTTGCACTAGTAAATTTGTGTTTCTCTCTTTTGGTCTTTAATCCACATTAGGGCCTTAGTAAGTTCACAAAGATGCAGATATATCGCCTATCCACTACTTCAACATTTAATTTTTAGTGCCTGAAGAGGGTTAATGAAGGCTGTTCCCATGTACGACCTGATGAAGTCTCTGCTTATAAGGGAAAACATCAATACAAGTGTTTTGTTTTAATGTGCAGACTAGTTTGACAGACTAGAGTACAACCATTTTCCAATTTCTGGATTATTAGGGAAGGCCATGCCTGCTGCAGAGGATAATACATCTAATTAACCATTTAAGTGAAATGTTATTGCAAACAACATTTATCTTTGAACTACTTAGATCAGCAAGTTGCTCGGATGGAAAAACTAGCTGGTTTAGTGGAAGAACTGGAAGCAGATGAATGGCGGTACAAGCCAATAGAGCAGCTGCTGGGGTTTACGCCATCCTCGGGCTGAAGGATTTGGAATCACTGGTGTTGAAAGACAACATAATATACTGCACCATAGACTGATTTTTAAATGTGATGCCATTTATCAGGGTGTTGCCAGCTGCATAATGTTTTTTAAATCCACACCAGGTGGCTCTGTAATAGCATCCAGTAAATTGCAACCAGAAAACTGTAGATCTTTTAAGTGTTCTGCAGGACAGACATTTGGTAATAATTCAGCAGAGTGTGATTTCTGTAACTTACAAGATGCAGTAAGTTGTAAAGAACACGGAGAATAACCTGTTTGTTTAAAGAGAAAGGGAACGCTATTTTTAAAACCTCTTATTTATACTCATGATTGAGCATATGTGCCTGAACTGGCCGGATAATATCAGTCATTCAGGACCTGGACACGTTCGCTATTTGAGTCCAAATCCTGGAGGGCAAAAGCATTTGGCACTGAATGGAAAGAAGTTTCTTTTTGAAGCTGAATGTGATAACCAACTGAAGGGGGAAAAGTTGATTTGATTTTCTGTTTTTAGATCTCCTAGGTGTTGCTGAGTCTTTCCTCTTTTCTGGTGTGTTTCTTTTTTGTTGACTGTACACAGAGTATTGGGAGAAGGGAGCTGCTGTTTAGTACCCAGCCAGTGACTCAAAACATTAAACGCTACTCTCTCCCCCTTTACCATAATGTATTAAAACTGTTCCATGATTAATAAATTTTGAAAAAAAAAAAGTATTAAGTCTTTCTTTAACTCTTCTAAGGCTTGGGGGCCTGAGGAACAGAAACCAATTGTTTTGTGGACAAGATGGGATAGGATGAAGCAGCTCCATTGTTATAATGGCTACCTACCTCAAAACTTAAGATCAATCTAAAAAAAAATCCCCCAAAACAAAGTCTCCCTCCCCCTTAAACTAGGCCAAAAATATCTCAAAGGTGCAAGCCAATAGTACTAAGTTATAAAATTCCATTTCCTATTCAGTGAGCCCATTTCTAATACACTACCAGTGGAATGCACTTCAATATTAATCAGAAGTTACTTTCTACACAATATAGTTAATACATACAACTCCTGCCTACTCAGAAGACCCTGCATCATACCAACACATTTCATATCAAATGGATTACTAGTAACATACCTTAGTATTTATATTTGCTTCCAGAAAAAAGTGTTATGTATCAGAGTATCTCACGACAACCCTGGGAAGAAGGATAGTATGTCTTCACAATTCAGGGCAACTGCCCCTGTATTCTCCTCTATAGCTAAGGCACCCCATTCTCCAGTTCAGTCTCCCTTGGCCCTCACCTCTGAAGGGATATACCAGGACTCACTTCCTTCTGAACAGGCTATTTCCAGGCTGCACAACCCCTGACTATACTGTGATATCGGAGCCTTCTTCCTTTCTCTTCTTAGACTAATGAGAGTAATTGCTCACAGGTTGTAAGTTACCACACAGCAGGTCCCATACAAGCTTATTTTATTCTTAAAGTAAAAGCACTACAGAGTAAACATTAAAACAAAACAAAAAAAAACCCTACATGGCATGCTGCTAATCTTACTGGAGAACTCCCTAAATGTCTTCAACAAGGGCTTTTGCAAATAAGTCCCTCAAACCCTCCACAAAGGGGTCTTTTGCAGTCACAAGTTCATAGGACCTTCACCTCTGAACTAGCCCTTCCAACTCTTCCTTAAGGATTGGTGTCCTCTGTGAACCACCAGGTCTTGTCTCTTTGCTTGATCAGTAAGAAGGCCCCAAGCCTGTTTAAAACCAAGCTATTTATCCAAAAATCTGTGTTTTATCTTTTAATGTCTGGAGAAACCAGTCTGTACAAATCTATGACAGCCTCTCCAGGGAAGTGGCTTCAAGGTGCTGATAACGAGAGGAATTATATTAGCATATCACAAATGTCACACAGTCTTGTAAAAATACAACAGCATTTATAATACAATGGACTCCAAAGACATTGATCTGAAGTCCATAATGATTATCTTAATTCCCTAAAGTTTGTCCATGATATTGCATGATAGTGTCATAGCCTGTCACAATATATCTCCATTTTAGAGATGGGGAACTGAAGAACGGAGAAATTAAGCCTCAAGTCCACATGGGAAGTCTGTGGCAGATCACAGAACCGCATCCTGGTCTCCCAAGTCCGAAGCTGAAGCGCTAACCCCGGAACCGTTCTTCATCACACCACCAAAGCTTACAAAACTCTGACATAAGTGTCTGATAATCTGAGTTTACTCCTTTTAAGTATTACACTTAGAGTCAGCACTATAAAAAGTTGCTATCCTGTTCACCTACAAACATTTCCATTATGGAACAAAAACAAGTGCAAATTGATAGTGATAGGCTGCAACCTAATGCTGACTTGGATTCAAAGCCTAAACCTACATGTCTACATCTAATAAATTTTCCATCACCAATGCCTTTATCTTGCTAATTACTACCTATCCAACATGTACATTACACCTGTTTCCAAAGTTATGTTTTGTGTTACATTTGCAACTAATTTTAAGTGAGTAGCTGGCTCTCAAATAAGGAGGTATATATCAGGGCTCAACAAATCCTGGTTGCCATGGTGCTCAGGATTTTTCCCCTGGTACTTAGGAGCACCTCAACAGCCAGGGAGATAAACACCTTCTGGCACCTAAAAAAAAAGAGCCAGTAATGCTGACATTTTCAGTGTCACTGTCTCTGCCTTGCCCACCACCAAAAGTCCCGCCAGCAGCAGCTTTTTTTTAGCACTGGGGGGGGGTCTTTCACACCTCATGCCACCGCCAAAAGCATTCACAGCTGCAGCAGTGTATCAGCAGCAGGAGGTCTCTTCACTGCTGGACATCTAAGTGCCTCAGTTTTTAAGCTGGCCACTAGCTGTGCAACAGATTTGTCAAGGCCTGTGTTATATACCAGGGGTGGCCAAACTTAAGGAACTCAAGAGCCACAAAAGTTGATTATTAAACCTTCGAGAGCCACACTGAGGCATATAGCCATATATGTTTAACTACTCCCAAGTTTAAAATTCATTGCATGCTTTAATTTTACTGTAGAAAGAGGACAAATATTGATCCTCCTAATGTCAGATTCTACTAATTACTTAAGGTTACTACGAAAACTAGCCCTATACAGTAAAAACTTAGCTGCTGCTCAATGTAGAAGACTGCAGGCTAGTGGCAAGTTTTTTTAAAATCCCAACCATGCCTCACTTCTCCCCACCATCCCGACTCCCTCCTGAACTCTGAGGCTGGGGCTGCTTTCCTAATTGATTTGCTGACATTCTTCCAGCAGCCACAATTTTTCATTCAAGAGCTGCACCTGGCTCTTGAGCCACAGTTTGGCCACATCTGTTATATACTGTAATATTCAGCATTTAGGCTAGAGAGCTCAAAGCACTTTAAAAACGTTAATTATCAAGCCACAGAATAAACTTAAAAGGTAACTATTATCTCTTGTACAGATGAGTAAGATGAGGCACAAAGGCGTTATGGCATTTTCAGAAATGGTCACTCTTTCATTTCTGGGTGGCAAACTCAAGACAGCATGTGCCTGACTGACAAATATGTTGACTGCTTGCAGCTGCTGTTGACACCTGTAAGAGTTGTGGAGGGTTTTGCCTTCTAAAAAGCAGTCCCAAGGCATTCAAGCTGGGAAAACAAAGTCAGGGGTTGATTTTAAAAACTTTGGCCTACATGAATAGCCCAAAGTTGCAGAGCGAGTCAACGTCAGTTAGGAAGAGAACCTAGAAATCCTGAATCTCAGTTGCCCATTCTAGCCGTAAGAATGCATCTCACTCTTCTATGAGGATAAGATTTGTCTTTTAAATCACATGGAAGTGGTATCAGACCAATTCTGGCAGTCTTGTTATTGCAACTAGCAAAACAAGGAGGAAACAAATCAAGCTCTGTATTTTACATGAGTTGTTTGTGTGTGTACATAATACCAAAATAGACATGTCTTTATGTGCTGTTTGAGAGGAAGTGAAAAGTTCATGTTGTACAGTATTACAAATTGAACATGTTTTTTCTTTCAGTAAATACTTTTAAGACAGCAAACACTACAGGCTTCTTGGAAATAAAAAATATGAAATAGAAAATGGTACTTTATCTACTCTAAATGCAGTTTATTTATAGCTTTAAATCCCACAAGATCCATTTTTTCTGGGTTACGATTCTACAGGACACTTGCTTTTGTGAAATCTAATGCAAGTAAGGCGGTGGCAGCTGTGGACATCATTTAATTAGTCCTATTAATAAGGAATATTTATTTAGACTGTTTACCACTGTCCCACACAAAGTTGGTGTTGTCTCATATTTGTTAATGGAAAAAATGGCCACCCACACACACACAATCAGAAAACTGTTCAAGAAATTAATCCTCACGCATCACAGTGGATCATCTTTTGTGAACTGTGGAACATAACATGAAGAGTTGCAAGAATGGCTGCAAAGTGCAATAAAAAGTTTACAGAGGGAGAAAAAAAACCACAGATGTTCTTGTTCAGAGATGTTCTTGGGGTTTCCTGTGGGTGCTGTAAGAACATTTTGTACTAACAAACTAAATATTTTCATACATTTTCACCTGGGTCCTAGTGCTGCTGCCTGGACACCAAAAATTGTAAACTACATCTGCACATATGCTGAAACTAATATGATTCCTGAAGTGCTGGCAGTAGACCACTGTGCTGGCTTACAGCATATAAAAAGTAATTTTTTGGTGGTTAGCCCCAGTGAAAAGGAGACACTGCTTATTTCAGACAGCCAACCATCTTACGTATTTGGGTCAAGTGACTGGAATTCTTCTTGTGGTACTGAGGGTACCAGGTTTAGTCCCTACTGATAACCATGGTGTCTGCAAAAACATTCTCCATGCTTTACTATGGCAGCATTCTAGAAATAAGAAATGTTATGTCACCTTATGCTTAATAGTTGAAGCACATAGAAAAGAAAAGCTCTGTCTATACAACAAATACAGCCAGATCTGTGGGGACACCACCTGATTACAATATGGCTATTCCCACAACACAATAAACACATGGCTCTGTTATATAAAGTAAATGAGCCTTAATCATACCCATCAAGTGTACTAACATCTTGGACAGTCCACTACACTAATGAGCAGAACTCTGCTGAAACTAGATCCTCCAACATGATTGGATTTGTAGTACAAATGAAGCTTTAGAGGATTCACTACATCAAAAGTAAGAACATGGTGAGGAAGAGAAGCACCAAACAGGAGAAGGGGGTAGGAGATGAAACAGAGGAATGTGAATACTGAAATGATAGAATGAACAAGAAGAAAGGGGAAAGTACAAGAGAACCTGTGGAGAGAGAGGATGCACACGAATCAGGATGGGAGCTCTGCCAACACAGAAGGAAGGGGAAAAGCAAGAGAACACAGATAAACCTGCCTCTTGGAAGGCAGATATTTTCCAGCAGATGTATTAAAAAGTGAACAAACCCATCCAAATGAATCTGGGGGCAAAAGGTCAAGGATGAAAAAATAAGTGCTTAAATTCATAGGTGACGCCCAGATCTCCAGGCAGAGTTCTGTGATTCCATCCAATAAACCCACATTCTTGTTCCCAAAGCAGGAAAGGCGGGGGAGAACACCAAAAACAGCGGCTATGTCTACACGATGCTTTTAAATTGAAACAACGACCCTTGTTTCAATTTAAAAGTTGTCATGTCCGAACGCCACTTTGTTATTCAAAATAACAAACCCCGTCATTTCGAAATAACACACCTTATTTTGAAATACTAAAACCTAGGCTGAAATCGAAATAGGCATTATTTCAGAACGGTTGTTTTGAAATAACGCTGTTCGGACGTGTTATTTTGAAATAACCATTATTTCAATTTAACATTTTTGCCCTTCTCCTTCCCAGGGTGCCTTCCTTCTTCTATATGTTGCCACACCTCCCATGCTGCCCATCTCCTGATTTGAAATAGTAAGTCCTGTGTCCGGACTTGCTATTTTGATTTGAGGTTTTTGCTTATTTTGATTTAAGTTAATTTGAAATAATGATTTTATTTTGAATTAACTTATTTCGAAATATGCGTCTACGTGTGGACATAGCCAGAAAGTTTAAGCATTGGGGTGAAGAACTTATGCTATTCATAGAGTGACTTCAGGCAATTCCTCTAACCTAATCAATTAGCAGTCTACAAAGGGAGAACCCCCCACAATCCAGAGGCTTAGCAATGGGAATGCATTTGAATGGGCAGAAAAAGATGCATTTCTTAGGAGCAAGAACAAGGATGATATTGCAGGAAATAAGAGACTGGCCTTATCTTGTACAGTATTAATGAAGGGCATTATATTACACTCAATGTTTCAGTCACTGAAACAGGACACGCTAGGAGAGAGACAGAGAAGTGCTGGACTACAAGACAGATAACTTTTTGACAAACCCCTGTTAACTGATTTGAGTCATGCAAAAAAATCTATAGAGGGATCTATACTGATTGCAAAATTCAGTGAATACATACCTAAGCCATATGCAAGGCGAACAGAGTGTCAGGGATGTCCACAATCTCTGATTATTTTTACATCAGACCAATTTTTACAAGATTCTTTTTGTAATATCTTGAAGCTTCCAATATTAACTGTGGACAATTACCCTGTGATGACAGAAAAAACCATATGAACCACAATCTAACTGTTGCTAGGGGAAAAGCAGAGAACAGTCAGTGTAGCAAGTGTCACCTCTGTCCACACTTTCAACACATACTCTTTAATCTCTTTCCTAAATTACAAAGTTCTTACTGCAGTGAGCTTTCCTAACAGGTAACGTACCAATTGTTTAAATTCCAGAAGATACCATGTCTTCACCTTTAAGATTTGACCTTTGTTATTATAACACTGTAATCTGAGCAAAAAAGTTTCCACCCTAAACTTTTTTTTTTTCCATAAACTCTTGCTGTATTTCCTTTCACTGTTTCAGCATCAACAGATTAAAAGACTCAGGAACAGAAATGGTACATGTAGGAAAATAACTGGGTCTTGTTGCTTTATTACACACACTTTGCTGACATTTATACTTCAAACACAGGAGGGTCAGACAAGCAAAAGAGACCACGTCAACAAACATGATAAAAGGTATATTCTCACTCCCTGATAGGAGTGTGGAAGACAATGCTGCAGCTTCTGAACAAAGTTTGCCATAGCAGCAGCACCAGCAGCAGCACTATAAACACCCTCAGCTGCAGTCCCATCTAGGGCTGAACCTCCTTGCTGCTTGTAGGCCCAACTATGTTTCTGTTTGGGTCAAAGTTGATCGGAATGTGAGCAGGATCCGGCCCCTCATTTGTTTGTTACTTGCAGCAGCTCTGGAACCAGTTGTACTGAAGGCAGTCGGTTCCTCTGTGAAGAGAAGTTCTGCTGCACACACTACATTAGCTGGGTAACAGCAGGGTCTAATGTATTTTAAAGACCATAAGTGGGCATCATGATTATCTTATCTGTGACCTCCTACACATTGCAGGCCACAGAAGCTCGCCCACCCACTACTGTAATAAACCAATAACCTCTGGCTGAGTTACTGAAGTCCTCAAATCTTGATTTAAAGACTTCAAGTTACAGAGAATCCAGTTTACTCTAGTTCAAAAGCGCATGCAATCTATTCTCCACACTGCATAGGAAGGCAAAAAAGCTTCCCAATGCCTCTGCCAATTTGACCTAGGGGAAAATTCCTTCCCAACCCAAATACAGTAATCAGTTAGACCAGTGGTTCTCAACCTCCAATCTGTGATCCCAAAAGGGGTCATGCCATCAGCAGTCAAGGTCGGACTGTCACTGCAATCCCTAATGTGCAAAGGCCATATACAGTGTGTGAGGTCACAATTCAAAAAAGATATCAAATGGCACACAGTCTGATCTCACTCACTATATGGGCACGTCTACATTGCCCAGCATTTTCGAAAAAACTTTTTTTGGGATAAGTATTTCAAAATAATTATCTCGAAAAAAAACCTTTTTTTCAAAAATGCTATTTTGGGACAAGAGTCCGCTGTCCTGAAATACTGTGGCTTTTTATTTTTTTTCCCCAAAAAAGAAAGTCTACACCAGACCTTCTTTTTTGGAAAAAAGCAAGACAATAGAAGAGATAGGGAGGCTTTTTCGAAAAAAAGCCTTTTCCGTGTCCAGGGATGGCTTTTTTCAAAAAAGCTAACTCGAAAAAGACTTATTTCGAAAAAGCTGGCAGGTTTAGCTTTTTCAAAAAAGCACTGTGGTATCTCGCAATACCAGAGCGCTTTTTCGGGATTTATTTAGAAAAAAAGCCTTTTTTGAGCTAGCTTTTTCGAAAAAAACCCATCCCTGGACACAGAAAAGGCTTTTTTCCAAAAAAGACTCATCTCTTCCACTGCCTTGCTTTTTTTCAAAAAAGAAAGTCCAGTATAGACTTCCTTTTTTGAAAATTAAAAAAGCCGCGGTATTTTGCGAGAACGAGCAGTCCCCTGACTGTTGTCCCAAAATAGCATTTTTGAAAAAAAAGTTTTTTCGAGATAATTATTTCAAAATACTTATCCCAAAAAAAGTTTTTTTTAAAAAATGCTGGGCAATGTAGACATAGCCTATATGTACAAAGTCACACTGTATGAAGAATACATTTTGTAGAGCATTCTTGGTGTGTGCTAGGTCATGCTGTGCGGAGGATGCTGTTTGGCTCTTCAACATGATCCCCCCCCATGCTATCAGAAGTCTTAGCAGCAGGGGCGTCGCTGGTGCTGGGCTTACGGGGCTCGAGCCCAGAGTCCCAGTGCCCTAGCCCCAGGTCACTGCCGGGCTGCCTGTAGCAGCAGCTGAAGCAGCAGTGCACGAGCCCTGAGTCCCCATGCACCGAGCCCGGGGTCTTTTCCCAGGCTAGCAGCGCTTCTGCCTAGCAGGAAATACTTCATTAAAATGGAGATGTGCTGGCAAAAAGTTTGGGAACTCCTAAGTTAAACCCTGAGCATACTGGTTGGATCCACTGTCCAGACATCTAGGAAAGAATTCACTGCAGTAACTCAGAGCCCTCCCCATACAGTGCCTTATCTCTGGCTCTTGGAGATATTTGCTATTAGCAAGCACAGACTGGCCATGTGCCAATCTCGTCATGCCACCACTCCATAAATTCAAGCTCAAACCTGCTAGGTTATCTGCTGCTGCCTGCTCCCCTCTGATGGTTAGAAACCTTAATGCTCGTTGGCTATACACTGTTCTATTGAATCCTAAACTTCCTCACTACTGAAGCACTGTATATTTTAGTTCCCCAGGAGTCATTGTACACAGGGCCAGGATAATTTGGGTCTCTATATCTCATGGCTTCCTGAACTAAGCAACTGAAATACTTCAGACTCGGGGGCAGATGAGGTTAATAACCATCTTCTGCGTTTCTAGACACAGAAAAGCTGCAAAAAGTGAGGCAGGTTTGTGAAGTCTTGGTTCTCAGAACATGACAGGATCATGAACAGGAGGTTTATGTGGTCAGCAAAACTGTGTACAAGTATCCTCTTGGAATTAATTTAAATTTAATTATTTTTATATTTATTCCAACACATTAATTAATAAATAATTATCCTCTTGGAATTAAACCACTACAAGAAGGATCTGGGAAACTTGCCTGGCATATTAAAGATAAAATTCATTTCAAAATGGAGTGTTTAGAATTAATTCTTAAGTCGTCTGAGAAACAGAAACAGTACCGTCAGCCAAACAAACTAGATTTCAATATATTTGCAGGAATTTTCTTTTATATCTTGTTCCTTAAAATACATTCAAACTGATCAAATCCTCTTCTGTCATACTCCGGCAGTCCTTCTGGCTTACAGGCAGTTGCTTCAGTGTAACTAATAGAAGAATCTGGTGCAAGAAGGTTTTCTAAAGAACCCCATAATTCAACAAACTGGGGGTCAAAGGCACAACTGAAAGAATCTGAGCAGTCCTATAACAGAAAAACAGGGCTGAAAAGGACCTCCAGCAGTTAATTAGTGTAGTCCCCTCCACTGAGGTAGGATCAAATACACCTCCTAGGGTAGGGGTCTGCAACTTCCAGCTCCAGAGCCACATGTGGCTCTCTCGCTACCCCCTTGCAGCTCCTCCCCCACCTGCCACTGGGTGACCCTGTGAGCTATGTTCCCTCTAAGCTGTGTGCGTGTGCTCATGCACACAGGTTGCGAAACCCACGCACACAGCAAAATAAAGCACGCACAAAAAAATTCAACAGTGCTAATATTTTTATGCTACTTTAAAAAGGCAATTTCAAATAGCATGTTTCAAATAAGGGTTTGTAATTTATGAAATCATTTCCATCACCATATCAAAATAAAATTCAGACATTATTTGCATCATACACACTTACTTCATTGCACTCACAAGTTTGACCACATTCACTTGGAGGACACACAAATTTGGACACTGGTTCCAAAAATTTGCACAAAAGAAATTTTTTGCACACGCAGCCTATGAAAAATTAGAGGAAACACTGCCTGTGAGGTGCCTGCTCTGCCTTTCAGGCTCCTGTACAACCACCAGGGTATCCTGCACCAAGCACCTTGGCCCAGCTCCCCCTTCTCTCCAAGAGGCTACACCCATTTTGACTCTCAAAACACTTGGTTATTGACAATATTTTTTAAAATTGCTCTTATCTTTTGGGTTTCTGGCCCCTGTCCTAGAGCATCCCTACCAGGTGTGTGTCTCACCTGTTCTTAAAAACTTCCAATGATGGAAACTGTACAACCTCCACTGAAATCCTATTCCAGTGCTTATCTATCCTTATATTAAACATTTTTTCTAATACCCAACGTAAATCTTCCTTGCTGCAATTTAAGCCTATTACTTCTCGTCCTACCTTCAGTGGACGTGGAGAAAAATTGACCACCAAACTGTTTATATATTTGAAGACTTATCGGCTTCCTCACTTAGTCTTTTTTTGTCAAGACTAAGTGTGCATAATATTTTTAATCTTTCCTCATAGGCTAGGTTTTCTAAACCTTTTATCATTTTTGTTGTTCTCCCCTGAACTCTCTCAATTTTTTCCATGTTTTTCTTAAAGTACAGCACCCAGAACTTATGAAGTATTCCAGCTGAGCCCTCATGAGTGCTGAGTAAAGTGGAACAATTGCCTTTAGTGTTTTACAGAGAACACGCCTGTGAATACACCCCAGAATATTAGCCTTTTTTTTTTGCAACTGTATCACATTGGTGACTCCAGTGTGTGATCACTATAAACCCACATCATTTTCAGCATTAGTACTGCCTAGCCAGCTATTCCGCATTTTGTAACTGAGGATTTGATTTTTTTCTTTCCTTAGCACTTTGCTCTTATTTTTATTGAATTTCATCATGTTGATTTCAGACCAATCCATCAAGGTTCTTTTAAATTCTAAATCTGTCTTTCCCAGTGCCTGTCATACTTCTCTCTTTGGTGTCATCTGCAAATTTTATAGTATTTGCCACTCCATTACCCAAGTCATTAATGAAAATACTGCCTAGTACTGAACATAGCACTGATCCCTGCAGGACCCCACTAGCTACATCCCCTAGTCTAATAAACTATTAACTACTCTCTGAGTACTGCCCTTCAATCAGTGTTGCACCCACCTTAAAATAATTTCACCCAGAACACCTTTCCTTACTTTATTTATGAGAATGTGATGTGGAACTGCATCAAAAACCTTAATAAAATCAAGACACATCATGTTTATTGCTTCTCCTCCCTGCCATAAGGCCTACCCTGTTGAAGGAAATTAGGTCAGTATGGTGTGATTTATTCTTGACAAAGTCATGTTGCCTATTATTTATCATTCTATTATCCTCTAGGTTCTTATAAATGGATTGTTCAATGTTGCAGTAAAGTTATGCTCACTAATCTATAATTCCCCAAATCCTGTTTGTTCTCCTTTTGAAAGACAGGTATTATTTTTGTTCTTCTCTAGTCTTCTGGGACCTCACCAGTCCTCTGTGAGTTCTCAAAGATAACAGCTAATGATTCCAAGATGATTACAGTTAGTTCCCTAAGTATGCTGGGGGACCTTTCATTAGGTCTTTCCAAGCTGACTATATATAATTCATCTAATATTCTTCAACTTGTTCTTCCCCTATTTTGGCTTCCAAGCCTTCCCCTTCATTGGTGTGTTAAGTATCTGATCACAAGTAGTCTTTCTAGTGAATACTGAAACAAAATAGGTGTTAAACAAGTCAGCCTTCTTATTAAGCTCCCCATAAACTTATTAAGCTCTCCTTCCCCAGTAAATAGAGGACCTGTGCTTTCCTTCACTCTTTTCTTGCTCCTGATGTCTTTACAAAACCCCTTCTTATTACCTTTTATAGCCCTGGTAAGTATAAGTCATTTTGTACATTAGTCTTTCTGATTTTGTCTCTACAATTTCATACCACTCTTTTTTTTATGCTTCTCCTTAGTAACTGGCACACTTCCACTTTTTTCTAGGATTCCTTTTCAATTTTCAGGTTATTTCAAGAGCTCCTTATGGACTCAATACTATTCATCTTGTCTAAACTTTTATAACTTCTATTGCTCTTCTCTGTACTTTCTCTGCTTTGTCCATATCTCACATCTAATCTACTACTCTTCCTCTCTTTCCTTTGCAACTGGAAAATTTAGCATTGCACGATACTTTTTGAGAAACCACCAGCACTCCTGAACTCCTCTGTTGGTTAGATTTTCTCTGAGTCTGTTAAAGTCTATTGTCCTTATTCTGATGCTCCTATGCCTTCCTTTTTACAGAATCATTAAATCTTTTGAGTCATGACTACTTTCACCCAAATTGCTTTCAGAGTTGCAACCAACTCGTCCCTGTTAGTGAAAATCAAATTAATCAACAAGTGGTAACTGGAGATCAAAGGTTACCCACAGCTGCACATTCTACTATGAATGGCATTGCATTGTGGTAGCAAAGTGTGTGAAACTTAACTTGTGAATAGAGCAGGCTTGTCCAAGCTGCAGCTGGGGGGCCAGAATCTGGCCCGCCAAGGGCTCTTATCTGGTCTGCAGAGCCAGCACCTGCACCCTCTCTTGCCACTCCGGAGACTTTCCTCCTGCCCTGCCTTGCCTTGCCATGCCATGCTCCCCTCCCCGCCGTTTCCCTCTCTTGCCACCCCAGCCCTGCTCTCCAAGCTCCTCCCCTGCTACACTCCCCTACCAGCTATGCACCCACTGCCCTTCCCTGCCATCCCTGCCACAGTCCCTCTTCTCCCCTGCCATCCCCCCTTGCTCCCTACACTCCCCCCTACCATCCCGCATGGCCATTCCTGCCCTATCACCTCTTCTTTTCCTTTCCAGCCTTGCTTCTACAGATTTACAGAACCAAAATTAATTTGTAAGCTGGCGCTTATTTTTGACTGTTTAAATTTTAATAATAATAAGATGACTTTCTATGCCTTATCTAACTAAAATGTGCTCACTGGCCCCTGATGAGGAAAGAATTGCACTGTGGCCCCTCATTCAAAAAGGCTGGCACCACTGGGATAGAGTCTAGTATTCATGGAGACTGGGAGGACCACCAGATGTCTCCCTTCAGGCTCATGGCTAGCAAACTATGCTCACCTGCCTCTTGTTTTTATTTCCCTGTGAATCCCATTAATTTGAGGAGTGAGACTGACTATTTTGTGAGGCTGACTATTTTGAAAACTTCCCCTGTGACAATTCAAAGCTTGAAATCTGAAAGCATGTTAAAAAATTATATAGCACTGAGGCCCACAAAAAGTACAAAATGACAGACCTTAGTGACTACAAGGGATACGTCAAAGAAAGGACAGGAAGTACAACACTGTCTTGTTCCAAAGGGGTAGCAATATTTGTCTAATTCAGCACAACAAACAAGGAGTCTGGTGGCACCATCTTCAAGCGTCTGACAAAGTGGGATTTTGTCCCATAAAAGCTCATGTGACAGATACATTTGTTGGTCTTTTAAGTGCCACCAGACTCCTTGTTTGGGCATCTTTTGCTTTTTCCTTAGAGTCCTTTTCTTTATACTTATCTACTTCCCTCTCTATTTCTCATCTCCATCCTGGACCTTTTTTAGTCCCTCTCATTGTCTCTTGTTTTATTTCTTTTTAAATAATGGTTATCTTACTTCAAACTCCCTTGTCACCAGTTTCTACTTCTGTATATCATTCTCTCTTCTTTATGTAAGTTGTACATTGCTCCACACAAAATCTGGTCTTGCCACAAGTCTTCAAAGCACCTAGCATACCATCAGTGCAGGATACTAGTTTGACTGTTTCACCTTTCTTCTTCTTGTCTGCTTCACTTAATTGTTCAGCATGTCCCTGTCACTCCTTTTCTTACTGCTTCTCAGAGTTATCATCCAACCCTGACCCTGTCCTTACATTAACCTGAGCTGGCCCTCTCTAACAGTCTCTTTCCCTGTGTCCATTCTCTCTCTTCAGGGAGTACTTGCTGCCCTCACATCTTTTGTTAAGTTAAGCATCTCCTCCTTCCAGGTCCTCTTCAACCCTGATAGCTGGATTTGCTGCCTTGCTTTCCCCATCATGGCAGTGGGGCTCTTCTTTCCCAAGCTTCCCCTCCTCCTTGTACTAGCTAGGGGGCAGTACTCAGCTAATAACTGAATTGCACTCTTGAGCCCCTCTCCTAATCTGCTGTATCCATTGCCTGAGGTTCCTCCCCTGAGTCTTTGTATCGTCTGTCTGCAGGTGCCATATCAATCAATCAATCAATCAAATCATATGGCTCACTGTAAGGGACAGGTCTGTCTTGCACCTACAGCAAGATACACATCTTTAAGATGTGATGTTCCCCAAGTTTGTATTATGAGATGTGGCCCTCTCCAGCTCATGTAACAATTGTGCCTTGGTTTTAACTTTCCTTTCCCCAGCTCCATACACTTTACAGCAGTGGATTCCCAAATTGGGGCTGGAATGGGTCAGGGACTGTCAGCCCCAGCATGCTGATAAGGGTGGCGTGGCAAAAGGTATGTGTGCATCAATACAGCCCAAATTATCAGCAAAGAGGGGCCCAGCAGAAAAAGCTGGGAAGAACCCCCTGCTGGCTAAGCTGCATCCAGACCCTCACCTCTGCCATTCATGAACACCACCAGCTCAGCAGTGTGAGATGAGCATGGGGGGACTCTAGGAAAGTGTTTTATGTCAGTATTCTCCCTACGACTTGAAATTTGGGGGTAGGGTATTGGGGATGCTCACTAAATTGGTATAACACTAACTAGCTAACAACTAGAGGGGTGTTGGGAAATTGGGGGAGGGTTAGGGAAATCCCTTGTTTTATGTAGTTCTCGCTGTCTGGCAGCAGCTAAGCTGCTAGGAAACCACTGGTAGCAGGTGAGGGCTCCCAGACTAGTGAGGTCCGGGAGGGCCGTACTGTATGGTGCCATGCTGTACTGTTATTGGTGTGGACAGCTGCTTGTGCTCAGCACCTGGTCACTGGGGTGGCCTCAGCCCTGCTTTGCAAAGGGGGAAGTGGAGGGGCAGAAATGAAGGAGTCATGTGGCACTTTAACAGATTTGTTTTTCGCATGAACTTTCGTGGGAGAAAAATCCCCCTTCGTGAACCCATCTTCAAAGCATCTGACGAAGTGGGATTTTCTCCCAAGAAAGGTCATGCGAAAAATAAATCTGTTAGTCTTAAAGTGCCACATGACTCCTTGGTTTTTTGCTGGACTAGACTAACAGGGCTATCCCTTTGGAAATTGACAGAAATGAAGGGCCTGGTCCATTTGTACCTGCTGCTCAGCCACCACCCCCAACCCTGGCGGGCCCGGACAGGGCATGCTGTGGGTTACCAGATGTCAGGCAAAAGGAGGCCATGTCCTCCTTTTTACCTTCACATCCTGTCAGGCAGGCATCTTAAAATACATGATTTTGTCTGGCTTTTTACTTACAGGGTTAAAGTATGCAGGAATAGCCCAGGAACACCTTGTTTTTAGGCAACAGCCTTCCAGGGCCCCTACAAAGAGAAAAATATGACATGAATACTGCATTTTTTCCATGTGTCCTCCAACGTCCTCTTTTTTATACTTTCCTTCTCAGGCTTCTGGATCTGGTAGCCCCATCCCCGGTGGGCCGCTCCCCCAGCCACTCGCACGTGGCCTGGCAAAAGCGCTCAGCTCAGCACATCTCTGCCTTGCCATATGCCTTGGCCAGCATGTTCCAGCACGGGAGGGCGCTTAACCCTTCCCGGGACAAAGCGCCTCACCTCTGCCTCCCGAGTGTGGGCTCGTGCCGGGCCCCCTTCCGCTTCATGCGGGCATTTGCCCCCCCACTGTCAGCTAGTCCCAGGGTTATATCAAACTAGGGAGCATCCCCTAATTTCAAGTCCTGGGGAGGATACTGGCTTCACGCAATAAGGCTAAAGAGACAAAGGAAAGCAAACAAAAATCCCACTCTCCTGGTGGAAATTAGCACCAAAGTGGGACAGACACGATCAGCTCCGTTCAGCTTTATGCTTAAAATATCTTTAAATAGCCCATTTGTTCTTACTGGCTTTAAAATGCATTGGCAAGTATGAACATGAAGCAAATTAGGTGCGCAGTTCAGTCTGTATCAGATTAGGTACATGAGTTTAAATCCTATCTTCTGTAAACTTTCTGTGCTTGAATTTCTCCCTTTCCAGGCGTTCTTGAAAACAGCTCTTTATTTGCAGGTGATCCCCACGACCATGGCATCTTTCCTCTGCCCCCTCTTCTTTAATTTATACAAATCTCAAGCTCCTGGATCTTATCTTTGCCATAGGATGGGTTACTTGGAGGAGGGAACCACAGAAATTAGAACCACAAAGACTCTGCAAACAACTGCGTGTATTTTGGGGCTGGTTAGGGCTCTTTTTAAATTATTTGTATGATTCTGTTCCACTACTATAAAAAAAAAGTATGGACATAACAAGATATTGTTATTAACAGTGGAAAAACAAATGGAAAAAACAGTTTGTTTTTCAGTCACAGAATTGATTCTACATATAGGACTCCAAATTTGGAGAGTTTACAGAAATGGTTGTAAAAGTTTAAGAAGTGCAACCTAAATTAGGAAAACAAATAACCAGTAAAACCAAGTATATTATTATGTCCACAGAGAGGGTGTGATGATAATAATGTAGTATATTGTTAGTACTGTCATTTTATTTAAGAAATGAAAAACTATACTAAAAAATAACATTTTTACCATAACTTCATTCCTATAAAAGTATTTAATGCAGGCATGTCTTTCAATAAGTTGGCTATATTTAAAATGTTTGATCCTACAGGTGAAAATGTACAGAACTACATTTTTCTGTTACGCTGACAAGTTCCAGAGGGGTTGCAGTGTTAGTCTGGTTCAGCAAAACAAACAAGGTGTCCTATGGCACTTTTAAAGACTAACAAATTTATTTATCACATGAGCTTTCATGGGAGAAAATCCTACTTTGTCAGATGCTCTGAAGATGGTCCCATCTACAAAGCATCTGATGAAGTGGGATTTTCTCCCACGAAAGCCTGTGCGATAAATAAAACTGTTAGTCTTTAAAAGTGCCATAGGACCCCTTGTTTGTTTTGTTATAATGTTCGGACCTGTATCCTGAGAAGAGATTCTAGCTCATAGTTCTCACCTGGAATTACTGCAGCACACAAAAAAGTAAAATAATTTGCGCATACCTTAAGGATGAAAAGGACTCTGTAAATGTTAAGTATTATTGACAGGGTCTTTTGCAGACATGTTGAACTGGGCTTTTGAGGAGCTCTGCACCATCAAGTCTCATTTAAATCAATGGGATTTGAGGCCAATATAAACAAAGTAGCTTCATGGCAAATTACATCCCTAAGGGCTTCTCCTCTGTGGAAAGCATCATTCAAAACAAACATTTACACCCAAAACAATTTCAGATGTTTTTAATCCAGCATTTTCCTGATATTCTTCTTAGAAGCTTCCTTTCCTTAATTGGTTCAAATTATTCTTTGGCTATAACTCTCAATTACATAATAGCTCATGTAAAGCTCTAATATTACTGTTCCCTCTTTCATGGTTTGACCCTTTTAGATAGAGTACTTGCAGCCTGTTAGTACATCTCCCTTTTGTCATTAGGGAGCCATGCCATGTAGTCAGGTTTTTTGTTTGTTTGTTTTCTTACAAATGGGGAAACAGATGCAGAAAATTTATCTGACTTGCTGTCAGTCACAGAGCAATTCATTGACACAGCCAGAAGTAACACTCAGGTCTCTAGAAACAAAACACATAAACAAGGAGTCCTGTGGCACTTTTAAAGATTAGCATATTTATTATCACATGAGCTTTTGTGGGAGAAAATCCCACTTCATCTTCAAGCATCTGACAAAGTGAGATTTTCTCCCTTTGTTCATGCAATACGTATATTTGTTAGTCTTTAAAAGTGCCAAAAGACTCCTTCTTTGTTTTGCTGAACTAGACTAACACAGCTACTCCCTTTGGATCAGGTCTCTTAGACTTTTCAGTTCCCTGCCCTATCCAATGGGCTACTCAGCCTCCCAATACCTTATATATATAATTTATTAATACTTTTAGTTTCCGTATATATTAACAGATGTTCCAAAGCTAGTGAATCCACATCTACCACCCAACATTTCTGACTGTTTCCTGTCTCTCGTTCAGCTTCACATGTGCTAGTGTAGGCAGAGTGCAGATGGCCAGCAGCATTTTAACTACTATTTAAATATGCACGTGGTGGAGTTAAATTGCATGCCTGCTAACACACCAGCAGCTGCCCTACAATAATATTAATTGCTTTAATCTGTGGAGCTCAATCAGTGGTAACAGTGCTGGAAAATTTATGCAGAATTCTTCTAGCGAGGACACCCTCATCTGTCTGCCTTCAATTGATTCCACTAACAATGAGCATCAAATTTCATTAGGTGTTGCATATAGATAGGGCCAGCAGCGAGGCACTTGTATGGGCATGTGTAACACTGAACTTGCATCTAACTGACTGCAGACAGAATGACTTTCTAGTAGATGGAATTGAGGTCAGTAGCCACGAACTAATTGTTCTTCAAATTGCAGTCAAATGAGCTGTGAAGTTCCCCAAGTTATCTGCTGCAAACAAAAATTGCTTCCAGAAACACGGGCAAAAATAATAGTGTCAGCTTAATCCGTGTTCCTAAATCAAATTATCTTGGAAGTCTTAGTGAGTCTATGCCCTGTGTGGTAGCCTGCATTTATACTTCACTCTGCTTATTCATTACTCAGTTTCTGCTCAGGAAAGACAGCACCCAAGATAGTTTATTATATGGATGAAGAATACAGTCAATTTAAATTATAAAGCTGGAATTGGTACCACAGTAAGACAAACAAATCAATAGAATTCTTCACTTTGCCATTTCTGCCAGATACTTAACATTTGTCAGGTTCTAATAATTAAAAGTTCATAGTAATAGTGATCTACATCTTTAACATCATTTGCAGGGAAATCTCAGAAGCTCTTTTAAACATTAATTAATCCTCACCTGACCAATTTAAAGGCAGGGCCCATCCCCACTCCCATTTTACAGATGTGCTAACTGAAGCAAAAAGATCAAATTAATCTTTTCAAGTATCACACAGTCTAGTCTTGTCTACACTTAGAAGGTTTGAGATATGCTGACAGAGCAATACTAGCGGTATCCACTCACTGCTCCTTCCCCCCTGGAAACAGTTTATATCAGCTACTCAGTGCTTTTTGCCTGTATTGCTTAAGTCAGGGGTGGCCAACCTTATGGAACTCAAGAGCCATACAAGTTGATTATTAAACCTTTAAGAGCCACACCAACACATATCGCCATATTTTACCTACTTCAAACTTACAAAGTTTAAAATTAATTGCACACTTAAGTTTTATCATAAAAAGACGGCAAATAATGATCCTACTAATGTCAGATTCTAATAATTACTTAAGGTTACCATGAAAACTAGGCCTACTTATACAGGAAAAAAAACTTAGCTTCTCCTCGCTGTCCTGACCATGCCACTGCTTCTCCCTACCCTCTCCAGTCATGCCGTGCTTCTTCCCACTGTCCCGACCATGCCGCCACTTCTCCCTGCTGCCCCGACCATGCTGCTCTTCTTCCCCCCATCCCAACCCCCAGGCCCTTAGGCTGGCTCCCCCAGGCCGGACCCCCCAGGGCCTCCTTACCTGGCCGCTTCGGCAGCTAGGCACAGGCTGGGCCCCCCCCCCCCCCCCCCCGCCCCAGGGGGGGGGTTTTAAAAACCCAAGGCTGGGGCTGCTTTCCTCTGGCTCTCTTCCACAAGCTGCATGTTTTCATTCAAAAGCCACATGTGGCTCCCGAGCTGCAGTTTGTTCACTCCAGGCTTAAGTGCTTCCCTGAACTGCACAATGCTCCCTTTTGATACAGGAAAGTGTCATATTTTAAAACCTACTCCTTTCTTTTATACAAAATTTAATTTGGATAAAGCTTAATATCCAACAATTGTATTTTATGGAATAGAAGATCAAGGCATTTTTTCAGAAATGCAATACAATATAACCATCACAATTAATACTCTGGCCAACACAACTATGACTCCGTGTCCTAAAGTCCCCTCCCTATTTCATTTACAACCCTGAATAAGACAAAGTGAGAGTGAGTCAGCAGTCAGGATCGGGACCCTACTGCACTAGATGCTGGTACAGGTAGGGCTACCAGATGCCAAAGCCTGGAAAGGAGGACATTGGAGGACACATGGAGAAAATGTAGTATTAATATAATATTCTTCTGTTTTTAGGGCGGCCTGGAATGCTTTCCCCTAAAAATAAGGTATTCTGTAGCATTCAAGCATACTTTAACGTGTATAAGTAAAAAGCCAGACAAAATCAAGTATTTTAAAATGCCTGCCAGACGGATAACATGAAGTTAAAAAAGAGGACATGTCCTCCTTTTGCCTGACATCTGGTAACCCTACATATAGGCAAGTCTTCGCTTCAAAGATTTTTCTAAGTCACTGAAGTAAGGACTATGCATAGGAACAAGAGCTGCCAGCATAGTATACTTTTACCGTTGCTCGGCAAATAAAAAAAATAAGTGAACTGATTTTACTCAGACTTAAAATAATTAATTCTGCTCTGGCCTGGGACCACACACGTAAAATTTCAGCCAAAATAATGTTTTTAGAGCTGTGGGAACAATTGGAAAGACTGGGTTATAAGGAATTCCCACTGCAACAACTACTAAGCAAATCCTCTTATACACATGCGTGTTTTGTGTTAACCCAAAAATGGCCAGGAAACCTGATTAATGATACATTTATCAAAGAATGAACATGGTTTAATTCTGAAAAGATGAGAGCTAAATGTATGCTGTTTGCATATGCAGTGACCAGTTTCAGACTAGTTCTGTCGATTTCACAACACGGAGCTATTACATTCACAAGGCAGCGACGGAGTGCGAACAGCATGTTAACATACTGTAAGTACCTTTTTTATGGTATCCAATAAAGATACTGAAAAATGTCCATAGAAGAGGCATTCTCAAAAGTTTTTTATATCATGGATTAACTCTGAATCAAGAGACAATTTAATAGACCCACTTCCTCTCTGATTTGCTGTTGGATGAGCCATCTTTCTTTCATCCCATTCACAATCATACAATGTTCCTGTAGCAAATGATAGCAGAAAAATATTAGGAAAGTATTGAATGAAAGCTTGTAGTTGATGCAAGAATGTTATGTGGTATAAACAGAAGTAAAGCAGAATGAATCAGAGCAAAGTGTCTGAATTTAATGGTGTGTTTGTTGTCCTGCAAATTCACATTTCAATGCATAGAAATGATAAATTGTTAACTCAAATAATATTCTCTCTCAACCTCAAGATTTGTTCTGCTATGCTGTTTCTACTAACAGAACCATTGTTCAGTTCCTAACCCTTGTCCTCTTCCCTAGTCAAAATCTCAGCAGTGCTGAAGTATTCTTTAGCCACAGTCCATAGCTAACAAGACAGAAAATAGCAGTGTCCATGACTCGAATGTCATAACCAGGACTGTCAGTACTGTATAGATCAGTATAGATTAGAAAGCAGTTACTTAAGGCAGAAAAAAAATGGTAAGGCCAGCAAAATGTATACATGTGTAAGTAAAACCATTATCCATGAAAGGTGTTGAATCAAAGATCATCAGAAGTCCCCAAGATTGAAGTCTTCAGTTTACTCCACATCTCTGACTTGTAGTTACCTGACAAGTGTGCACATTTTTATGGTGCATTTTGACTTTAATGAATTGCAATGAGACTGCCAGTTCAATTAACTGAGGCTATCAAACGTCTCCCTAGCAAAAAAGGCTTTCGGACAGTTGGTGAACTATGTGGAGAGGCAGCAAGACATTTAAAAACTTTTGTGCAGGAGGGCAGGTTAAGAGTGGCAACAGTCTCCAGTTCATGTCAGACCTCATAGCATCAAGCTATGGACATAAAGAAAAAGACAGTCTGCTAACCAATTTAGCAATGAAGACGTCATAAGCACATTGCACAATCCTCTCTCTGATTTAATGTGGCTGTAATGCTAGCAATTCTGATTCTATAGCTGTAACACCATCATGCAGGTAGACTTCTATCACTGTAGGCAAGCCACCTCCTCGGGTGGCAGTAGCTAAGTTGCCAAAGAAGCCTAGATGCACCTACACCAGGGTTACATCAGCATAGCTACAATGCTAATGGAAGCTCACCAAATCAAAATGTTAAGTATAGACTGGGCCGAAAACAGAGAGATGTTCTGTGTAATTTGATTTGTATGTATTTAGGAAAATTATTTTACTGTAGTCTGTTTTTAAGTTTGTTTTTTTTTCCCCTTGGTTTGTGGCTTTTTGTTGCTGTTATTAGTTGGCTTGTTTCTCAGTTTAGGTGGATTTTTTCCCCCTCCATTTTATTTCAGCTTCCCCCCCACCTACTTATTTCAGAGAGTTTATTTTCTCATTTTCAGAAATATTTTAAACAATCTGTGTGCAATAGAATATGCTGCCATTGACCAACTGGTGGCTCAGAGTGGAGATTTAGGACAGTGGATGGGAGTGTGGTTTTTAGGGCAGAAAAATGTAGCCAGCCAACTACACAACAAACACCAGCAGGGGTAGGGTTACCAGATACCAACGCCTGCAAAGGAGGACAGGGAAGTTGGAAAAGGAGGACACATGGAGACAATGTAATATTCTTCTGTTTTTAGGGGGCTCTAGAATGCATCCCCCTAAAAACAGGGTGTTCTGGGGTGTTCCAGCATACTTTAACCCCTGTAAGTAAAAAGCCAGACAATACCATGTATTTTTAAAATGCCTGCCGCACGGAGAACGTCTAGTTAAAAAGGAGGACATGTCCTCCTTTTGCCTGACATCTGGTAACCCTGGGCACACATCAATCTAAGATTTAAATTTAATGATAACTAAAAAGTATAATCAGAGTTTACAGGCTATACTACACTTAGGTTTTAAATGAGTGAAATTAAAGAAAACATGTTTTCTTGCAGATCCCACAGACAGTGTCAAGTTTTCAGTCCTCGTTTTAAAAGGCTATATGCTTGATTGTTCCTGTTGTAAACTTGCTAGTTTTACCTCACTGACGAAACTATCTGCTTTATTGCACTGGCTGGGGTTTTTCTCTCCTGATGCAATTTGCCCAATCATTTGCACAAAGCAGTCACGGAGTTCACGGCGGACGCTAGGACCCGGAGGCTGGGCTGGAGCTGGCCTGGGATTGTTTACCTAGCGTTAGCCCTCCGTACGTGCCAAATTCACCGTGCCCCCATTCCCGGGGAGTTATCGACTCGACTCATCGATAGCCTGATTCAGGCGGCCCTTCGACCCTCTGCACCCCCCCGCCTCCAAAATCACTTGACGTAAAGGAGGTGCAATAAAACTAGTTTCTCAATAAGAGTTTTATGGACTAAAAGTTGGGAAAAGCTGCTGTAATGTGCTGGCCTTGCTGGGGCATGGCACAATCCAAGGCTGGAATGTGTTCGCTCAGTGTCCAGTGGGAAGGCTTCTAGGACTTGGAAAAGCTGGAAATAAACTCTGACTTGGGCTACTGCTTTGGCTGTATAATGACATCAGACTTGAGATTTGCTGTCACCTCTTTCTTGTTGGGGTGATGCATGAATTGACCATACAGACACCAGTCTGAACGCCTGGCCTGCCAGAAAGCCAATGGCAGTGCCCAGCAGACGGGGCTTCTTACTCCGACTTTGGAGTGGGCTGAACTGATTTCACCACTCGCCTTTGTTACAGCCGCTGGGAGGTTTCTTTCACTCACAAAGGGGAGCAGGGAAGACAGGGCCACCTAAACACAGCTCGCTTTGCAAACCTTATAAAGCAACCGGGAGCGGCCTGCTGCGGGGGGGGGTGAACGATACACACTTGAGATTAATCAGCGCTGGTGAAAAGGAGTCAGAATTATTTCTCCTGGCCGCACCGGGACTCTGCCAAGCGAAAGGCACCACTTGGCCCGCTTTAGGGCTGGGATTCAGCCCCCCGCGCAGTGTGGTTTTGGTGCGAGCACCCAGGCGTCGGGGTGCCCGGGGCTCGCCCGGCTGAGAGAGGCTGCACAGCGCGCCCCAGCCCCCCTCACTCTGCGCCGCAGCGCGCGGCCGCCTCCCGGGCCGGAGGGGGCGGATCGGGCTGCTGTCACCGGGCAGAGAGAACGCTGCGAACGTGCGCCCGCCTGCCATTGGCTGAGCGCGCCTCGCGCTGCCGGCTCGCGACTGGCGCCTGCGGCTCCGGGGCCGGGCCCGGCTCCTGCCGAGCGGGGAGGGGGCGGGCGCCGCCAGCTGGTTATTTAAAGGGCCCGAGAGAGCCGTGGGGACTGGGGTCAGTGGGGCCGCGAACAGCACAGCACAGCCCAGCACAGCCCAGCCCAGCCCAGCCCAGCCTAGCCTACCTCTTCTTCATCCTCTGCTGCTCCCAGCCCGAGTAAGTACCGCTGGAGCGCCCGGCCGGGGACACGGGGCTCCCCCCTGGGGTCGCTTTGCTGGGTGATCACCGGCGCGACTCCCCGCTGCGTCGCAGTGCAGCGCTGTCCTCCTCCACCCGCGCCTTCCTGACCGCCTCTCTCCCTGCTGGCCTTGCATTGCAGGACGGAGCCGTCCTTGGCACGGATCCCCGCCGCCGCACCGAGTGACCCGCGGCTCCAGCGATGCCGGGCGTGTGGGACAGCTTCGCCGCCTCGCTGCCCCCCATTCCGGAGCAGAGGGAGAACCAGCCCTCTGCCGCCTTCTCCTGGGGGAAGAGCTGGCAGCAAGAGGGGCCCGACCGCCGTCCCAGGACGGAGAGCTCCGACTGTGAATCCCTGGACAGCAGCTTGAGCTGTGAAGAAGGTAAGAGATTGGGAAAGTCACGTCCTGCAGTGTTTTTGAGCAGCACTACAATGAAGAGTTTAGGATGGCATTGCCCTAGTTTAAAGGGTTATTTTAAGCTACCTTGTTTTCCACACACTTTCTACAAAATAAATAAAATTACAAGTTTTTTTCCTGACCTGTGTCCAATCAACTTACTTAAAACACAATTGCAATAGAAAATCGTACCCCATTCCTGTAACTGAAAGCACCTACACTATACAATGAGAGCAATTTAAGCTTTATAAAATAACCTGCCCCATGAAACTGTAGTGGTCTTCTTTCCCTATCCCACAAGATTGTTCTTTCACCTTATTATTTTTTTCATAGAAAACCCGCTTCAGTTAACAAAATGATTTTTCCCTTAATATTTGGTCTTAGTGTTTAGTCTCTTTTGTAACAGCTGTAGAACAAAAGCCAGCTTAATAAACTGGCCAGTACTGACTGCCCTTCTTTTCTATTCACAGACACACAGTACCTGGATGAAGTTTCCCTGCCAGACTTTGATTTGTTAAATGACCCAGAAGATGAACTCCTGTGCAACAATCTCATGAAACTAATCCAAGTCAATCTGAACAAAGCCAACATCAATTCCAAACGCTGCTCCAGATTTGTGATGCCAAACGAACTTATCACTCAAGTCCGCAAAGAACTCCTTCACCTGGCTTATAGTGAGCCCTGTGGCCTGAGAGGTGCCCTGATTGACCTGTGTGTTGAACACGGGAAAGGGTGTCACAGTGTGGGGCAGATTGAGGTGGATCCAAGTCTCGTACCTACTTTCCAGCTGACCCTTGTGTTAAGACTGGACTCCCGGCTATGGCCTAAAATCCAGGGACTTTTTAGTTCTGGGCCTTCTTTCACTCCAGGCTTCAGTCAGACACTGAAGCTGAGCACTGGGTTCAGAGTCATTAAAAAAAAGCTGTACAGCTCTGAGCAGTTGTTAATAGAGGAGTGCTGAGGGCATCTCATGGAGGAATAACTGATCAGTACTCTTTAAACTGATGTACAGCACCAGAAGAAATTGGGGTGACAACTTACTCAAGTTGCTTTGAAAGAGTTAACATAAGCTGGTTAAAAGGTGGTAGTTCCTTAGAGCTACCAAAGTTAGGTTAGACTGGAGTAAGATTGTACAAATGTAGAAGGAAATAGTCTAAACAAAGAAGGATGGCAAAAAGGTGGAAACTTGCTGGAAGACAAAACTGCGCTCTGCTTGCCTCACTTTGTGAGCCTAGATAGCAAGTGAGTGCTAGCTTTAACCTTTCAGTAAGTGTAGGGGCAGCCTTTTATCCTTCTGACTTCAACTAGTCTTGGGACAGGGCTGATGCCAGATGCAGCAGCAGGGCTGCTTAGGGGGTAGGCACTTTCCCAACTGGCTGAAAAATTTTTTTTTTTTTAGTGCATTGTAATCAATGGGGGGGGTTGCAAGGGGAGGGGTGGTGCGTGTGTGTATGAATGAAGGGTGGTTACACTTAAAGTCTAACAGGACCAAGTATGTGTGTTTGAATCAAAGGTGAAACTCCACTACTGACATTAGGGCAGCTATATATAGACTCCAAGTGAATGTTGAAGCAGGAGTTATTGGGTTGTTGTTGTAATCACTTCATATCTTTGATGCTTGAAGAAAATGCTGCTGGGAGCTGCCTGCAGCCTTCCCATACTGCATGTTGTGATGCTGGGGTGAGGGCAGGAACCTTCACAAATAACCTTCATGATTTGCCATGTAGTGCTTCCATTGATTACAGTTTACATGAATACACTTGATGTTCAAGTGCAAGACTTTCTATGCAATTGTATTGTTGTTGGGGGTTTTGTGTGGCTTTTTTTTTTTTTACTTTTCTAATAAAAACCTTTCTAATTAACAGGCTGTCTTCTTAAATTTTTCCTTGTTTAACATGTTTGAACAAAATCATTTTGAAGCCAGTGAACATTTCCCTCAGTTTGTAGGTTTGGAGCAAGGATCAGCAGCCCAAAAGAGTTGTGGGGTTTTTTGAAAATCCTCCAATAACAAAGTGTTTTGAGACCCACAGTAGGTGTCAGCTATTCGTTGGAGCTGGGGAGAGCTAGACCAGGTCTCCTGCTGGGAGGGAAGCCCAGAACAAGAAGCAGGTCCCTCACACGGTCCCCTCAGTGTGTGGGTGAGCCTGAAGCCTAGCATGGGCAGTCCACAGCTAGCAGAGGGCCCAGAGCCAAGAGTGGGCTGCCTGCAGGGTCCCTGATGGCAGACTGCAGAGCCACAAGGAGGCAACCAAAGAGCTGCATGTGGTTCAGAGCCACAGCTTGCGGACCCCTGATTTAGAGTATCTTCTATAAACCATGGAGAGATCCATGCCCTGCTTTACACAGTAACTTAATTCATTAGTAGCAGTAACACTTGATTTTTTTCAACAGTGCTACTGAGCCTGAGTAAATGTGGCAGAATCTAGTCCTTAAGGTAGCTCTCACACACTGCCTGGCATTTTTGGGAGACATTTCTCTTCCTGCCATTTGAACGACATGATCTCAGGAGTATGTGCCTCAAAGTTCATGTACCATTTAAAGTAGTACAATGAGAATAACAAGAGATCGTACAATCATAGGTCAATTAACTTCTAATTGCTGGACATTTAAGATTGATAGACAAGAGTCGCTCTAGCGAGCAAGCAAGATAACCAGTCCACCAGCCTAATGAGCTCTCCCCAAGGAGGACTTGTGCCTGCTACTTTGGGGAAGAGTCAGGAACATTAGCACTGTAATGAAGGCAGTGGCATTAGAATGTGCTATTATGATTCCAACTTCTCAAAAGTTTTTAAAATCCTGCTTATGATGGTGAGGTGATTGAGTCAAGATACCCACACACCTTCTCTAGGCCATCCTATGTATCTTCCTTTTGGAAATACCCCTTAGTCATAAAGACACAGTATTAATTTGTCTCTTGGTATGCAATCAATAGAATTACAGCAGAGATGAAATTGTCTCAACATCACTTCTCTAAGGAGCTTAGACTCTAAATTAAAGGAATGCACTGACAGGAGGAGGAGAGGACACATTTCTTTAAACAAGAGTGTAGCTAAAGAAAGCTGGTTGTCCAGTTTCATATATTTTTGTGCTTAAATTTAGTCCATCTCAGAGGATTACCTCATCTTGCAAAGGGATTAAAGGAATTCTCAGTCTACTGAGGAGTACCACAGTGGACTGAAGTCTCAGGTTTCTAACAAAAATATTCCAGTTGAAGTTCCTGGTATCTCCTAGTGAGAAAAGTGACCCATAATGCACAAGATTTTACTGGGCTTTTGTTTGTTTGTTTTGTCATTCAGCCCAAATTTCACATCATGCTAGTGTCCGTGTGTTGTAGAATGAGACAGAAGTTCCAGTGTCTATTTCAGTCCTTATTTTAGGGGCAGTGTGCTTTCCGCTTGTGGGAACACATTTTACTCAAAAGCACCCTCTGACCAATGCACAAGAATGCAAGGAGCTATGTCCAGCTAAGACCATCTCTTGACACACTTTGAAGAAGGTGGTACAATGAAAGATTCCTCAGGACCCTGTTTCCCCATCAAAGGTACAATAGTTAAATTACAAAAAATGGCATTAACTGAGGAAAATTCTCCCTTGATTCCTGACTTACACCCTGTAAATTGCTTCAGGCATCATATCAGGATTATGTTACCTATAATGTTTAATAGATTGCAGCCTAACTTTTGAGGCCGATTGTAGCAAATAGTCATCACATTTGGCAAACTGGTTGTCAGAGCTAGATGCCATTTTTCCTTAGCGGGGTAAACTGCATATGTGGCTCATATACCCTTAGTCCTGAGATAAGGGCTTAGTTGCTTTGTACTTTGTCTGGCTGGTTCTTGGAATGGGAGGTGAAGGATTTGAACAGGTCACAACTAATGGCCTGTAAGTGGCAAAAAAAAGATACCAGAATTGCTACCAAAGAAAATCAGAGAAAAGACAGAATCATGGAAAGATAAGCTAGGACAGTCTAGGGATTAATCTTTACCCCCCTCATCAGTGCAATGCTTTGTTCTTTAAACCAATGGAATAAAACCAATTGCATGGGACTACAATTACAATTCAAGAAACCTTGTACCAATGCATAAATTAAGTTGCTTGACAAGTTAAGAGCCATGCAAAACAGACCAAGTACTGGATGCAGAGAATAGAACTGGTAAGAAACAAATAACCCCAAGGCCCCAACCATTTACCTCCCCCCCCCCCATGGAAACTGACTCTCTGAATTAAAAGAAAGTTCCTCCAAAAATGTCTATTAAAAAATATTGGGGGAATGGGATTAGTTCTTGAGTAAACTATTACTCAGTGTGAGTAAGGGTGGCTGAGTCAGATCCAGAAGTGCCAGAATGCAAAAATGTACACTGCTTTTTAAGGTTTTCAGATAGGCCCCCCCCCTTACCAATATTTTAATAGCTTGGCCCCTTCCCTTTGCTTAGTTCTTAGGGGCTACAGGAGTCCCTTACATGTCTAAGGAACTTCTGGTATTTTTACAGAAGCAAAGTATCCACTCTTTGGGATTCTGCAAACACAGACTTCTGAACGAGTTTCGCTCATACAAAATAGTAAATCGAAGAGAACAGATCAGGTGGCTCTTGGCTGCAGCAAGAAAGAACAGAGTGTTAGGTTATCAAAAGCCAAGCAGATCTTGGCAGAAGCCCGGGAGTCTGTGCCATGCAATCTAAAATGGACCATCCTCACTATGGAGAAGAAAGAGGATACAAACAGTCCAAGCAAAACATCTAATTCCTGTGGTCACCAGCTGCTGACTCCTGGAACAGCCAATGGGTCAGCAACCAAATCACGAGGGCCCACTCACTAGTTCAATACTCAAGATCTGCTGCAGTAGGACCTACTCAATGTTGCATGAGGCCGTGTCTGATTTCTTGAATTAATAGGACATAAATGAGGCCATGACTATACAAGTGTTAGTGATGTAGGACCACAGCTGTACCATACTGGTAAAGCACCCCTAGTGTGGATACAGCTTTACTGGCAAAGAGGCCCTCTGTACCAATACAATAAAACCACCCCTAAACAAAATAAACTACATGACAAAGAACAAGCTGGTGAAAGCACAGCTTTGCTAACTATACTAAATCAGTATAAAAACTGTTTGTAGACAATGCCTAAGGAGACAATACCATGCAAATGTGGGGAGAAGAGCACTAGGATATTCAATACATTTTTAATTCTGCATGGCATATGGCTGATCCATCTCTATTTTCATACATGCCCTTTCAAAAAATGCCCGAACCTCCTCCTCATGATTTCTGTAGTGCTATACTCTGGGCTCTGATCCCTGTTGCTAAGACAGGGCATGGCATATTTAAGTCCAATGTTCATAGAGGAAATACTCCTTTGCAAAAAAGCATATAGTAGATGTAGCTGATAATGGCACAAGCATACTGAACACCTATACAAACAAGGAGTTTGGTGACACTTGTAAAAACTAACAAATTTATTTACCACATGAGCATTTGTGGGAGAAAATCCCACTTTAGACACTTGAAGATGGGGAACTTAGTTCCCCATGTTCAAGTGTCTGACAAAGTGGGATTTTCTCCCATGAAAGCTCATGTGATAAATAAAAATTTGTTAGTCTTTAAAAGTGCCACCAGACTCTTTTTGTGTTGCTGAATTAGACTAACACGGCTACCCCTTTGGAACTTGAACAGCTAGTTTCTGTGTATCCAAATACAACATTAAGAAATTCGGGGAAATCCTCTTAAACAAACACCCATCAACCCTTTGCCTGCTGCCAAACTCAGACACCAATTGTTCCATGAATTGGAGCAGTTCATAAGGAGAACCAACAGATTCCATCCATCTGCTACATAAACTTTCAATTTACCAAAAAGTAAATTGAACATTTACCTTAAAACCACAGAGCACCTTAAAGCAGGGGTCTCCAAACTTTTTCAACTGAGGGCTGAATCTGCTTCTACTTAATTACTAGTGGGCCAAACCCCCAACCCACCTGGCTGCCCGCTTCCAGGCCCCCTACCCCAACCCGCCCACCAGCTCACTGACCCCCCCAGACCCCTTCCACAACCTACCCACTCATGGCAGATTAGTTTGGAGGGCCCTGCCTTAAAGGAATCCCAGCATTTTGAAACCTACCTGTTTATTTTTTTTAAAAAGGAATTACAGTATTTTTAAGTCCTACACCTGCCCAAGTTCTCCTGCTAATCTTTGTGGTTTTATGATCACATTTAAAATGTTTCCCAGTACCCTATTACTATGTGAATGACCCCCACCACACATAACAGAAGAAGCTAACTATACAGAAAAAACCTCATCTGACACAAACCTATCAAATGCAAAAGAAAAACTGAAAAAAATTGCACTCCACCACAAACTTCTTTCCGCAACAGTCAGCTTAGGTGTACCTCATGAAAATAGCAGACCCAACACGCTCAGACAAAAGCGTGATTTTTAAGTTCACATTTTAAATAAGTAGTCATTTTGTGTCAGCCAATAGCACCCTCATCCTTAGCTGATGGGTTCAAAGCCACCAATCCTGGACTTGACCTTATATACAGTTCTCACTTTTAGCTTTTTAACTGCTTGGGACAGAGGCTGTGCCTTTAACTGTGTTTTGTCAGTTGCAGAATACACTGCTGGCATGTGGAACCAGATTTTCAAAGCAAGGTCTCAAGGCCTGCAACGCTTCTCAAAGCTCTGTTCACAATCAATAATAATGATAGTAATTCTGACATGGCAGAAGTTGGGAAAGGACACTTCACAGGTAGGGTTGGCCTGCACTAACTCCACCAACATTAGCATTGCTGGGGCCCCAAGCCTAAATTTGTGATCAGCTCCTGCCTGAGTTTTAAGCACTGTCAACCTGTGAGTGCCTTCCCACAGATAAGCCGCTGAGCCAACAGTTTCTTTGTAACTGCTAGAAGGGGTAGGAGGAGGGAAGAGATAAATGCCTTTCTTCTTTTTCCTTCCAAACTGCAGCAGTATGGATACAGTATAACCTACACATCCCAATCTGAATACTCCCCTTCGGTTTCTGCTCAGTCGTAGGTGGCGGATTGTGCACAGCACTGGATGAGAAAGACAATAGACTCTGGCAAAACACGAGAGGGAGAGAGAGACATCTGCTAGTGGGGCACTGGTGGCTGCTGCTGTGTCTGACTAAGCACTATGCCTAGAGGAAAATGGACGTGTTGCCTTTCTTCCATTTGGATAAATAAATTGAAAGTGTTGCCTCGCAACTTCTCTATAGTCTTCTCCCTCAAAAATGTAGCATTCAAGACTAAAAGTGGGTTCATAGTTATAACTGAATATATTTGCATAGTTCTTGTACTAGTACAGTATCTAACTACATAAGGTTTTTGTATTACCATCAAAACCATAAAAAGGTGATGTATAAGACTAAATTCTAATGCTCTTTGTGAAGCTACTGTAGAGATTTAACAATGTTCAGTCGATACTGTCATTGATTCATAGATTTTTTTTTGGCTAGAAGAGACTGTCTGGATCATCTAATCCAACCTCATAGAACAGATCATAAACCTCACCCAATGATTCCTGCATCAAGTGCAACATGAGAATATTTCTTTCAGAAAGACATACAACAAGTTAGGGATTACATATCAACAATTACTAGGTTCTTACAAGGCACAGAGAATGAAAGCGCTATTAAATACTGTATATAGCTACATAAAAAAATCTTCAGAGGGCCCTGGCCCATCAGTTATGTAATGACTGATGATAGGCTAACCGGATAGCAAGTGTGAAAAATCAGGATGAGACCATAGGTTAATTAGTGCCTATATGAGACAAAGCCCGGAATAACGGGATTGTGCCTAATAAAATTGGGACATTGGGTCACACTAACAGATGACAACATGAAAATGCTTATGAACACACATGATTGTCTTGGGACTTGAGTCATGGTTAAAGCATCAGATCATGGAGATGACTCTGTTACATGTAGATATGTTAAAACTGACCAAGCTGGGTTGTCAAATTGACTGTGTATCTGGAAAGCAGGTATGCTTAAAATCAAGACTAGTTATGCAACTAGGCTATAGGCCTATAATGAGACTGTATTTTGAGCTAAGCAAGGCCCTGCCTACACTATGTATGAAATTGCATACTACAGGCCTGTGTTTTCTTCATGTTTGGCTTACATCATTTCACCCACAGCACAGCCAAGACTATAGTGCAACTATTTACCCATGAAAAACATCTGTCTCTATCCTGTGCACTGCAGTACAGCTGAGACTGATATGAAGATGCTTGGATGAAAAGAGAAGATACAATATCACCACAAGTGGCTTTTTCCCCTTTCCTCCTGAGGTTCTAGTTTTACAGCCGCATGGCTTTAAAGATTAAATGTTTTGCAATTTTGATTTTTCTGTCTAAGGTGACTCAAAATATTTTCACTTTGTGTGTTTTTGAAAGGGGTAATATTCTTGGCAGCAAAGAAAAAAAAAGAAACAGTACAGAAAGTGGATGGCTCCTAAGCCAAATAATTTTTAGGTAGAGGCTCTCTGTAAAATGTTTGAAGTTACGTTTGCTGAATGAAGTTCTCAAGCCAGTCTCTTCTTTATGACCTTTACCATTAGCTAGGTTTACATAGCACTCTGAAGCAAGCCTTCTAGCCTGGGGGGAAAGACTCAGACTTGAAGAGCTTGCTCTAAAAATAGTTGTATAGGCACTGCTTTAAAGTTACAGCTCAACCTCTGAGGTCTAGGTGGAGGAGTTCCCCTAAGAAATTGTACATCCTTATTCACTAAAGGGAGTCATCAGCTTTAAGGAAACTTAATTGTGTGTATGAAATATATGGTACATGCTTGTGCTGAGGAAATTGTTTCAGGGCTGTATAGTATGACCCTCTGGCCCTCAAAGTGTTTCAATTAATTCACCATCTCTTTTTATGGGAACACCACACAGCTGCCCCATGGGCAGTGGTGGGAGTGCAACCTCCTCCAGCTCTGGGACCTGAGCAGGAAGGTAAATGGCCAGCACCATCTGCAAGTGCACCAGAGCCAAGAAAAACTGAATACAAAAATGTGAATGTTTGTATGTGTATACGTGCCCTCAGAAGAAAACAGTTACTTGCTCACCCATAGGAGCAGGTAGAGTGAACAAATCTCCGGTGGGTATTAACTGTCCCCTGCACACAGGTCCCTTTATCGTAAACAATTTAATGAGACTCCTTTTGGGTGAGGTGTAGCCCGTCATTCTCAAAGGTCCTTTTCCCTCTGAAGCAATTGAAGACTTTTTAAATTTCCTTCTCCATGGTTGTGTTTATTTGCCTCCTTTTTATTGTTTTGCACACCACAATGTATTCTGTTTAGTTAAGAATGCCTGTTCTACAACAAACAATTGTACTATAGATCATTCATTATTAACTCATAGGGCAAGCAAGCTGTGTGCTTGAATCCCCCCACATTAGTCATTATTTGATATACCTGTGTCACACAGCTGCTTACACTTCCTCTTTCCAAACTTAGCAAACGATCTTAGTATTGCATGAGAGGTATGGGCTAGTGAGGAAGCATGATCCCTGAGTTGCTGTCCTGGCTTTAGACACAGACTCACTCTTTGGCCTTGGGCAGGCCACTTAACTTTCCTGCTGCCTCAGTTTCACTGTCTATAAAATAGGATAAACCTCTGTGCCTCAAAAGGTGTTGTGTGGATTAATTAAGATTTCTGCAGCACTCTGAAGATGAAAAGTACTGTAGGAGCATTATTACTAGTTACAAGGTATGCAGCTCTTTTCTCCTAGGCCCCTGATCAGTTTACTGCCTTTCTGTGTCTAATTCTGTCTTTTTAGATATGTGATCCAAAACTAAAAGCAGGACTCAAAATGATGATAATGTGTTAATTTAATTTTCTATCCATTACCCAGATCCATGGGTACACAGTTAAATCACAGAGTACCATAGGAAAGAGAAGACCCCTGTACTCTATTTGATATCCATCTGCCTATGGACCTCACAGACAACACTGGTACCTTGAGATCAGTAACTTGCAATGGCACTCTAGCCATTATCCATAGAGGGCCAGCTCGACTCATAAGCAAATGAGGCCCTGGCTCAGGGCATCATTTACTTAAGGGCAGCAGCAGCGCTAAGCCAGGGGTGGGCAGGCCAGCCCAATAGCCAGAGGCCCACCCCAGCTCCTGCCGCTCTCCAAACCAGTCACAATCCCTTGAAGGTGGAGCGGGCTGGCCCAGAGCCAGGGCAAGAGAGTGGAGCCCAGCCTCTGGGCAGGGCAATTCCCAGCCCTGGAGTGGGGCGAGCCGGCCTGGAGTGGAGACCATGCTTGGGGGGGAATCAAAAGCCAGCTTGGGGCACCAAAGCCCCTTGAGCCAGCCCTATATCCATATCCAGGGCAGCATGAATGATGGTATCACAGGTGATTCCCAAATCAGTGTCCAGAAAGCAATGATGAGGTTTTCTACATAATACAGCTTATTTAAGATGCCACTGTGAAAGAAGCTTTAAAAGAAAGATGCTGACTGGAACCCACAGATTCCTGGGGTATATCTACACAGGGGGGCTCTTTTAAGCTGACTTAACAAAGTTGACTTTAAGTCAACTTAAAGTCAACGTTAAGTTGACTTAAGGGTATGTCTACACTGGGGATAGTGTAGCCATACCCCAGGAGCATTGCTGGGCCCTGCCCCCTGCTCTGCCCCAGTGCTTGATCTGGCTGCAGGGGTCCAATCCAGCCCCAGCCTCTGCCAGCAGGTGACTCAGAGCCCAATCCAGCCCTGGAGATGGACCACACCACGGAGCTGGATCGGGCCCCAGAGTGGGGTGGGGGGGCAGGGCCTGGGCTGCTGCTTCTACATAGGTTGACTTAAGGCTTAAGTCGACCTTAGGGGCAGGTGTTATTAAGTTGACTTAAGCAAGCACTTAAGTCGACTTAATACAAGCCCAATTTGGACATGGAGTTCCTTATGTTGACTTAAGGGAGGTTAAGTCGACCGAAGGCTCCAGTGTACACGCAGCCCTGGACATTAAGAGGTAACCTGCCCCTAAATACTAAGATATATTACATGTGATCTGCAGCATGGACTGCTTCAAGATCTCTGGAGCACCCAAAAGCTACAGTCACTAATGGACTATCATTTCAGTTGAAATTAATAAACAGGGGACTACAAACAGGGGAGTTTGAGAGGGAAGGAGTTGGTGCCAGGTGCGTCCAAGGTAAGTGATTGCTGTGTCTTTTTCCCTACAGGTGATTTGCTTGTGTCTTTTTCCCTACAGGTGATTGCTGTTAGTTGTGGGACTGCGCTTGTGTGATTGGGTGGGGGCTGTTCGCACCGTTGTTCCCTGATCACCTTTAATCACCAGCTCCTAGCAGCCTTGTGATTGGCCTGCCCCTGTGTGACTAACAAGGGGCAAGGGCTGACCTAGGCAGAGGCGGCCTTTAAAAGCCACTACTTGAGTGACCAGAGGGAGCTTGTGAATAGAGAACTGCAAACAGGGGAGTTTGCGAGGGAGTTAGGAGAGGGGGGAGTTTGGTGAGGCCACAATGGTGAAGAGGAGCTGTACTGCTGGAGCCAGCACCCCTGCTGTTTCCTTTGCCTCTGTTTGTAGCCAGACTGTCTGTCCATGGATATCTCCACCCAGATCCTGGTGTGGAATTGCAGGGGGTGTGGCCTTCATTTTCCTGCCTCTGATGATCAGGCTAGGGAGATGAGCCTATGTGATAGGTGCCTTCTGGTGGCATCTCTTTGGAAACAGGTAGGAGAGTTAGAGGAGGAGGTGTCATGACCCAGGGGTGTCTATGCCCTGGAAAAGTTCCTTGACAGTGTCCACGATGAGACCTGCAAGGAGGAGGTCCCTATCCCAATGCCAAGGGCTACTGCCACAGCTCTGGAAACGGATGGGATCCTATGGCAGAGGAAGGACACTGGCAGCTGGTCACCTCTGGCAGTAGACAGTGCTCCACGCCTGCTCACATCCCACCATCCATTGTGGTGAGGAACCATTATGCAGTGCTGGACACACTAAAGAGGTAGAGGAGATGCCATCCACCCCAAAGGCTGGGCAGATCACAGCCACGTCACCTAAGAGGAAATATAGGGTCGTGGTGATTGGGAACTCGCTCCTGAGAGGAACGGAGGCACCCATCTGTTGCCCTGACAAGGCCTCTAGAGAGGTATGGTGCCTGTATCCGTGATGTAATGGAGGGATTGTCTAAAATCATCTGCCCCTCAGACTACTACCCCATGCTTCTTATCCGTGTGGGTACCAATAATACTGTGAGAGATGATCCTCAGCAGATCAAAGGTGACTTCAGGGCTCTGGGAGCGAGGGTGAAGGAGTCTGGAGCACAGGTGGTGTTCTCGATCCTTCCAGTCAAGGCTAGAGGCCTGAGGAGAGACAGATGGATCCTAGAGGTGAATGCCTGGCTGAGAAGATGGGGTGGTCAGGAGGGATTTGGCTTCCTTGACCATGGAGTCCTGTTTCAGGACAGAGGATTGATAGGCAGAGATGGCCTTCACCTGTTCAGGAAGGGGAAGAGCATATTTGGGCACAGACTGGCTGACCTAGTGAGGAGGGCTTTAAACTAGGTTCAACGGGGGAAGGAGACCAAAGCCCACAGGTAAGTAACAATGTGGGTGATCTGGGGGAAGGGATGGAACTTGGGGGGGGCTGGGACTGTATCAACAGCAATAAAAG
>ML681981.1:20742425-20782758 GCA_007922195.1 Podocnemis expansa | reverse complement strand
CTATACACTAATGCGAGGAGCCTGGGAAATAAGAAAGAAGAATTGGTAATACTAGCACAGACAAAGAACTATGATATTATAGGAATAATGGAGACGTGGTGGGATAGTCTGCACGATTGGAGCTCTGCCATGGATGGGTATAAACTGTTCAGGAAAGACAGGCAGGGAAGAAGAGGGGGAGGAGTAGCGTTGTATGTAAAAGAGCTCTATGACTGCTCAGAGCTCCATTATGGAAGTGAAAGCGTGCCAGTAGAAAGTCTGGGTTACATTGAGAGGGGAAAGAAACAAGGGGGATGTTGTGGTGGGTGTCTGCTATAGACCACCAGACCAGAAGCAGGAGGTAGATGAGGTGTTCTATGGACAACTAGCGGAAGCTTTTAGATCACAGGCCCTGGTGCTGATGGGGGACTTCAATTACCCTGACATTTGCTTGGAGGCCAATACAGCAGTGCATGGGCAATCCAGGAAATCTTTAGAGAGAGTGTTGTGGACAACTTTCTAGTACAAATGCTAGAGGAACCAACTAGGGACCTTGCACCGCTCGACCTGCTGCTCACAAACAGGGAAGAATTGATCAGGGATGTAGAGGTAAATGGCAAGCTAGGCAGTAGTGACCATGACATGGTTGAGTTCAGGATCCTGATTAAAGGAAGGAAGGAAAGAAGCAAAACAAAAACCCTGGACTTCAGAAAAGCAGATTTTGGCTGCCTCAGGGAACTGATGGGCAGGATCCCTTGGGAAGCTAATGTGAAGGGGAAAGGAGTCCAAGAGAGTTGCTTATATTTTAAAGAAACCCTGCTAAGGGCACAGGAAGTTGCCATTCCAATTAGGAGAAAGAACAAACATGTGAGGCAGCCAGAATGGCTTAGCAGGGAACTCTGCTCTGAGCTTAAACATAAAAAGGAAGCTTACAGGAAGTGGAAGCTTGGTCAGATGACCAAGGAGGCATATAAAGATATTGCTAGGGATTGCAGGGATAAAATCAGAAAGGTCAAAGGACAAATGGAGTTGCGGCTAGCGAGGGATGTAAAGGATAACAAGAAGGGGTTCTACAAGTATGTTAATAGCAAGAAGAGGATCAGGGACGGTGTAGGCCCCTTGCTGAATAGGGCAGGCATCCTTGTGACAGAGGATGAGGAAAAAGCTGAAGTGCTCAATGCATTTTTTGCTTCAGTTTTCACAGGCAAGGTCAGCTCCCAGCCCACTACCATGGGTGTGGCAGATGGGAGAGAAGAAGAGAGGCCCTTGGTGACGGAAGGTCAGGTTAGGGACTGCTTAAAGAAGCTGGATGTGCACAAGTCCATGGGGCCGGACGAACTGCATCCAAGAGTGCTAAGAGAATTGGCCAATGAGATAGCACCGCTGGCCATTATCTTTCAAAACTCATGGAGAACGGGGGAGGTGCCTTAGGTTTGGAAAAAAGCAAATGTAGTGCCTATTTTCAAGAAAGGGAAAAAGGAGGATCCGGGGAATTATAGACCAGTCAGCCTCACCTCACTCCCTGGAAAAATTATGGAGCAGATTCTCAAAGAATCCATCCTCAAACACTTAGAGGAACAAAGTGATCAGGAACAGTCAGCATGGATTCACCAAAGGTAAATCATGCCTGACCAATCTCATTTCCTTCTATGATCAAATGACTGGTTTTCTGGATGCAGGAAGAACCGTTGATGTGATATACCTTGATTTTAGCAAGGCTTTTGATAAAGTTTCCAACAGCATTCTCACTGGCAAATTAAGGAAGTATGGGTTGGATAGGTGGACTATAAGGTGGATAGAAAACTGGCTAGATCAACGGTTTCAGCGTGTAGGAATCAATGGTTCCATGTCTAGCTGGCAGCCAGTCACAAGGGGTGTGCCCCAGGGGTTGATCCTGGGGCAAGTTCTGTTCAACATTTTCATCAATGATCTGGATGATGGAATAGACTGCATTCTCAGTAAGTTTGTGGATGACACCAAGCTGGGGGGGGGACCAGTAGACACATTGGAGGGCAAGGACAGGATTCAGGGAGACCTAGATAAATTGGAACAGTGGGCCAATAGAAATCTTATGAGCTTCAATAAGGACAAGTGTAAAATCCTGCATGTGGGACGAAAAAACCCCATGCACCGCTACAGGCTGGGAAACATTCAGCTAAGTAGCAGCAGTATAGAAAAGGACCTGGGGGTCATGGTGGATAGGAAGCTAGATATGAGTCAGCAGTGTGCTCTTGCTGCCAAAAAGGCCAATGGCATACTGGGCTGCATCAAAAGAAGTGTTACCAGCAGATCAAGGGATGTGATCATTCCCCTCTATTCTGCACTGGTGAGGCCACATCTAGAATACTGTGTTCCGTTTTGGGCTCCCCACTACAAAAAGGACAGGGACATGCTCGAGAGAGTTCAGAGGAGGGCAACCAAAATGATTAAAGGGCTGGAGCACAAGCCTTATGAGGAAAGACTGAAAGCATTAGGCTTATTTAGTCTGCAGAAGAGAAGATTGAGGGGGGATTTGATAGCAACTTTCAACTACTTGAAGGGATGCTCTAAGGAAGATGGAGCTCGACTGTTCTCGGTAATAACAGAGGACAGAACGAGGAGCAATGGTCTCAAGTTGCAGTTAGGGAGGTCGAGGCTGGATATTAGAAAAAATTTTTACTAGGAGAGTGGTGAAGCCTTGGAATGAGCTGCCGAGGGAGGTGGTGAAATCTCGATCTTTGGAGGTGTTTAAGGCCCGGCTGAACAAAACCATGAGTGGAATGGTTTAGTGGGAGTGGTCCTGCCTCTGGCAGGGGGTTGGACTAGATGACCTATGAGGTCCCTTCCAACCCTATGATTCTATGAAACAGAGAAATGGAGCCAAATTATTTCTTTAACATTAGATGAAGGGCAAAAATAGTAACTTTGCTTGACCTTTGTAAAAAAGAAACAAAAGAGCCATATTGGCCAGTGTCAGTAAGACATTAAACAGTAGAGTTACAAACTCCTAAAATCAATTAGTGAATCAGTCAATCAATAAAACATGAGTGTAAATGCAGACAGACCCTCTCAATGTTACATTGATGCTAGATTAAGCCATTAATCTCACTAAGCCAGTGTGCATTTTGCAACAGAAGAATGAATTCTGTACCATCTTAGCAACTATTCCACTATACTAACATATCCAATACTTAAATATTATGCAGTATAAATTTTTATTCACACCCCCCTACACATCCCTTCTGAAAGCTACTGTACTGCATGAAATCAGAATACTCTCTTCAAATGCCTTCTAAGATATATTGATTTGTTGAGAATAGATATTAGTTGACTAGTTCTAGGAAAACCATAATTTGTCAAAGTTGGACCTTTAGGCATTTTATTTCTAGGGAACAGAATAGGTGACTAACAAATCCATATAATCAGAAAACAGAAAGCATCTTGTTTTTATTACAAGGGAATTCTTTTCCCTGAACAGAATCAATTGAGTATTTTCATAGTTGATAATAGCCTCTTCTCCAACAAGCTCTGCATTCATTCCTTGACCTTGGACAGAAGTGGCAAGGGTGGGTTTTGGATGACTGACCTCTTGATTCATTTAAGAGCCATTTCAAATACTATAAAACACCAAGATATATCGTCTGGGTCTTAAAAGCTATATATTATATCCTCTAACTGTTCCAAGGAACAGAAGCCTGTGTCTTTTTGTCTTGTCAACAGCATTTTGTCTTCTGTCAACAATTCTTCTCAGTCAGATAAAACACCTTGTATCTGGACAGTGACAGGGAAAAGCTTGCTCTTTCTCTCCTTTTCCATTATGTTAAAATTCCCCTCCCTATTCCCGAGGCCTTCCAATCTTTCGCCTACATTAAGGACTGAAACTGTGATGGCATCTTTCTAGAGAATAGTTTTTAAATTAAACTAGAAATGGGATTGAGCCATGATATTTGTATCAGGCTCCTGACCCAACCTTCCCCAAAGATCTGGAATTTTGACTCTGCTTATTACATGGATTGGAAAACAAGTGAAAAATTCTTAAAGAATGTTTTGGATCAGAACTAACCCTAGTATAGATACAGCTCCCATGAAAAGTTCTAACAGAGGATCCCTGGACAGTGGACAGCATACGTGTTGACCAATTATTCTAGCTGTTTATAGCTTGGTTAGTCTCTGCCAAATCATACTACCACTCTTCTAGCAAGAATTCTAGAGAAAGTGCACCAGAGAGGTGCTAATACAATACCCCTAATTAGCATACAGAGGATCTAATTTGCCTCTGTGCCTATGAGGTATCAAGTATCTAGTCACAATGGCCTAGATTTTTTAAGGAGACCAAGTGGGTGAGGTAATAAATTTGACTGGACCCACTTCTATCGGTGAAAGCGACAAGCTTTGAAATCACAGAGCTCTTCTTCAGCTCCAGGAAAGGCATATTCTTTTCCAGACCTAAAGAAGAGGTCTTTGTAAAGTTTGTCTCTGTCACCAACAGAAATTGGTGAAAAAAATAAAGGTATTGCCTCTACTCAGTTTCTAACATCCAGGGATCAACATGGTTACAATAACACTTAAAACAACTGATTTTTAAAACTGTGTAGGCATTGCTCTGCTTACTGTGGCAATGCCCAACTGATGTAAGAACCTGTGTGTCATTTTCAAAAAAATGACTGTCTAAGCAGAGGAGACCAATTTATAAATACTTTTAAAAATCTGGGCCAAAGGTATTAATGCATAGCCTGGCAGCAAAAATTCCACAGACCAGAAGCTCATGCACTGTTCAGAGTCTCATTAAAAAAAAACCCAATAAGGAGTTGTATGGCACTTTGAGACTAACAGATTTATTTTTCACATGAGCTTTCATGGGAGAAAAATCTTACTTCCTCAGATGCTTCAAAGATGGGTGAACTTGCATTTGAGGAAGTGGGATTTTCTCCCATGAAAACTCATGCGAAAAATAAATCTGTTAGTCTCAAAGTGCCACATGACTCCTTGTTTTTTTGCTGGACTGGACTAACACGGCTATCCCTTTGGAAATTGACAAGAGTCTCATTGTTTCCCAAAATTATCATTGAGGCATCCACTTGAGGCCTCGTTTTGGGCTGAATTTCTAACCTGATTTGAACAACACTACAGAACTTTTCATTCATCTTCATGTGGATCTTAAACTGATGCAACTGAAAAGGTTGTAGCTTTAAATTGTGCAAGTGCTAAGTTGTGAGACAGGAAGCATTAGAAACCTTGACCAAAAAAGGTTGAAATAGTGACTTCTTTGCCACATCCCTTTATTTCAGCATATACTGCTGTCTTTATCAAGTTGTTTTGTACAAAGTCAAGTCATCTATTCTAACATCCATGCACTTGACAAACCATGTCTGCTTTAGAGCACATAAGAAACCCAAGTTTAAATGTTCTTTTCAGAATCTGCTGAGTCAGAGGAGATGGATTAAAACTTGTGTTTTAGTTTCAGATTTTGTTTGTTTCTGGAAGATTCATATGGATCAGAGTTTCAGGGAAGGTTACCTTGCTCTAGGGTTAGAATGGGTTGCTTAAAATAGTAAAATATTAAGGTCAGCAAAATATTTAGTTACTATAATATGAGTGACTAGTATGAAGTAATATTTTTCCAATATGCTTAGCCCAGCAAAAACCCTAGAGTCAGCACTAGGTCAGAGTTAGAGAGCTGGTTTGACCCTTCAAATACAGTGGGAACCATGGTGTCCATCATCATGTTCTTCCATACTTACCCTAATAAGTGTGCACATGAGGAATCCAACTGCATTGGGGCTATTTTGAAGCCACTTAGATAGGCTTAAAAGTTATTTCTGTTAAAACAGCAAGGTTGCCAAAATCTCAGTTTAGCTAGCACAGCTTTTTTTTTTTTTTTTTTTTTTTTTTTTACAAATTGCCCTTACAATCCTAGCCTAAATGGGATGGAGGGAGAGAGAGTAAGTGTGTTCTGTAATGGAATTGTTGGGCATACACCAGGAGGAAGCCATGGCACAGATCTGAGAAGCTACTGGGGGATTTGGATAGGGTCAGTCAGCAGCTCAGATGAGATTTGGGAAATGGTTATTGATTTCTCAGAGATGGAGACAGTGAAAGGAACCCTTTCGGTTCCCCCAGGAGATGGGTATGTATGGGAAGGGGCTACAGGACAGGGGAAAAACTTCTCAAATCCTGGAGAGACAGATGAATAAGAAGGTTGGAGCCCCTGCTCCCAATGAAGGTGCTACCAGCCCAATCAAGAGTATGGGGGTGCTCACTAAAAATATCAGAACAGGAAAGAGAACTCTGGACTGACCACTCACTTTTTTGGGATCAGAATTGGGTGGCCAAGGATGGTACATGTGCTTCTTGTGTCCCTGTGATGTTTCCTTTGAGAAGAGTTTCTGATGCCAGGATGCTGCAGTCTAAGGCAGTGGTTCCCAACCTTTTCTCTGCCCTGCCACACCTTGAGACCTTCAAATTTGAGGCACACCACCATTAAAAAACCTTATGAATATTCAAATTAACTCACATTACTTATGAATATTCATGAACTATGGCACTTTCAGAAATGCTGCTATGTGGGGTAGTAGGGGTAACAGAGCAGGGGTGGCAAAACAGGAGATCAGGAGTCATGTGCAGTGGCAGGAGTGAGTGTGGGGACCAAAGCAGGGCAAGGGTGGCAAAAGAGGACAATGGCATTCATGTGGGGAACAGCACAAGCGTGGCAAGAGAGGAAGGGAGAACAGGAGTGGCTTTGTGGAGGGGTTGTGGGAACCTGGGGAGTGGGAAGGTAGGGCAGGGGATCCCCACTTCCCCCTTCTCCACAGTGGCTCCCTGCCACCCAGGGCAAATCCTCACCCCACTGCTGCTCCCTTCCACCCCAGTGGCTCCCATACTCCCCTCCCACCTGCAATGGACCCTCCTATCAATGCAGGGGCCAGAATTAGGCCTCCAGCCCCCAGCTACACTCCTCACACCCAGCCACCCCCCACCCTAGCTACACCCCCCCCCAACCAAACAGCCACCTCACAACCCCAGCTACACACCTGCTGCTACACAGCCACTCCCACTCACCTCAGCCCCCCACACACACACCTGCCCCACACAACCCCCACCAGCTCCCCCCCAAAGCCCTAACCTGGGCTGCCTGACACAAGCTGCTCTGCCCTTCAGGGGGAGATTCACACACTCCCAGCCTTCCCCAGCTCTCTGCTGGCTGGGCTTAAGGTGGAGCCACTTGAATGGTGCGTTTGGGCTGCTCCTGCTATTTTTAGGGGGACCCCCAGAACTCCACATTCTAGTGCCTTCCTCTATTTTTAGGGGGGCCAGAAGGCTGCCTGCCTAAAAATAGGGGACCCCTGAACTGTGTTCCAGTGCCTTCCTCCTTACTTTAACCCCTGCCTTTTTCCAGCCCTGCACAGCCCAGGTGGCTGGGCTGAGCACGGAGGGAACTTTAACTCCAGCTCTTGGGCATGCTCATGGCGCACTTTGGGTGTTCCCGCAGCACACCAGTGTGCCCCAGCACAGTGGTTGGAAACCACGGGTCTAAGGGATATATCTCGCCCCCTGCATGCTAGAGAAATGTCCTAGCAATAGGGATGGAGAGAGAGGCTGGCTCCCAGGGAGCACTCTCACAGAAAAGTATATTTGCAATTCAAAGCTTCTTCCCTCTTGTGTACCTTGAGAGAGGTAAGCTTTGGTACCAAGGCACACCTGTCCCATAGTGCAATGTCTCCCAGGGCACAGCTGTGCTTTTGGGCACAAGATAGTGTAATTTGCATTCCCTTGCTACTCTTGGGTGAATCTAGCCCAGGCTCATTGTTTTTTAGGAACTCATCTGTTCCTGCAGCATATTCTCCTGCTGATGTTTGGGTACAAGGTAATCTGGTATTTATTTGTTTTACAGCAGCACAAAGGGGTACCAATCTGCATCAGGGCCTCTGATACTGGCTGCTGAACAAACAAAATGAAAAATAGCTCCTGACCAAAAGAGCTTTCCATCTACAGTGGGTGCTACAGATGTGATTCCAGTTGCACAAACAGGAATTTGGCTTCAGGGGAGGATAAACGCAAGGCAGAAGTGAATGAAACAATCCTATTTATAACAAATCAAACAAGTAATCTTGTGGCACTTAAAGACTCACAAATTTATTTATTTCATGAACTTTCATGGGAGAAAAATCCCACTTTGTCAGATGCTTTGAAGATGGGGGAACTTACAGAATGGCTATGTGGACTCCCCCCTCAGACCCTGTTATCAACACTCCTTGCTATCTTCGAGACACCATGGACTTCCTGAGAAAAAATCCAATCCATTGGAGAGTTTCCAGAAAACACCATTCTGGCCACTATGGATGCAGCAGCTCTTTACACCAACATCCCACAAGGATGGATTACAGGCTATTAGAAGAACCATCCCAGATGATTCCACAGCACACCTTGTGGCTGAACTCTGACTGTGCTTACTCACAGCCATTTCATATCTGAGGATAACTTATGCCTTCAACTCAGTGGCACTGCTGTGGGTACCCACATGGCCCCACAATATGCCAACATTTTGATGGCTGACTTAGAACATTTCCTCAAATCTCATCCCAAAGCACCTCTCCTCTACTGAACGCTACATGGATGACATCATCATCTGGACCCACAGTAGGGATGCCCTTGAAGATTTCCACAGAGATTTCAACAATTTGCCCTCTGCTATTAAACTTAGCCTGGAACAGTCTGCACAGGAGATCAACTTTCTGGACACTACATTATAAATTAGGGATGGACACATAAGCACCACCCTATACCCAAAAACTATTTCAGGGCTTAATAGGGACTTTGGATTTTTCTCTCATTACAACCAGTGATTTGACCTCATCTTCCTCTGTATTCTGTTCCCCAGTGTTTGAATCTTAATAACAGCTTTGATTTGCTGTTAGTGTGACCTGATCCCATGACTTACACTTCCCTGCATTTATTTCCTCCCATTCTGTAAGTTCCCCCATCTTCAAAGCATCTGATGAAGTGGGATTTTTCTCCCTGAAAGCTCATGCAATAAATACATTTTAGTCTAAGTGCCACAGGACTCCTTGTTTGTTTTACTGAAGTAGATTAACATGGCTGCCCCTTTGGAACTAGTTAACAAAATGCCTTTTTCCTATTAAAAACAGGGGAGAAGAATTCAGAGAGTACCTGGTGGCAGAATGGTGTTACAGCTTCTCTGGGAGAAGTCAGAAGCTCTTTAATTCTAAAAGTTTTATTTAGTTCCCCACTTGGACAATAAGAAGCCACAGAGTAGCTGTTGTGCTACAGTAGGCCTGAGATAATTACATGGAGTCACATGATTGACCTAGTGGTAATAAAAAGGCACTTGACAATGCTGGCAAGAGGATCAGGCTAAACAGGACACTAGAGAGAGATGCCAGGATCTTCTCTTTAGAAAGGCTTGGCTGGGTTGAAAGATTCTAAACAGAACTGAATGTGTTTACTATTTTGGCTTTGAAACATGAGACATGATCCTCCCTGGCTAGGGTGGTGGTGGTGAAGGGGGTTCAGGAAGAGCAACAACCAATCAAACTGATTTTCTAGACCAGGGATAGTCTATTTTTTGTCAAGATCCAAATTTTGTGGTTGAGGTATAGTCAAGGTCCAGACTCAAGAGAAATTTTTTTTACAACAAATAACCACCACAACAAATAAAGATTTTGCAGTCTATTCAAAAACATCTGGTAGTCTGGATTTGACTTGCACTCTGCCTATTAACTACCCCTGCTCTAGACTCAAGTATTCAGAGGTCAGGTTTTTGGGTCTGTTTTTCCACAAGTATTCTAGTAGGGGTTTTGTGTTCGGATTCCAGACTCCTGGTCATTTTATGTAACTGAGGAATTTACTGTTAACAAGAGCATTATTGGAACAAGACTGAGAAAAAGTCTGCTATGCTACTCCATCATTCCACATTTGAGCTTTGCCATAAAGTCCAAAGCTTTCAGGATCCCTGCTTTTGAGGAATTCACTGTCTAAAATTTGGTCCACTTCTGTTCTATTCCAACATATCAACTAACTCCTTCTGTCCCACTCCCACACAAAGTCCTCCAGGGAACACTTCATCCATACCATGCCCTTATAGCTGCCTTCTCATTTTTAAGGGGCAAGGAACATTACCACTGAACTAAATCAACTAAGGACCAAAGAACAAAACTTTGTCACTGACTTTGTATGCTCTCCCCTACCAAAACCAGACTCTCCTGTAAGCATCAACACACTTTTCTGTATATATACTCTTCAACTCCTCTTCACACGTGCATTTTTTTCACCCTCCCTGTAGATTTTTGACTCCACATTTTCAGCATGAGCCAACTTTTCTGCTGGATAGCTATTGTTTGAAAACAAACCAACCGAGCACCCTTATGTCCACAAATGAACAGGTCAGGTTTTTGGTTTTTTTTAAATGAAGGTCTTTAAAGCATCTGATGAAGTGGGATTATCCCCCACAAAGCTCATACAATAACTAGATTTGTTAGTCTTTAAGGATAGGTCTACACTTGCAAGTTAGTTCAAATTAAGGAGGCTTAATTTGAACTAATTTAGCGCAGGAATTCCTTAATTTGAACTAATGAAAGCTTGGTTCGAATTAGTAAGACCTGTCGGTTAGTTTGAACTGAGCTCTTAGCTTGAACTAAGGACAGTGTAGACTAGGATTAACCCTTAGTTCAAGTTTAATAAATTCAAATTAAGGACAGTTAGTTTGAATTAACAAAGTGGACTGATTCAACTTAACATTAAGTTGAATTAGTCCACTTTGTTAATTCAAACTAATAAGTTTGAGTTTAGTTCAAACTTATTAGTTTGATTAAACTCCAGCTAACTTTTTCTAGTGTAGACAGCCTAAAAATGCCACAAGACTGTTTGTTTCGGTCCTTTAAGAAATTACTTTAATTACTGCCATTTTAAAAAATAAAAGCCAATTGATAATGTTATTGAAGAGTAACAAAACAGAGGTTGAAATTGCTCATTCCTGTGCTGTGCTGTAGTTTGAGTAGATGGGGTGACAAGGGAAGGTTCATCTTTGCTGCAAGATGTTCTGAAGAGAAGAAAATTCTCTCTCTCACTCGCTCACACACTTACTTTAAAATAAAACACAGCACTTCACTAACATGGTTTATCAAATCCATTCTCAGCAGTAAACTAACTTAAGCAGGGAGCTTATATTAATGGCTTCAAAATTGTTTTAGTTAAATTATGTCCTGTCTGCACTGCTGGCAAATCTGTGCCTGTAGGAACCTTTTAAACACCTAGCTGTTAAAAACTGTTCCCTAGTACTGTCATCCATCTAAAGTATCTATCACTTTCAAGGCAAGAACAACCATCTTGTTGCATGTTTGGAAGATGCCCAGCAGGGGCACTACTGCAATGATTAGAAGATAAAATTATCATAATTACTAGTCTTTTACTTTGTATCATGGAGAGGCCAATGATGGTGGGTAGTGGTGGTAGAGAGAACTGTTGATATGACTGAGACCAGAAAACAAACAGTGATACAATCAACTGAGGTAAGGAAGGGAATGAATGAGTGACAACTGCTTTCCCATATATCCAGGGATATAAAAGTCCTGAAAAAAATATGATTTGAGACACACTGATTTTTTAAATTAGTAAATTTGACCAGAGATTGTATATTCTTCCAGTTACATGTTTGTTTATCCTTATTTATTTACACTACTTTCCTGTTTTATCATTTAAACATGACATGTGGGCACAATTAAGAAACCCAACATATGCAAGTCCAATGCTATTTGTAGTAGTTTCTCTACATAGAATAGGAATAGTGTACATATCTTGGGATCGTTACCAACTATTGATGGTAAATGCGCATTTATTTAGTTTCTACTTGATGCTCAATGGAATGTGTGTTGAATACTGTTTCCCCTCTGCCACCAATATTTTCTTGGTGCTAGCAACTGTCAGGACGTTGCAGGTTGGCTCCCAAGAGAGAAGAGATCAGTGACAGATTTATTTACACTTGTCCTGAAAGGAAATGGTCAAACAGCGTGCAGGGAAATCCCTTCTTCAAGGAATCTCACCTAGGATGACGAGATAGGAAGTGAGAAAAAAATCAGTATGGGTTTTATACAGCTAACAGGCACTTATACAAAGACAAAGTCCCAAGAACTGGGACTTTCCGTATAAAATCAGGATAACTCGTCACCCTAATCTCAGCCCAACACCAATCCCTGTTTTCCAGGAAGCGAATTTGCCTCAAGGTTTGACTTTAATCAGAGCAAAGGGCAGACAACAAAACTCTACTGTCCCCAAGCTCCTTCTATGCAAAACCTTACATAATGGCAAATCACTTTTCATTCTAAAAGTCAAAATTTGCTCTAATGCTAAGAATTTGAAACACTATGTTTAACAGCACCACTTGATGACAGCTGTTGTTTCTAATGTTTTAACTCAGAGTGACTGAGTACACTTACTGCACTACACCTAAGAAATTTTTTTCCACAAATTTGCTCAAGTCCACAGAAAGGGAACCTTGGTTTGGAGGCCCTCATGAGCCCTGTTGATGCAGTACTCTCCTTTGCTGGACTATGCACACCATTCTAAGAGACTGCACCACTTTCAAACATGTTCACTAATCTGGTGTGCCTCAATTTCTATGTGAACAGATTGAGACACCTCATGATTTTTATAGGCACCAGTGGACAAAGTTATGGTTGCTGTGATACAAGTATGGAACTACCTGGATCCCTTAACTGATCATTTTCAACCTCTGTAGTGGTTGAGTTTGTTTTGGAATGCTTACACATTTTGGAAAACAGAATTTTTGGGGAGAGGGAAAAGAAGTTAATCACACTTAACTCTTAAGAAAATATTTTTGTTTGAGACTACCATAGTGCCAATGTAACAGGGCCCCTTTCCCTCCGGGAGAGGAAGGGACAGCCTGTCAGGTCTCCAGCCCTGCTCAGGGATGAGACCATCAAATCTTTATTTTCTTGCCCTGGTCAAGGCTACCCAGCCACCAGCCTGGCATAGGGTGGGGCTGCCAAGTCTCTGGCCCCTTGGCTGGGCAAAGTCACACAATCCCCAGCCCTGGTGGGGCCGGGCTCCAAGTCTTTAGTCGCTAGGCAGGGCTCAAGCACAGTCACCAACAATGTCTTTTAAGGGACCAAGGAATTGACAGTGTCACCGGGAAGTTCACAAGCTGTGAGGAGACTCGGGCTAGGGGAAGGGATCAGCGGAGGCGTGGGGTCACTTCACTGTGTCCCAGCTCATGTCCCCGAAAGGGCCCAGGGCTTTGGTGCTGGGGTCAGTGGGGTCCGGGCCACAACACACTGACATTGGGGCACCTGAGGCTTCAGGGCAGGGGTCAGCAGGGTCCTGGCCACAACACGCTGCCCCTGGGATGTGGCTCCCCACAGAGGGTTGAGTCTCACCCTCCCCTGGGTCCCCAGCTCCAGCCATACCTCGTTGTCCATCTCCTCAGGGTAGCTCCCCAGAGATAGGTTGTAAAAACCCTCCATTTCATCAGGCGGTGGCAAGTCAGGGAGTCTGGCTGGCTCTTCGGCAAGGGGTAACTCCTCCAGGTTGCAGGAAGTGGGTGGAGGCACGGGGTCCTCAGCAGCCAGAAGTAGCTCTTCCAAATCACACGAGGTAAGTCAGGGTTCAGGGTCCCCAGCAGGTGTCGACTCTGGACCACTCATCAGTCTCCGGACTGGCGGTTCCTCCTGCGGGTGTGGGGCAGCCCAGGGCTTGGGCAGGGGGCCCCAGTCACTGCCCACGTGTGGCCCTCACCAGACTGACAGGCCTGGGGCCAGAGGCCAGCTCCTCCGCAGTGCAGGATCAGGAGCAGGCAGAGCTGCGTACCTCCCCTCCGCTAACCTGGCTTGAACTGAGCTGCCTGCCTCCCTTTTTATACTTCCTGTCCTGCCCATCCACTTCCAGGCTGATTGACAGTCCCCGCCTGGCTCCGCCCCTCAGCGACCTTGCAGCGCTTTCTGGTCTCTCTCTGAGGGGGGGTCGTGCCTCCTCACTACAGCCAACTAACACTGCAACAAAAATAATGTATTACATCAAAAATATTTATTATTAATGTGGTCTGCTGTTGCATCATTTTGTAGAAAATTCACACGATCAGAAATGCTGCACTGTAAAAGTTAAACGATTTTTGGCTATTGGCACCATAAACAACAGCTTCATGTTAATTTTTAAAAGCCATTAACTATTATATAAATAATTAAAGACAACCTGATAAATACTGAGCTCCTATCAGTGACTTTTTTGTGATGGTACTCAGGGTATGGAGTACCTGCACCCTTTTTTGCAGGCCCTCCTGCCCAGCTGTGGGGTGGGGATGTGACAGCAGGGCAAAGGAGAGTACTGGCACCTTTAAAAAAAAAAATCTAATCTAATCTATTAGGACACAGCAGGTATGTCCAACAAGAAAAGCAGGATATAATTTCTGCTATGATGGTCAGACTTGAAACAGTTAAAAATGCTAGTATTTAAATACTAATAGTAATAACTGGGTCTCAGAGTTAAGCTGAATGAAGGGAAATCCCCACTTCTCTTGCTGCTGCTATTTCATGTTCCCTGGAGATTCAGAAGAAGTCTTCTGTTACATTGTAAAGGTTACTTTAGTCACAATAAAGGCTACCCCCCCCATTTTTAATGGAAATTTAGATCTTGAAGAAAACAAATTAATGGAAAAAGTACAGGAAGATCCTAATGCCTTGGAACTTTGGGGTTTGTTACACCCATAGATGACTACAGACTATTGCCAGACTGCTGGAATCGATATTGTAAAAGAGAAAAAGAAGCTTTTTTATCATTTAGACCAAGATATAGACACCTGGACTATGCAAAAAGTCCTAAGAGAGAAACAATAGGTCCGTCAAATGAGCTACAGAACCAATAATATGATTATGGGGGCCAAGTAAGTAGCTAAGATGGAGAGGTACTAAAACAAGATTTATTTGACTGAGACAAGATAGAGCTGCATTTGCTTAGTAAGTATTAAGTCCTCTTCCTTTCCATAGACACCCCCCCACTAATTTTAGAAATCTGTAGTCTGCTAGGAGAAAAAAAAAAGCAGTTCTACACTGTATTTTACTCGCACAACTCCGCTGGAGTTAATTAAGCGACAGATAGCAAAAAGTGTAACGACTGTTTACTGGGATAAAATTAGCATAAATTCTGTCCCATGGGGCACATTCTGTTAATGTCCAGCAAATGAGAGATGAAGTTTTAGTATAAATATTAGGCCTTTCACTCACCCAAGTGATCTCTATTAAATGAGTGGTTTTGCTTTGAATAACTATAATGTAAAAATAGTACCATCTTACTCACCAGAACTGCTTCCACTATATATTCAGTCTGCTGACTTTAGTGACAAAAAAATAAATTCTACTTTTATTCTATTTAGCATTATAGCATCAACCTCGCTTTGGGAGTCATTTGTGCCTCATGCATTGTCACCTGCAATTTTAACACAGCACCAGATCTGCAAAAGTGCTCAGTCTCTAAAGTGATGTTAATGGTGAGATTTCCACAAAAGCAAAGCTCCTAACATGCTGAGCACTTCTAAAAATCTGGCTATTTATTTTGGTCCCTAAATGGCAGACAAACTATTCTGAAAGCACAACTCCAGATGGCCATTGCAAAGTCAATGAGGATGCACAAGTTTAACATTTGGCAAGTAGAATGTTTATGATTGGTTGTAATGTGTCAGGAAGACGGACACCTGCGTCACCTACCCCTACAACCACCCCTGGCTTTGGTACTGGATTACAAGTCTTCAAATGAAACCTTTGAGATTGCCTGCATTGCATTTTGTGAAACAGAAAGCTTGTAGCTAGGACATTATTTTGTGCTGAATTACTACAACTTCAGTAATTAAGAGTGCAGGAGACAATGAACTGAGTTACCACTGAATGAGGCACAGGAGCATTGTGGTGCTGTGTTGGAAAACCCAACCGCAACAGTGGAGCTATGCCATCACTGCTTATAGCATAAATTAGTGCTGCACTGATCCAGTGCTCAGTACCACAGTCCTCTGAGCACTGCAGTGGCCTTTGCAATGCTTGTTCACCATTAAGGACTCTTGTGCCTGTCATGAACACATTATAGACATGGCAGGGGCTAGGAATGCCCAAATCCTGCAGGCATACATGTATGAAGAGTTAAAAGGAGAAAAATGATCTTAGAAAGAAGGTGGGGAGATGGACAAGTAGAGGAATGATGAGCATCTAGGAGTGTGGTTTAAATCCAGAAAAACTTTAATCAGGTTTGAATAAGCAGTCTTTTAAGGCACATATACCAGCCAAGAATCTGGCCCACACTGGTACTCTACATCTCCTACTGTGGACCAATGCATCTAAATTACAAAAACTGTGAAAGGAGCCACATCGCAATGGTGCAATTCAGGGGTGTTGCTGGCACTGGGCATCCGGGGCACATGCCCCGAATCCCAGTGCCAGTGCCCCGGGTCTGGCGGATCCCCCCCGGTCTCTGACCTGATTGGGCTGGAGATCTGGGGCCCAGCCACCAGTGGCCGCAGCAGCCCCGTCCCCAGCTGGGGATCTGGGGCTCGGCTGCGGAGGCTGCTCCTGGCCCCGTCCCCAGCCGGGGAGCCAGGGCCCAGCTGCCTGCAGCCGTGGAAGCCCCGTCCCTGGTGGGGGATCCAGGGCTCGGCTGCCTGCAGCAGCCATGGCCGCTCCGGCTCTCTCCCCGTCCCCGGCCAGGGATATGAGGCCCAGCTGCCTGCAGCCACTCCCGGCCCTGGCCCCGGCCAGGGGCGTGGCCTGCAGCCAGGGGGCATGGTGTGCGGGCCAGGGGCAGGGCCTGGGTCCGTGCCCCAGATCCCTCCCCGGGGCAGTGATGCCCCTTTTGCAATTCACTAGCATATAAAGACAAAGCTTTAGAGCAGCACCTGCCAAACTTATGGAATTCAAGAGCCACACAAGTTGATTATTAAACCTTCAAGAGCCACACTGAGGCATATAGCCACATGCTTTTACCGACTCCAAAATTACTAAGTTTAAAATTCATTGCACACTTTAATTTTATCATAAAAAAGGCAAATATCAATCCTACTAATGTCAGATACTAAAAATTACTTAATGTTACTATGAAAACTAGGCCTATACAGTAAAAACTCAGCTGTTGCTCAATGTAGAAGACTGCAGGCTAGTGGTGAGTTTTTTTAAAATCCTGACCATGCTGCACCTCTTCCCACCATCTCTGACTATGCCCTGTTTCTCCCAGCATCCCTAATGCCGCCACCGCTTCCCCCAGCTGTCCTGACCCCATCCCAAATCCCCAGGCCCTGACGCTGGCTCCTCTGGGCATGCTCTGAGTGGGGGATTTAAAACTCCTAGGCTGGGGCTGCTATCCTAAAATTATTTGCTGATGTTCTTCCAGGAGCTGCACTTTTTCATTCAAGAGCCGCAGGCGGCTCCTGAGCCATAGTTTGGCCACACCTGCTTTAGAGGCTCTCACCTGCTGCCATTGTGCAAGACCTTGTGTGACATTGTGAGGAATTGCAAAGGGATAGCTGTGTTAGTCTAGTTGAGGAAAACAAACAGGAAGTCCGGTGGCACTTTTAAAGACTAACTAATATATTTATCACATGAGCTTTTGTGGGAGAAAATCCCACTTCAATCAGATGCTTGAAGATGGGAAATTTACAGAATGGCAGGGAAATATTTTTATATATTTTAATATTTTATTTTTTTATAATTTGCATTATTTTCCTCCCATTCTGTAAACTTCCCATCTTCAAGCATCTGATGATGTGGGATTTTCTGCCACGAAAGCTCATGGGATAAATAAAATTGTTAGTCTTTAGAAGTGCCACAGGACTTCCTGTTTGTATTGTGTGGATCCATCTATCTATATACAGCTTCTGAATTCTGATTCATTTTAGTAAATTACGGTATATGCCACAATATGTAGTGAGTCAGCCATGGGATAACAAGGTCCTTGAAATGTTACTACCCGTTCTGTCTGGAAGAAGCTACAGAACAAACCAAATTCAAAAGGGGCAGCCTTGTTAGTCTAGAAAAGCAAAAAAAGTGAAGTCTTGTGGCACTTAAAGATTAACAGATTTATTCATCACATGAGCTTTCATGGGAGAAAATCCCACTTCATCAGATGCTTTAAAGAGGGGGAACTTACAGAATTGGATGAAAATAAATGCAGGGGAGTCCCATGTCTTATCAAAATCCTGGATGAAAACACCACTGAATTTTGAAGTGTAGATCCAGATTTGAATTTGGGTACTTGGTCCAGTGTCAAGGGTGGTAGCCTTTAATACATTCAACTTGTTTTTTTGTTAGTGGTGTATGATAGCCTTTAACATTTATCTTGACAATATATTTCTATTCCTGTCATGCTCTTGGACTATTTAATGTATTATTTATTAGCTGAGTCAACTTTTTAGAACAAAACAAAAACCACACAACTCTTATAAACTGGGGGACAGACACAAAAGAGGCAGCTGGAGCCTTCAAAGGGTATTTAATGCAACTGAGGCAGCAGAAACCTGGCAGTTTCCAGGATAAGACAGAAAGAAACTGATGTTCAGGGAATTCAGGGCAGCTCAAGTCTCAGCCCAACAAAACAGGATGACATGAGCAAATGGTGAGACAGAGTGGTAGCCTCACCCTGGACTCGCACTGACTGGCTTTTCTACTGCTGACCTGAGTCAGACACAGCGCACTTCAGCGCTGGCGCCATGTAGTGCAGGCAGCCTCTTTCATCACCTCATTGCAGCAGAGCAGACCCATACATGAACAGCAGCCAATTCTGGCAGCAGCCCATCCCCAGGCAGGAAACACACGACTCATCCCACACGGCTGCTGCACTTACAAACTGAATGCTTTGTGGCTTCCTTATAAGACATTCATCTCACAGCTGCAACTTATGTTAGTTCTCCACTGTAAGGCTGTGAAATGAAAAAGGATCCTTCCTTGGAAGTACCAAAAGCACAGTAATTTGAGACATGGGAGATGAGGCAAGATGGACTGAATGGCTCAGTGAATTTGGATTTTAAATTTATTTCAAGAGACCATGCTCAAATTAGGGCAGCTCTGGGGCTATATGTTTATTCTGGGTTATTAGGTCAGCAACATGTACCCCCGGCTTGGCAGTGCTACCCCTTCCTAACTTTCTCACAGAAGAGAAGCAACTGTTCCTTTTTAAAAATCACTGTGGCTTGATTTCAGCCTGCAGACAATCCACCAGGGAGCCCAGGCAGGCTATGGGTCCTCCCTGGTAGCTCGTTTTGTCCATCAACCTTGGTATCTAAACTGGGTGCAGCAGCTGTCAACCATGGCTGCTTTCTTCATCTTTGTCTTTCCCCCATCCTGGGGTCACTCTAGGTTATGAGTACAGAGGAGAGGGAGTGGGTTCTGTCTCCTAAATTTTCACCCCATCAGTAGTTCCTCCATATTTCACCTGCTAGTCACTATGTTGCATCCTGTGAGGGCAGGACAGCATTCTGCTGTGAGGTGACTCTTCTTGCCTTCCAGTTCCTCATCACTTGTGCCCAGTGCCCACCAAACCCCTGTACTCCTTCTCAGCAGCCTGGGACACTGGTAGGGATCGCAGGTGTCTGGGAAAGGTCTCTGGCGCTAGGGCTGCTCTGGACAAACCAGGAGAGATCTAACTGGGGACTGATAAAGGCATATCAAGGTGTCCAGCTCAGATCCTGCTAGTTCCAGAAATTATTTGGCTCTTTGGTTGCCAGTCAGACCAGAGTTTGTGAGGCAGAACAATTCCAAACAGGCAGATGCCACATCAAAAAACAGCCACTAGCGCTAGTGTCCCACTTGCTGTATGTCTCAGTAAAGAGGCCAAGAAATATCAAAGTCCTTGGAAGATTATCCTTAGATGTAGTCTCCCCACTGCTCCAAGAATTTCAGCTGGTCAGAGCTGAGGCATATCAGCAGGACAGCGGGGAGGAAACCTGGTGACTGGTCAGCTGTGTTACTTGTTCTGTACAGAGACAGTGTCTCTCTCCAGTACTGCTGAGCCAGCATCTGTCACCTGCACTAAATTCATCGACCCATTTTTAACAAAGGGGGATTCTCCAAGTACAATATACCAGAGCTCTCAGGTATTAAAATAGCCCACCAACCATTAACATATTTTAGGGAAGTATGGCTTGTCAGCAGTTCCCTGGTTTCGTACACTGCCTGCACTTTGTAACACATGCTTGGTGCAGGAGCCTTCTGTGGCACCTGTAAGAGCTCCAATAGCAGAGAGAACCAGTTACAGGAGAAAACATGATTTGTTAACAGCTGTGCTCAAGCAAGTCAGTGGGACTTCAAATAGAAACAGCTGAATTAGAATTGATAGGCAGAGTCAATAGTGCAAGCAGGATTAAATCCTGACTATGTATTCTTCTCTCATGACAACAGGTGATTTGACATCACCTTCCTCTATTTCCCAGTGTTTGAATCTTAACAACCGCTTTGATTTGCTGTTACAGTACAACCTGATCCCATGTCTTACACCGCCCTGCATTTATTTTCGTCCCATTCTGTAAGTTCCCTCATCTTCAAAGCAGCTGATGAAGTCAGATTTTCTCCCACAAATGCTCATGCGATAAATAAATTTGTTAGTCTTTAAGTGCCATAGTACTCCTTGCTTCTTTAGGAGAAAATATGATTCCAAAAGAGAAACTACATAAATAAATCATTTGTGAAGTCACCTCAAAGTTAAGGGGAGAGGAAGGTAAAAACATTTCTTCCAAATTCCTGGGGGTTCTGCAAGAACTCAGTCCTGCCCCCACTGAAGTCATTTGTGAAACTGCCACCAACTTTAGTGGGAGCAGTATCAGGCATTACATCAGCTAGGTTAGAGCACATATAAAACTCATCTAGGCTACAGCAAATGCTACATTTTCTAGACTTTCCTGAAATTATCTGCAGGTTAGAACCCTGGCTGGGCTGAAACATGTGAGAAGTTTTACAATCCATTCAGACATTTAGATGGGATTTGGCTGGCACTCATACGTCACCGCCCAACTGTTACAAAAAAAAACAATGATGAATTTCATTTTCTAGACGTCCTTCAGGCTGCTCAGTGCTGAGTCACCTGTGAACGTGCTTGCAGCTGACAGGAACTCATGATGCAACCTTAAAGAGTTTATTGTAAGCTACATCCTTAAAAAAACCCCTGAGCTGCGTTTTCTGGGACTGCACAGCACACAATTGTCATGTGCACCACAGAGCTGAGGGTTGACACACATGCAGCAGCACTCGGACCTGCTGAATCCTGCCACAGCTAGTTCAGCAGTTATTAGACACCTTTAGAAACCAGTTGCTTATTTAGCCCTGTTGACAGCTGGCTTACAAATACTCATCTCATTAGCCCCTAGGATATCAGTTAAAGCAGGGGTGGGCAATAATACTCATAGGTGGGCTAGTGCAGCGGTGGCAAGCCTGCCCCAGGTGGTGGTGGGGGCATGGTGGAGAGCAGCCAGGGGAAGGAGCTGGCCTGGGAGGTGGTGTGGCAGCAGATGGTGGGTGGGGGAGGGAGGAGACAGCCCGCAGGAGCTGGCACAGTAGTGAAGAACCAGCCCCAGGGCTGGCAGAGAGCTGGCAGGTAGGACTAGGGTGAGGGAGCAGCAGAGAGCTGGAGAGCTGGCTGTGAAGGTGGTGGAGAGCTGGCTCTGGGGCAGGTGTGGCTGGCTGGACAGCTATGTTTGGTTGGCCAGATCCAGCCCATGGGCCACATTGGCCCCTCCCCACCAACTCAGAGTCATCCAGTCTGCTAAACAAATTATGCATTTTCAATAGGGAGTTCCCTTTTTTAAAAGTAGGGGAAATCCTACCCAGAGGTTATCAGTTTCATGGACAACCTAATAAAGCAGGCATGGTCAAACTGTGGCTCGGGAGCCACATGCAGCTCTTGGATGAAAAACTGTGGTTCTCAGAAGAATGTCAGCAAATCAATTTAGGAAAGCAGCCCCAGCCTTGGAGTTCAAGAGGAGGTTGGGACGGTGGGGAAAAGTGCAACATGGTCGGGGATGGCAGGGAGAAGTGCAGCATGGTCAGGATTTTAAATAACATGCCACTAGCCTGCAGTCTTCTACATCGAAGAGCGCTTAAGTTTTTACTGTATAGAGCTAATTATCATGGTAACTTTAAGCAATTATTAGAATCTGACATTAGTAGGATCAATATTTTTCCTCTTTTTATGATAAAATTAAAGTATGCAATGAATTTTAAACTTAGTAATTTTGGTGAAGGTAAAAGTATGTGGCTATATGCCTCAGTGCGGCTCTCAAAGGTTTAATAATCAACTTGTGTGGCTCTTGAGTTCCATAAGTTTGGCCAACCTTGTAATAAAGGGACAATTGCCAATTTACACCTACAGAATTAGAAGTCTTCAAACAGGGTTTCCCAACCTTTTTAAGGCTGGGGTCCCCTTTGAAAACCAAAAAAAAAATCTTTGCGGCTCCCCCTGGGTGCTTGGTACTACCACTGTGTGGCAGCAGCACTGCAGGTGGAATCTGGCCTGTCTTGCTCTCCTGCCGGGGCGTGGAGGCTGCCTCAGCCATGGCCTCCTTCCCCTGCCCGGAAGCGGCCACAGCCCCATCCCCTTGCCAGGGAGTGGGAGCTGCCATGGCCATGGCCCCTTGCCCCTGCCCCCTGACTCTTTCCCGCCTGCTGGCCCATTCTCTCCCCCTCCTGCTGGTTCTCAGTCTTCACCCCCCACTCCCTAAGTCCCCTTCCCCCCCATACTTGGCCTCCAGAGCTGCTGGCACCTGCCCCCCCCCAAGGCTACTCTCCCTGACTATGCTGTGAGCATGCTCAGGGCAGGAGTTTTAAAAACTCCCTGCCTGGGGAGGCTCCCTGCTGGCAGGAAGCCTGGGTCCCACGGACACCAGATTGGGAACCATTATCTTAAAGTAAAATTTAAATGGAAAAAAAAAAAAAAAAGAATATTTCGCTGGGTGACCAGCTGTTGCAGTCTAGGAGAGGTTGATAATGACTGAAAGTGTTTACCACCACCTGATAATTGCCTGGTAGCTAATATGAGATGAGAGGGTGACAGAACATTTTTTAATAATTTAAGCTCCCCCTTCCCCCTACTTCGTTGCAGACACCCAAATCTGAACCACATGCCACCTCTAGAGCTAGTTCCTCCAGTTCAAGGTTGAATCACATTGGTGGAACATCCTTGACAAGTATGCCTATTTTATGGCTAAGGACTTCAGTCTACAGGGTGGTTGATCAAGCACCTTTCACTGAAACTGAAGTCATTTTAATGAAAAACAATTTCAAGTGCTTTGAGCCACAGGGTGTGCCTGTATCAGGAGAAGACTGAGCTGGCAGTCCGACTGTGCACCATCCTAAAAACTGCCTATTTTTAGGCAAGAAAAACATGGCCACTCCCTGGTAGGAGGAAAATAATCGTTACAAGGATATTGGTCACTGAAATATTGAACAGGTGATCACGGAATAAGTTAATTCACTTGGGCTCTTTCATAGCTACTCCCCAGGACAGGTCTCCAAGATACCAGCCAGTGAACAATCCAGGGGCTGACAGTAGATGTTATCACTTTGAATCTAGCCTGGCATACAAACAGTGTTCCCTCTAATTTTTCATAGGTTGTGTGTGCACAAAATTTCTTTTGTGCAAATTTTTGGAACCAATGGCCAAATTTGGGTACTAATATTAAAAAAATTGTTCACTAATATTAAAATATTATTAGCACTGTTGAATTTTTTGTGCATGACTTATTTTGTTGTGTGCATGGGTTTCACGACCTGTGTGCACACACACAGCTTAGAGTGAACATTGCGCACAGTAAGTATTTTTGGCATGCTGATGTCCAGGAGTCCCCAAGCCCAGTAAGACTGTTCTGTATGCTGAAGCCTATTATGAGGAAGGGGCATCGCTGGCGCTGGGCACCCAGGGCACGTGCCCCGAATCCCAGCGCCAGTGCCCCAGATCTGGGCCACCCCTCTCCCAAGCGGGCCGGAGATCTGGGGCCTAGCCGCCACTGGCCGCAGCGGCCCTGTCCCCAGCCAGGGATCCAGGGCCTGCCTGCCTGCGGCCACGGCAGACAATCCAGGGCCTGGCAGCAGCCCTGTCCCCAGCCGGGGTGCAGGACCCAGCCACCCACAGCTGCTTCCGGCCCCATCCCCAGCTGGGGATGCGGGGCCAGGCCGCCTGTGGCCACTTCCAGCCCTGTCCCCAACCAGGGATGCAGGGCTTAGCCACCCATGGCAGCGCAGTGGCTTCCGGCCCTGTCCCCAGCCAGGGAGCGGGGCCTGTGGGCTGGGGGGTGGGCCCTGTGGGCAAGGGGCAGGGCCTAGGCCCATGCCCCGGGTCCCTCGCCGGGGCAGCGATGCCCGTGTTATTAGGGTAAAAAAATCTAAATGTCCCTTAAATCTTGGGGTGTATTATAATTGTTCAGTCTGTTCAGAGATCAGTGACATTGCTATTCATATGTCCCAGCATCAGAAAGAATAATAGCAAAGGAGTAAATCAAGGCTGCCTCTTTGGCCATGTCTACACTGCGGAGGAAGGCTGATCTATTTCAAATTCAAAAGGGATAGCTGTGTTAGTCTAGTCCAGTAAAAAAACAACAAGGAGTTGTGTGGCACTTTAAGTGCCACACAACTCCTTGTTTTTTTTTTTACTATTTCAAATTGACTTTCACCTAGGTTTGAATCCTAGCTGATTTGATAACCTTGGCCCGTACTACTTGACTATTAACTAGTTGATCCCCGACAGAACTTCTGCTAGGATGGTGATTTAAGAAAATTGTAGGCATCAAGCCTGCTTGAATTCTCTAGGATTAACTTGGAGGAGATGGGGAGATGCATAACTTTGCTTTACTAGCCAACTATGACTAATGGGCTGTCGACAGCACCTCTCTGGTGCCCTCTCCCCTTCACTGTGCATCCTAGAAAACTTGGCGAGGGAAAACAAGTTTAGATGAGGAGCGAGTATGGGGTTTCTGGTTCATTAGCTCTGCAGCCTGACTGCTCCAACTGGAATTTGTATCTGCAGTTCTAATCCAACTTAAACACAGTGTTCTCATCCCAGAGCCTGCCCAGCTGGGTTCACAGAGCACAGAAGAGGCATGACGCACAGTGGCATCTCTTGCTGCACTCTGATATGTGTTTACTTCTTAACTTGGATCTGTATGTGAAGTGGCATCTAGGGGTGGGGCTTTTTCCCATAGCTTTCTGAGAAAGAAAGAAAACTAATGTGTCCCTGCTGCCAAAACACAAGACAAGAACAACTAGTACTTACAGCTGTAATCAGTAGCCTAGAAGTATTGTACAAGGAGGTACATACAGCAGGGAAACACATGCACAGCAATTATAACCAAGTACACATACAGAAGGAGGGAGTGGAAAAGAAATACACACTCTTCTTTGGCATGGTTGAAAACAACACGTCCATGGCTGTTGCTTTTAGTTTAGGAGTTGATCAAATTGCCTAGCTGAAGACTGTTTCCTGAACAGGCATCTTGCCAGGAGCCATAAGGCAGCATCTGTGCCTTTAATAGGGAGAAGCATGGCCTGTTAAAAATATAGGTCCCAGTATTCCTGCAATTAGGTGCAGCCCACTCTTACTGCAGCAGGATCCAGTGCTCTGATGGCTAGTGTCTGAGTGAGTCCCATAGGGGTTGACTGTCTTCTCACTAAGTGACTATGAAGAGCCAACACACAACAGAGCTATGTTGATGTAAGGAGAAGCAGGCCCACTGTCTCTGTGAATATCATGCCATACTGGAGATGAGGCCATGGGCCACTGCTCTGAGCATCAGAGACCACCCTTCAGTCTGAAACATTAACAAAACAACTCCAACATGCTTTCCTGTTTCAAGTCAACACGGTCCAAAGAATTTTAAGGAGAGGAGCAAAAAGGATGGGCTTACGGCCAAAACACAGAATCCAGACCTCCAGGCTTACCAGCCTATTACAGACATCATCACTTTAAGGAGTCCTTTGGCACTTTTAAAGACTAAAACTCTGCCCTTGCCCCCACACGTGTGCACATTAAATAAATTGATTAAATTTATTTGTTAAATGTGCTAGTCTTTAAAAGTGCCACAGGACTCCTTGTTTGTTTTGCTGAACTAGACTAACATGGCTGCCCCTTGGAACTTGTCACTTTAGGGAAGCCAGTTAATCTGTGTTTCAATTTCCCATCTGCAAAATGCCCCATTGCACTGCTCAGGCTACTACAATAATTAGTGCATCAGTGCTTTTGAGTGCCTTGTAATTCTTTATCCCCTCTACACAAAGAGTTTTAATTAAGACAAGTTTTGGCTGTTTTAACTGTCAAAGGAATAGTTCTTCCTTCCCAGAATTGGAACTATAAAAGAAACAACTGTCTCTGAATTTCATGCCAGCCCTATTTACAGATCTTTCTTAGAATTAAGATAATATTGAAGTTATGTAACATGATCCTAGCTTCAGCAAAAGGGAGCTATGGGTTTTGGTTTGATTGCTGCTTGTTGGCAGCAGCGCTTTGCAATAAGAGACCAAGGCTTGAGTTTAAATTGCTGACTCCTGATTCTGAGCAAGAGAAAGAAGACCAGGCAAATGGCAGAGGTGACTGAGCCAAGGTCAGGATGTTGTACAATGAAAACACATTCCAAGGTCACCAGTGTCACTTTCTCATGGTTTACAATAGACAGTTGCATTCATCTGACTTTCTGATCAAATGTACGTGGGGTTTTTTAAACTATAGTTACCTATGGCTTTGAGGACTGCAGCTTACGGACATCAAGAGTCACCCTCTCAGGAGCACTTCAGGAGCATCAGAGAGATTTCTCACCATGTGAGCCAAAAAAGCAAGGGAAATACATTGGAGGGTGGATTCAAAACTTTGGCAGCTCCCTTTGTTCCAAGGACTCAGAGCAGCTATTGCAGTCTGCAGGGTGCCAAGAGTTTGTTCTGTTTAAAGGAAGCGCTGGTGTAGTACAAGATAGTCTGCATCTCAAGGAAAATGGAGTCACTACAGCTGTTTTATAAATGGGTCTTAAACCTTTTCACAGCTATAGTTAATAATCCTGAAGGATGGTGCCATCTACCTAATAATGCTCTGATTTGCTGTTGTAGTATGACCTGATCCCATGTCTTACACTCCCCTGCATTTATTTTCATCCCATTCTGCAAGTTCTCCCTCTTCAAAGCATCTGACAAAGTGGGATTTTTTTCCCATGAAAGTTCATGTGATAAATAAATCTGTTAGTCTTTAGCCTCTTTGCTTTTTTTTTCTACCTAATAATGTAGGCTAGAACTTCAGAAATGCAGCTTCCACCTTTAAAGCAACAATTTCTATTGAGCTTACCATGCATTTCTGCAAGTCCCTTATTTCCAGTGCATGTAACTGGGAGCTGCAGTTAATAAAATGGCTGTTCTTATAGTTCTGGGGAGCATTAAAGTAGTAACAAGTATTCCTAAAACCTGCTCAGCAGAGTGTTTTGGCATTTCTATTTGTAAGGTTTTAGAGGCATTTTCCTGAGAACGTATTTATGTGCCCTCAAAAATTGGTCGCTGAACCTGTTTGGTAGGCCCAAGGTTTGTGTTTTGGGCAGTGGCATCCACTCATGACACACTCATCCATTTATTAGTATTAGTTTGTGGACAATAAAAATTTGTGCCACACAAAATGGGAAATTTCTGTCTCTCTGCTTTTTCCAGCATTCCCACTTGCAATTAGACTTGAGTCCTAGCAGGAAATATAGAGCCTATTTTCTATCAGACATTAAGACCTTACAATGGCAGATGCAGGACAAGGTAAAAAAGCTCCTTATTTTGAGATGCGATATTCCTATTCCCTGTTGTGGCCCCTGTTTACAAGTCAGTTACTAAAAATCAGTGCCCCCCCCCCAATACTGATCTGAACGGAGATGAATGAAGGTTCCCTTCTGTGCCAACAGGGATCTTGAATTTAAAACCCCCTCCCTCATGAAGTTCCTTCCTGACCTGCTCAGGCTCATCCTGGCACAACTCCACCATCCCACAAGCAAGGTGTGAGCCTGAAATCTGCTTCCTGAAATGGATTCTGGCAAAGTTCCTGTCAACCAGGGAGGCAGTGTGTGCAAATATAGGGAGGGACTTCAGGAAACAGGAAAAAAAAGATTTGAAAGCTGGACTAGATGGGGAGACTGGCTGCATCTGTTGCCCACAAGACACCAAAGAGCTGCTTTTACCAGTAAGAGCACAGAGCTCACGGCAGACCCTTTTCACCTAATTATTTGTATTAGAGAGCATCCATAGGTCAATCAACATAAGGCCCCACTACAGTAGGAACATTTTTAATATACAGAGTCCAAAGGCTCAGGTCTTTCTCAGTTGCCTTCGGGTTCTCCTATTGCTCACCCAAGGTGGAGTTGGGCAAAGCCACATTTTAGAGCAGGGGTCTCAAACTCATGGTCCGTGGGCCACATGCAGCCCCTAAAGTTATTTCCTGTGCCCCGTAATGACACTAATGTTATCAATATTTGCAGTACGGTTCTATGAGAAATTTTCAGCGGTGTGCCCCTCAGGCTAGTGTTCTAGTCCACATGCGGCCCTCGTGGTGATTTGAGTTTGACACCCCTGCTTTAGAGCCACAGTCTGTAAGCTTTTTGAGCTGAGTCCCTCTCTAAATTACAGGTTTTGTTTACTCCCACTGTAAGCAGGGCTGTAACTAGGGCAGGGTGAATGGGGCAAAGCCCTGGGTGCCAAATTTTAAAGGGCGCCAGACAACCCTATCCAGCCTCAAAGAGGAATGTGTCTTTGCCAAAGGCACATTCCTCAGGGAGCAAGGCTGGGGCAGATCATCTCCTCTCCTGCCCTGGCCATGCTCGCCGGGCAGGAGGGAAAGCTGGCACCCCCCCTGCCCGGTCCTGGCCACGATCTGCCAGCAGCAGGGAAAGTCATCACTCCCTGCCTGGCATTGGTTGCACTTGCCAGGCAGTGGGGAAGGCACCTGCCTGGCCCAGGGACTTGGGCAAGATCTGGCTCCCCACCACCGGGATGGATTGGCCCCCAGGCCAGATCGGGACCTGGGTAGACGGACACCTTTGGGGCTGCTTGCCCTGGGCACCAGACAGCCTAATTACAGCTCTGGCTGTAACCCAGCCAAAAACAGACACATGCCAAGCACTGTTCCCTCTAAGCTGTGCACGTGTGTGCATGCACACAGGCCACGAAACCTGCGCACACAACAAAATAAAGTGCTCACAAAAAAATTCAATAGTGCTAATATTGGTGCTCACAAAGAATGTTTTTGCGCACACAAAGAAATTGTTTGCACACACAGTCTATGAGTAGTTAGAGGGAACATTGATATTGCCAAGGTGTGCGTGATAGCTGGTTTGTAAACCTACCAGAGACCCTCACACAACTTTCATTATCACCATGCCTGGCAGTTTCAAACACACACCTGCTTACCAAGCACAGAACCAACGCTTCCTCGGCTACCACCAAAACTTCTTCCTTGCAGCCAGCCCAGGCCACACTGCTAGAGCAAGGCTGGTACCTGCCCCCCCTCCTTCAGGCTGTCCGGGTGGGGGAGAGCATATGCCACTGTCTCTGGAGGCAGACCCAGTGCTGGGCACTGCAGAGACAGCTGGGAGCAAACATCAGCCTCCTGGCAGATGTTGACACCACAGACTGACAGCCTGGTGTGGCCCACTGAGGTGAGTTTGGGGCAGAGGTGGTGCTCCCTGTTGGGCAATGCCTTTCCAGGTGGGGCTGTGACAAGCCACCTGCCATTTCTGCTCCCTCACACACCTGCAGGGGACGCAATCCCAGTTTGAAAATCTCAACTGTGGAGAGAAAGGATAGATGGAAAAGTACAACTGGGACACTGGTTTGAAGGTTAAGGCCAGGTTGTAAATTTTTGCTCTCAACCATCACATGACTTTAAAAGACAAACTAGCTATATAGTTTTTAAAGATAGTTTATACAGCCTCAGATAGGTGGAAAATAACCCAGCCTTAAATGGAGCCCAGACACACCCATCCACCTGGAAATAAAAACCTCATTAATAAAGAGTAAAAAGACACTTTCTCAAGGCGAAGTATGGAGCTATTGGCTAAAAGCTAAAATTAACAATGCCAAACACTAAGAGATTAAATGCAGCAGCCCCAGGCTTTGGTGGAAAAGTTGCAATTCCTGCTGCTCCAGGCTCCATCTGGAAAGACGTGAGCTATCGTGACCACAGGGCTTCTGAGTAGACACGTAGCTCATGTCCCATAGAGAAAGGTTTGGAGTGGGTGAGGGGCAGTAGGAAGTAAAGCCTGACAAAGCCCAGCACAGAATTAAAGGATCTGCAGCAGCTGGCAAAAAGCAGAGTCAGCACATTCTGCACTTACAGTGTGAAAGGCAAAAGGCAGCCACTTTCTTCAGACAGGGTCCTAGCGGGAAAAGGGTTTATACCTGTTCAGTGCTGCACTCCCTCTTTCACTCCTTTGCTGAGGCCTGATGAGCTACACCCAGACTTTTGAATCAGTGTAATTATTTCCATTTAAAACAAACAAAAACAAAAATAGACACACTACTTCCACCCACCCCCCAATTAATTATGCCAGTTGAAATCCCTTGTCTAGATGCAGTGATAATGGTATAAAAGTGCCTAATTTCAACATATTTTCTTCATTTCCAAACAGGAATCAGCAATACCAGCATAAGCACATTTAAACTACTATAAAACTTCCCACTATAGGGGCAGGGAGCATGCCAGTATAGCTGAATGGTAAAGCAGTAAAATGATGTGTTCAGTGCAAGCCCACATTCTGGGCTTGATGGTGCAGCCCTTACAGGGAAGGTGCTGAGAGCCACTGAACAAAATTGTAAGCCCTTTATATGATGGAAGCCACTTCAAGCCTAGGGGAGCTTCTGCACTCCCAGCACCCTTAGTTCCAGCTCCCCTGCTTTTGTGAGTAGCCCTTGGAATAGGTGTCCAGCAGAACAAGTAAGGGCTGCACACTAGCTGTTTATGTACCACTTCTTCGAGCGCTGCTTGGTTGCATTCAGTAATAACTGTCTACTTGCTGGTGCACTGGATTGGTCGGAAAACTTTTGTCCTAGCCTGTCAGGAGAGGGTAGGTGGCCACTGGCCCCCCCCCCCCCCACGCCATCCAGTGGCTATGTATACAGCTGCCTCCCGACCCCTCCCCAGTTTCATTTCTTCTACCTTGCGCGTCGGATCTGGAACGTCCTCTCCTTGCAAACGCAAGCAGTCTGTTCGTTTTCTATGAGCTTTTAGCCCGACTGGGAGCACCTTTTCATGGCTGTAGTTCCACCACAGGAATCCTCCACCTTCTGGCCGGAACATCATGGATCGTCCATCATGCCAGGGTTTAAATCCTGCTCTGAGTGTGGCAAGGCCTTCCCTCGGGACGATCCCCACGGGAAGTGCCTCCGGTGCCTAGGCAAAGACCACCTGGTCTCAGCCTGTTCCCTGTGCATGTCCTTTAAACCTTGGACAATCAAGGAGAGGGAACAAAGGCGCCGTGCCCTAGCCTCTGAACAGGCTCAGCACTCTCCACCCAAGACTTCGGGTTCCTGCCCGGCACCGAGACATGGCTCAGCACCAGAGCTGGCATGGCACCGTGCTGTCGGTGGCTGTCAAAGAACGACTTCGGTACCGATCCTGGTACCTTGGCACTGCTCGAGGTCGCCCCTGGTGCTGCAGTCCTGGCACAGCCCGGTACTGCTGGTGCAGGGCTTGCCCTGGCACCGATCACAGTCACCCCCGGCACTGCAGGCTTGTCATAGCCCGGTACCATCGGTGCAAGGCTTGCCCCGGCACTGCTCGAGGTCGCCGCCAGTGCTGCAGTCCCTGCACAGCCTGGTACCACCAGTGCAGGGCTCGCCCCGGCACTGATCACAGTCTCCTCTGGCACCGCAGGCTCGTCATAGCCCGGTACCAACAGTGCAAGGCCTGTCTCAACCAGGCAGCCCTCTCCCCTTGGTTAAGGACTTACCTTGGGCTCGTTCAGGGTCCCTCCCGATACCGACGACCCCGGAGGCAGTGCAGGCCGCTCGGGCACTCCTCCTGCTGCCCACACCACCTTCCCTGACACTGGTTAGAAGGGGCAAACCAGCCTTTATATCCAAGGCCTTGGTCCATCGTGGGCGTCATCGCTCTCCCTCACCTCCAAGCCCTCCATCTTCCACTCCATTAGGCCCCGGTACCGTAGGGCCATCCCCACAGCAACATATCACCTTGCCATCGCTGGTACCGCCCTTGGAATCGAGAGCTACTTCCCCCACCTCAAGCCCGGAGGAAGGTCCATCGAAGGGCTCTAAGCGGCCCTGGCACTGCACCTCGGCGCCATCACCCTTCTGCTTCTGCCCTCAAGAATGGTTCCCCCGTGGAACCCCTTGTCCTCCACGGCGGCCACCTGGTACCACTCTGTCCCCAGCACCAGACTCATATACAGGCAACCTATTGGCACACTTGGATCTGTTGCACCGTGCCACAGCCCACCTCGGGATGGAGGTCCAGCCCTCCGACCCCCCCCAGACACCCTGTTCGGACCGGTTTTCTCCTCGGCAGAGCCGCTTACAGTCCCTCTCCATTCAAGTGCATGGGAGCTGACATCCGCCCAATGGCAGAACCCAAGCTCTATTGCCCCGGTGTCAGACGCGGCGAGTCTCAAGCATAGGGTATCTGAGTTGGACTTCCCCTCTCTCGCCAACCACCCAGTCCCTCCTAGGAATATGGTACAAATGGCGCTAGGCCCATGTGAGCCTTCTAGTGACCCCCTCCCTGCTTCAAGGGAAGCCAGGGAAGTGGATCTCCTGGGACGCAAGGTCTACTCTTCCTCAGCCTTCCAACTTCAGGTCACAAATAACCAGGCACTAACCAGCAGATACTTGCTGGATGTGGGGGAATCGGTTGTGAAATTTAGACATTTGCTTCCACAAGAGGCCAAAGAGGAGTATGATGCATTCCTGGAGGCGGGAAGAATAATTTCTCAGGATCTATCTGCTTTACATGCAGAAAGTCCTGGGTTCAAACCCCAGGGGGTTGGACTAGATGATGTCATGAGGTCCCTTCCAGCCCTATGATTCCATTCTATTCTATCTCCTCCTCTCAGCCCGGGACACGGTAGATACAGCAGCCTGCACCATGGCCTCGGTGGTGACCATCTGCCGAGAGGCCTGGCTTAGGGAAGCCAGGGTGCCACCCACTGCGCAGCAGGCGGTGCTTGACCTGCCTTTCGGGGGTGATGCTTTGTTTCCCCCCGAGACCCTCACCATGGTGGGTACCACATGGGACCCTAGGGGAGAGGTCAAATACCTTGGCCTCCTTCCATTGGGGACCCTCTCCCCTACATAAACTATGGGGCAACAAACCGCTCCTCCCATTCATCACCCAGATGAGCCTGGGGCAGGGACTCAATCCCTCCCCACCTCCCCTCCGTTCAATTCTGGGGTGTTTTGGAGCCTTCTTCCTCCCTTTCCTCTCCTGTAAGGAAGGGAACCTATCCCAATTGACTGCCCATAATTCCCATAACATCTGGGACATGACTATGGCTTCAGTCCACCATCAAAGGGTAGCTGATGCCCCTTCCCTCCCTTCCGTTAGTGAGTGGAAGGGGGCTCACTGACAACAATCCTGTGTCGATATCAATGATCAGGGGTGAGTCAACCCTTGACCTTGCCCTCTGGTCGTGGTGGGGCACAGCCCATGTAACCAAAGTCCCTCTCAGTTATCAGTACGTCCAAACTGCGGCCCAGTACCCAGACAATGCTTAGCTGTTGCTACTCCTTGGGCTCTTATCGGAAAAAGGGAACAAGAAACCCCCCCACCCCACCCTTCAGGTACTTCTCAACCGACAATTCCTTCTGTTCCCGTAAGCATTAAGGGCGGCCTTTGCTAAAGCTGAGAGGCGCATCACATAGTAGCTTTAGCCACAACTACAGATACTCCTGGTATGTGCGGACATGTGCCCATCCAGACGCATGGAACCCCCTCCACCTGCCTGCTGCCTGTCCTACATCAGGTAGGATCTACTTTCACATCCGGAATGGGGAGGGACGACTTGACACCGCCTCATCCTAACAAACCGGTTGGTAGGCATGGTTAACTCGGTCCTGGTGGGTCCTCAGTCATCTCTATGATATGGAAAACCCCTCTACAACCCCACCTGTTAGGTGGGAATGGGACACTCAGTACTCTTTATCTCACGGGGTTCTACGCCTGAGTGCAGGCCAAGGCAGAGCTGTTCAATCCCTGCCTTGTCCCTCACCCCCCCCCCCAGTGGGGGAGAGGAAAAAAAAAAAGAAAGAAACCAATGGCAAACAACAGCTTCTTCCCCTTCTTCGGGGCACTCTTGTTTCTACCAGGACACCCCCGATTGGGAGTCCTTATCTAGGGCCCACCCTGCCAAGGAAGTGGTGGTGAAACCCTCCCTACCTTTCTTTCTCTCTCTCTACCGCAAAGAGTCTACCAGATCATAGAGACCATGGGAGAGGAGACAATGTCTCTTCCCCAAACAGGTGAACAGAAGTGGAAGGGAACTCACCATAGGTCTCCCAAACTAACTTCTAGCTAACCACGGCACTAGCTCGTTGACAAGCTTCATGCGCAACACTGGGTTCTGCTCATGGCTTTCCCTACCGGGGTGTACATATATGACTTACCCTGAGTTGCCTTGCTAGCAAGACCATTCATATCTGGGCCTGGGCACTGCTACCTGGACATCCGGCGAACTTATTACGCCTTCCTTTGCGGGACCTGACTTTGAAAGCCGTGGGGTTACCTCTACATGATACCCTCACCTAAGGCGATCATCAAAGGTTGTTTTTCTTCTTTTGCTCACTGAGGGAGCTCAGTTTAAAAAAAAAAAAAGAAGAAGAAGACGAAGACAACCTGTTTTCCGATCTGCACGGAAACTCGGAAGTCTGTTTATTTTTCTCCCCTTGTGGGATGTTGTCCTGGGAAAGATTGCATGATAGAGCTAAGCCACCCTTGTTGGATTTCTAGAATTTAGGGTACTCCTGCAGAACTTTGGTTAACACTCTGGGAGTATCATACTTCCCACATGGTCTGGGAGACCACTCATTCCTCCTATAATCCATATCTTCTGGAAATGTAGTTCTCTCCTAATGACTCCGCGCACACCTGGGTGCAGCATAGTTGGGGCAGATATCATTCCTGGCAGTGCCCCTGGGCACACAAGGGTTTAAATCATTATATTCTAACCCCATAAGCCCTCTGGTCATCTCAACTAAGTGGCCAATCGGTGGCATTGCACTCCATTGCTCCCCTTCCCTTTTCCCCTATCCTCCCCCCCTCCATCCTCCAGACAGTCCTCCTGGTGTCAGAATCCTGAGGTGGAATATATAGGGCAAGAGGGACAGCCTTTTCCGTGAGCTTCATGCATAGCAAGGTATTTATAGCTACCAAGGTCAACAGCACTTTCTAGGCCAGCATGTCGCCTCAGAGGGGCTTAGTGGTCCAAAATGCCCTCCCCATTGGTAACCTTCCGGGTTCATACACTGCACATGGCTAGAAGCTTGTGCTGCACACTCCTGGCCCAGAGACATCTTGACTGATATGCCATGTGCTGCTCATCGCACCACCCCTGGCTTTCCTTCTCATTTAACCAGCACGAAGTGTCTTTCCTTAGATACTTCTCGACTGAACTCAGTAGTCCTTGTTCTCTTATGCGTGCTGGGTAGTTCAATTCTTACACTCTTCAGGCATGTGCTTTCAGGCCTCAACGTGGTTGGTTCAAGGGATACTGTTCATCCCTTTTTTCATTATCTGTGTAGGCCGCAGCCATCATGGCTAGCCCTGTATCCTTTGGTTTCCAGCGCTTTCTTTCATAGGTTCATGCTGGAGTGCCCTATGGCCAGACATTTACCCTCTGGTCCTCATACATTAAGGTATACCTTCCAGTAGAGCAACCAAATGCATCTCCTCCATGTTAGTCATGTTGCGTTGGTCCAACTCTGGTTTAAGGTGACGTTAGTTCGTTCAGCCCACGCTCACTGCGCCTCGGCTGGATTGGACCTACCCCTGCTTTGGGTTGGCCCACAGTTGTCGGTTCTCCACTGCCAGGCCAAGGACCTGGTTGGTCTTTTGGCTCATGTTAGAACCTTGTTTGCTGAGCTTTTCCCATCTGGGTGCTTTTGCTGTACTGAAGGTGGAAGAGCCAACACCACCCACCATCCATCAGCATGGCTAGTAGTCACCTATTACTGAATGCATCCGAGCAGCGCTTGAAGAAGAACGGTGGGTTACTCACCAGTAACTGTTCTTCTTCGAGATGGGCTGCTTGGATCCATTCAGGTCCCTCCCCTCCATCCCCGCATCTGGTGTTGGAGACTCCAAGGAACTGGGGAGGGATCGGGAGGTGGCCGTATATATAGCCACTGGGTGGCGTGGGGGGGGGGCGGTGGCTGCCTACCCTCTCCTGACAGGCTAGGACAAAAGTTTTCCGACGAATCTGGTGCTCTGGCACAGAGACACCTATTACTGAATGGATCTGAGCAGCCCATCTCAAAGAAGGATGGTTATTGGTGAGTAACCCACCGTTCTCACACACAAACTAAGGCCTGGTCTTTACTAGAAAATTAAGTTTAGTAACTAGCAGTCAGCTTAACTACATCATACAGAGTGTGAAAAATCCACACCACAGATCAGCATAGCTGAGCTGATCTAACACCCTGTGTAGCTAGCATTACACTGACAAAAGACTTCTTCCATTGAGTCAGCCACCACCTCTTGAGGAGGTGGATTTTCTACACAGAGTGTCTGTGCTTGAAGAACTGTAGCAGCACAGCTGTAGCATTTCAAGTGTAAACAAGCCGTAAGTACAGATGAGGACTGTAGGGCTGAGTCTGTGCTGCACTTTTCAGGAAGAGAGCCAAGAACAAAGAAGCTTTTATGTCCTTTGCCTTTCTTGTCCTCTGGGCTGATTAAGAGGCTATGCATTCTCCCACTCTGTAACCCAAGGGCTGCTGCAGTTTCCAGGAGCATCACCCAGATTGGAGCCCAAAATTCCTGGGGTTCAAACATGCCAGCCACTACCCTGTTACCAGGCCTGCAGCAGGTGGAAGGAACAGGGCCAGGGATCCACAAATTTAAAAAGGCCCAGATCTCTTCCACTCCCACACCACATGAGGCTTTGCACGGCCCAGCTGCTTAGCCTCCCTGCTAGGGTGCTTCCTCAACTCTTCTGTTGTTCTCCCTGCCATTGCTTTTTGGGCCCCCCTTCCCCCCCAGGTGTCCATGGCTGCCTGGAAGAAAGGAGTGGATGGAAAAGAGGAGCTGACAAATGAGGGGGAAACACTTAGTGAGCTGCCCTGAGCAGTGGTGGAAGGGCCTGGAGCACAGTGAGGCGGGGGACAACTGTGGGTTGGGCTGCAGGCAGAAGAAGCTGGAGGGGGAGGGACTGTTTTGCCCTGAGGTGTGGAATTGCTGGACCCTCTTCCCTAATACATCTCAATTTATCCCTACCTCTGGGGCAGAGAAGTAACAGGGACCAGGGATTCCCTGGGAGCCACCACATCTCCTTTAGACCATCAGAATAGTGTTAAGGAGCTTCAGCAAGGATGAAAAAAAAGAAAGGAGTACTTGTGGCACTTAAAAACTAATCTGTTAGTCAGGGCCATAACTATGGCGGGGCCAATGGGGCTTTGCCCCAGGTGCACCGGAGTGGCTCAATAGAGCCACTCATTTAAAAGGTGCGTTTAATTGCATCGTCCTCAAGCGCCGCTAATGGCAAGGGGCATGCTCCGATCAGAATGTTCCCCCATCGGCGAAACAGCATGTTATGACTCTGCTGTTAGTCTTTAAGTGCCACAAGACTCCTTGCTTTTTTTGCTTTACTAGACTAACACGACTGTCCCTTTGGAATTTAGCAAGGATGAGAATCAAGTCCCATGCTTTATTTGCTTAAATCAGGGGCTTATTGATGACCATACAAACTAATAGCAACAGAAAAAAAAATTGCAGCCTGATATAGTCCAGGTGTGGGTGAAACTGATGCCATTACTTTGGCAAGGCACGTTTCCATAGATTAAATCTCAGATTTGATCTCGGATTGCACTGTCATGACTGTTTTAATGGTATCCTGCACAGGAGGTGGATCTATAGATCTTTACCTGTTAGAGTTGTATTTATTTAGAAGCGTAAACAATTGCTGAAACTCAGCTTTTATATAGTGCCTTGCTTACAGGAAGTCTATCCATTCCTCAGTTGGTAAATTGGACTTATAATAAATGAGAGCAGCAGAAGCGAGCGATTGTGTAAAGATGGGAGAAACCAGTTTCCCTTCCGCAGTAGATTGTGCATCAGCAAATGATGAGAAGAATGCTGATGAAAACATTTCTAATATATCTAGCTGACAGATTGACCAGGGTATTTGTTCAGTTTTGTTTCATTGTTTGTTTCTTAAAATAGAAATGGATTGGAATTATTCAGACAAGGTCTTTCAGATAGGAGCATTTTAATAAGGGAAACTTTAAAATATTGCATTGAACCACATACCAAATCCTCCATGGTAGCTGGGAAGATGCTTGAATTGATTTAAAAGTTATCCAGAATGAGAGCTTCTCTTGCAAATTAGTGATATTTGGCAGGTTTTACTCAGAGAGAACTTTTACCAGACTAGACAGCTTGAGGAGCTGTGACTTGAAACATCAGCTTTTAGCAGTCAGGGTCATCTACAGTTTTTGGGAAGAAGAATGCAATATGGCTCTGACTTGTGTCATTCCTACTCATCACCAGAGGGCTTGTATGTGTCAGCACAACTCTTTGAACAGTGTTTAAATTGCCCTCTCCACTGCTGACTGGATATGTCAGTGAAGATGTGTGGTGTGGATATTTATTATGCTTTCCTTTGTGTCCTGTGTGGTCACCCATGCATAGGGTTACAGATGTCAGGCAAAAGGAGGACATGTCTTCCTTTTTACCGTCATTTTAAAAATCATGATTTTGTCTGGCTTTTACTTACAGGGGTTAAAGTATGCTGGAATGCCCCGAAACACCCTATTTTTAAGGGGCAGCATTCCAGGGCTCCCTAAAAACAGAAGAATATTTCATTAATGTTACATTTGCTCCATGTGGTCCTCCAATGTCCTCCTTTTTGTACTTCCCTGTCCTCCTTTCCATGCTTTGGTGTTTGGTAACCCTACCCATGCATCCCTCAGGCCTAGAAGTCCTGTCCTTGCCCACCCTGTTACACAGTCCTCCAAGTTTAGTCTCCAACTCCACTCCGTTTGGAAGGCCTGAACATCTTACTTTGCTCTGCACGGAAGAGTCATCAAGTTAGCTTGTAGAAGATGGAGATTTATGGAACTCACACTAAGTTGTTCATCTTCCCTGCTCTATTCCTTTGGCTTCCCCCCGCCCCCCAATATTCCTTCTCCCATCCCTTATCTGTTACAACCTAAGCAGGCAAATAAGTGGTTTAGAGCAGGAACCTTGTCACCTTGTCTTGTACATATGTCCTACCTCATTGTTGGTACTATAAAAATAATGAATCATAGTAATAATCATAGCTCATTCATAAATAAGGGATATTGAAGATCGTTTGCAGACCAAAAGAAAGCATGTCTCCCCAGGCTCTCACCAGATGTATATTTAGATTCTGGTGTCCCCACTCCACAGCTGACTGTATCAGTTAACTATAGGTCACATATGGACTGAAGTTGATGCTTTGGAACATAAACGAAAGAGTAAAGCAGACAAATCCGGTTTCAAATGAGCCAAATACAGTGCTTATAAAAGATCTTAGGTGCAGTCTGGGGGGTCATTTGTGAAATGCCACTCTTAGAGCATCTTTGGACTTCTGCTAGTCCATAACAATAAACTTCTATGATTTTCAGGCATACTTGTAGATAAGGGTTAACATGAAACAGGAACAGGCAAGGGTGAAGAAACAGTACAATATGGCACTTGTAGGTAAGCTCTATTAATCTCTATTAATTTTAAAATGTTCTAATCCATCTTGCTGTACAGATGTAATAAACTCTCTTGAATAGGTACCTATCATCTCATATGTCCACAGAGCACATTTATTGGTATATCTTTGGCAAGTGACTTATCTTGCACTGTCTGATGCTATTGCTTCCCTGTCTCCTGTCTTGATGGGGCTTCCCCTCTTGCTGTGTATGTTAGCCTGCCAGCGACCACCCTCCTATCTCTAGGGCCCGCATTATCTTTTTGCTTTGGTTGCATGGGTTCAATAAATCCTTGTTGTTAGGGCTATTGCCAACCCACACCAAGTCACAGGAAACAACCTTGTCCTTCACCACAAGTTCAAATCCTAGGGCTTGTCTGAATAGCAAGCAGCTAGCTATTGCAAAGACAACTCATCTCTGTTTCCTCTTACCCTTTAGTCCTCCAAGGGTGTATTCACACAGCACTTTTGTTTCGAAACAACGAGGTTGTTTCAAAACAA
>ML681981.1:20683804-20742025 GCA_007922195.1 Podocnemis expansa | reverse complement strand
CTCACCCCCCACTGGTGCCTGCAGCCCCCTTTCTGGGGCTGCAGGGTGAGCCAGCAGCAGCTCACCCCCAGGGGGCTGCAGCCCCCTGCAGCACCTAACGAAATAGCATGTTCACACTGTGAACATGCTATTTTGTTTCCTGCTTTTTTCCCTATTTCGAAATGACTTTTTGCTAATTCGAATTAAGTCATTTCAAAATAAGGCGTTATTTCGAAACAAGTTGTTTTGACACAACTTGTTTTGAAATAACCATCTGTGTGTGAATATAGCCAAAATTCTAGCTTCCTGCCTTCTGTCAGCTTTCCTCTTAAGTGGCTTTCTGCATCTTACTTTTAGTCCATACACACCTCCACTTTTACAAGCCCCACAAGCCATTGCTAATCTCTCTTCTTCATGGTGGAAGGATGCTTATTTATACCCTGCTTCCTCCTTCCCAGCGGCCTTTTCTTTCAGCCTGCTGTTCCTATTGACCCTCTAGGAGCAAGGCAGTCCTGAATGCCTTGCTACTTGAACAAGAGTATGCTGACTTAAACCTGCATTAAATGGCCCAGCACACTATGTATAGTTATGAAAAGCTTCCTTTGACGTTAGAATTGGGACCTTGTCCCAGGCTAACATGGGGGTAGCCTATAAGGTTCCCTATCTGTTTTTGCTACAGGAACAAGTTAATAGCAGGTGCTTTGCCATTGGGAGGGGCTGAGTGAATAAAAACTAATGCCTGTATACCTGAAGGAAATCTGAAAATCCAGCCTCCCCGTCATGTATTTCAATAGTACTACCCACTCCATTGTTTTGACTGAATGAATGTCTTACTATAGTGGGTGCTAAAGTCCTAATTCCCAGAAGCATGATATTTCATGAGAATTTTAGCTTTCTTTTTTAAAAAAGGAAGTTTTTTAGTTTGTGGAAGAGTTTAAAACATGAGCAGAGTATATACTCTAAAGGCAAAGGACCTTCAATGAACTGATTTAAAAACAAAAACCCAAAAAACCCTTATGCTTTTTAAACCAGTCACTTGGATTTGATTGGTTTGACTCAATCTTTGACCATTTGGGATTGGTAATACTAGCATCTTCAGGGCTAACTTGTGGTAGTGAAGCATCCTATCTTTAGCAGCTGATCTGTGAGACAGTGCAGAATATGGGCAAAGTGCTACAGTGGAGCACCCAGTACTAGTAAGGAAACCACCTATGTTGCAGAAACAAAAACCTGGAGAGCACTTGGAAGACTAGCAATTGTTGGAAAAACCTTGGGACACATATGCCACTTCCATGCCAGGTGACAGTGCTGTGAGAGAAGCTCACAATAGATCTATAATCCCCAGAAATCTATTGATCCTAGATCTGGATTTTTACAAGGTCACCCAACAACAGTGTCCCTCGGATGGCTAGGTAGTTGCTTAAATGGGTAAGGTAAGAGCACTGAAAAGAAAAATAGGGCCAGAGAAGATAGCAGACAAACATACGTAAGACCTCAGTACCATAGTATCTAAGGTTATGTCTACCCTGACAATTTAGTTCAAATCAAGGCAGCTTAATTTGAACTAAATTAGTTCCTGTCTACATTGGACTTTCATGAAGTCTAATAAGAAATTCCTTAATTCGACTTAATGACTGTTTAGTTCGAATTAATAAGAACCACCTGTTAGTTTGAACTAAGCCTTATTTTGACTTGTTAGTTCTAACTAAGGATGGTGTAGACCTGAATTAACCCTTAATTTGACTTTATTAAGTTCAAATTAAAGGCAGTTAGGTCGAATTAACAAAGTGGACTAAGTCGATTTAACTTTAAGTTGACTTAGTCCACTTTGTTAATTTGACTTAATAAGGTCAACTTTAGTTCGAATTAAAGTCAAACTTATTAGTTCAAATGAACAAATTCGACCTAACTTTTTCTAGTGTAGACACAGCCTAAATGTCCCATGCTGTAATATGTTGTACTTACAACACCTCTGTGAGATAAGGAAGTTCTGTTTTCTTCATGGGGATCCACATCACAAAGACTAAGTGAACTGTGCAAGGCCGCACAGGAAGCCTCCGGTAGCAGAAAACTGAATCCCATTTTCCCAAGTCCTAGGCTGATAACCTTATTATTGGACTATCCTTGTTCTCTTCCATTGCACTCTAAGCCCAGAGCAACATGATTCGTTCCAGTGTAACTGAGCAGAATGCAGGTCTTCTCTCAGGGAAAGCCAAGACAAAGCATGAGGTGGGTCAAATAAGGGTATCCCTTCTGGACAAAGAGAAGAGAAGGGGTGGAACAAGGCCACAGCCTGTCGTATTCAAACAAAAAGCCTGAACACACAAACCTAACTTCAGGTGAGCCAGATAAGGTTATCAGTGGATTAAGTCCTCAAACAAATAAAAACCGAAAGGCAAATAAAGTGATATCACATTCTGTCAAGGCATCTCGGGGCTACAAGACCCTCTCGCAGCAGAAAGAGGGTGGGAAAAGATACCATTGCCTGGCTACAAGAGCTGACAAAAAACTGTGATAAAGTAACTGCTCCTGGAGGAAGTTCCACCAGCCCCCCTAAGAAAGAAAAAGACTGATTCAGATGCGTGCATAGGACTTTTCAGCCCTGATGTAAGAAAGGTTACTGCCACTGAGACTTGTGGCCACTTATGGAAAGACTGATCGCTCTTATGGAACTGAGTTGAGTTGTTTATTCTATAACTAATGTTCTTCTTCTCACTTTATTATTATTATTTATTACCAGTAGGCGTATGGGGGAGAAACCAGAAGTTCTTCTTTGAGTGCTGCTCAGATGCATTCAGTAATAGATGTCTCCGTGCTGGAGTGCTGGACTGGTCAGAAAACTTTTGTCCCAGCCTGTCAGGAGAGGGTAGGCGGCCTCTGCCCCTCACGCCACCCATGGCTATATAGACGGCTGCCTCCCAACCCCTCCTCAGTTTCGTTTCTTCTGTCTTGCGCATTGGATCTGGAACGTCCGCTCCTGGCAAACACAAGCAGCCTGTCCTTTGTTGAGCTTTTCACCTGACTGGGAGCAACTTTTCGTGGACATAGTTCCACCACTGGAGCCTTCCATCATCGGGCCGGAAGATCATTTGCTGTGGATATGCCAGGGTTCAAACCCTGCTCCGAGTACGGCAAGGCCTTCACCCGGGACGATCCCCACGGGAAATGCCTATGGTGCTTAGGCACAGACCACCTGGTTTCAGCCTGTTCCCTGTGTCTCTCCTTTAAACTGAGGACCATCAAGGAGAGGGAACAATAGTGCCTTGCCCTAGTCTCAGAGCAGGCTTGGCACTCTCCGCCCAAGGCTTCGGCTTCCCGCCTGGTGCCGAGACCCAGCTTGGCACTGGAGGACCCACAGCACCGTACCACCGGTGGCCGCCACCGCACAACCTCGGTGCCGAACCTGGCACCTCAGCGCCAACCCGTTGCCCCAGAACCTCGGCACTGCTGGAGGTCTCCCCCAGCATCCCGGCATAGTCCGGTGCTGCCGGCACTCAGATCGCCCCGGCGCCAATCACCTGTGTCCCCAGCACCATTGGCCCAGTACTGTCTGGTGTTGCAGGTGCCGAGTTCACCCCGGCACCGGCCACAATCACCTTCGGCACCGCAGACTTGGTACACCCCTGTCCTGAGAGAGCACGAGCCCTCCCAACCAGGCAGGCCCCCTTCCCCAGGTGAGGACTCACTGTGGGCCCGCTCAGAGTCACTCCTCATGCCGATAACTCCCGAAGCAGTGGAGGCCACTCGAGCCCTCCTTCTGTTCCCCACACCACCTGCCCCAATCCCAGCTAGAAGGGGCAAACCAGCCTTCACTTCTGAGGCCTGGGTCCATCGTGGCTGTTGCTGTCCCTCACCATACAGCTCTCCGTCTTCCACTCCATTGGGCCCCAGTACCGTAGCACCATCCCCATGGCAACACATCACCTTTCCATTTCCGGTACCGTCCCTGGAGGCTAGCACTCCTTCCCCCGCTCTCAGCCCGGAGGAGGGGCCATTGAGGGGCTCCAAGCAACATTGGCGCCACACTTCGGCACCGTCGCTGTTCCGCTTCTGGCCACAGGAATGGTCCCACTGGGAGACCTCCCCTCTCCTTCACAACGAGCTCCTGGTACTGCTCTCTCCCCAGCACCAGGCTCCTATACAGGGAACGTATCGGTGCACTTTGATTTGCTGTGCAGGTCTACAGCCCATTTAGGGATGGAGGTACAACACTTTGGTTCCCCTCCAGACACCCTCTTCGGGCCAGCCTTTGCCTCGGCAGAACTCCTGACAGTCCCGCTCCACCCGAGCATCTGGGACCTCACGTCCTCCCAGTGGCAGAGCCCAAGCTCTATTGCCCTGGTTTCAGACATGGCGAGTGTTAAGTACCGGGTCCCTGAGCCAGACTTCCCTTCCCTCACTGATCACCCGGTCCCCCCAAGGGAAGTGGTGCAGATGGTGTTAGGCCCAGGTGAGCCCCCCGGTGACCCCCTCCCGTCTTCCAGGGAAGCCAGGGCACTAGACTTCTTGGGCTGTAAGGTCTACTCCTCCTCAGCCTTCCCGCTACGAGTGGCAAATAACCAAGCCCTGACCAGCAGACATTTACTGGACGTGTGGGAGTCGGTCATGAAATTCCAATGCCTGCTCCTACCAGAGGCTAGAGAGGAGTATGATACATTTCTAGAGGAAGGTCAGATAATCTCCCAGGACCTCCTCCTCTTGGCCCGTGATGTGGTGGATACAGCTGCCCGCACTATGGACTCTGCAGTAACTATCCGCCAAGTAGCCTGGCTCATGGAGGCTAAGGTGCCCCCTACTGCTCAACAGGCGATCCTTGACCTGCCTTTTGGAGGGGACATCCTGTTCCCACCAGAAACCCTTTTGGTGGTAGGCATCGTGCGGGACCCCAGGGGTGAGGCCAAATACTTCAGCCACCTCCATCCCAGGCCCTTTCCTCCCTCATAAACCCCTCAGGGCAAAGCCTTTCCCCTCCAATGCTGCTTCTCTAACCATCTAAGCTGTAACCAAGGGATACAGACCTTCCCCACCCCCTGGCATCCCATTGCTGAGACCTCTTTGTGCTCTCCCTGGTAAGGAAGGGGCCGGCCCATTTGGCCGCCCACCCACTCTCAAGACTTCCAAGATGCAGTAAGACTTTAGTGCACCAGCAAGGAAGGTGCCGGCCTATCTGGCTGCCACCGCATTCTCTAGATATCCGGGATGCAATAAGACTGTCCAGGGCACCCTCAGAGTAGGCAGTTGGTGTCCTTTCCCTCCTTTCAGGGATATCAGGACTTAGCGGGACCCTGCCATCGCTCCCAAAACTGCGAACTCAAGCACACTAATTTTGGCCGTGTACTTTTCCCAACCTTGGGGAATGCGTGCCATGTCAACCGAACCCCCTGCCCATCGGTACATCTATCCAGAGGTCCACTTCTAGACATCCTAGATGTTACTCCAGCATTTGTAGTAGATCCACCCCTCCCATCCCTCTTCCAGGTACTCTTCAAACAACAATCCCTGCGCCGGTAGGCGACAGGACGGGCCTTGACAGGAACGAAAAGCGTGTCTCGTAGTAGCCCCAGCCACTGCTGCAGAGGCTCCAACACCTGCGTCACAGCCCTCTAAGGACGCAGAACCACTCCTGCTTCTCCAAAGATCCTACATCAGGTAGGATGCATGCTCGTTCCTGGGTCGGGGAGGGAACCCCTCCCCTCGCTAACATACCATTGACATGCTGGCTAGATCAGCTCGACTAAGGCTCTCAGCACCCCTGTGCTAGACGAGAACCTCCACCACCCCAACGGCCATTTGGGACGCATCTCACATCATTACGGCGGTCCTTAGCCTCCAGGGAAGGCCAAGGCAGGGCAGTCCAACCCCTGCCACTCTATATTCCCCTCTTCTAATGGAATCTGAGGCCTTGCAACAGCCCCTTTCCCTACGGGCAACCTTGGCCGGTACCAGGACGGCCTATCCTGGAGTCCCTGCCCTGGGTCCACCCTTCCAGAAGCGGAGTAAGCCTTCTTGCACACTTTCCTCTTTTGACTTTCAATCTCTAAGCAGAGACCTAGCATACCTGACCCGGAACTTCCGTATCAAGGAACTCAAGGGGTAGGAGTCAACGTCACATTTATCCTTGGTGAGGAACAGGAGTGGGAGTACCTAGCCTGGGCCTCCCGCATCAGAGCCCTCCCCTTTTCGGCGGTGTCAGCCCCTACATAGACAGTACAACACTGAGATCTGGGCACGAAAGCCCCTCCACAGAGTTGCTTGTGCCTGCCCACCCCACCCCCCCACCCCTTTTGCCCTTCAGTGGCACGTATCCTGGCAGAGGGCTCTGCCCCTTACGTGCGAGCCAGCCTCCTACCTGGGGGACTATATATAGATATAGATATAGATAGATATAGATATAGATATAGATATAGATACACACACATGGGTCCCCTAGACCCAAGATAACGCAGCAGTGCCACATTTGACTCTTTGCGAGCATCTCCACGTCTTGCGTGCTTGGAAGGTGACTCATCCTTCCTGTGGCAACCGTACTTCTGGGGCAGTTCCCTGTCTATACCTGCCCTTGTTCCTGCTACTCATGTAGGTGCAACATAGCTGCGGCATGGTTCGCCTCCAATGATGCCCTAGGCATGCGACATCGTATATCTGCTACTGATCTCCATGAGCCTTCGGCCACCTGATGGCTTGGCCAAGCAGCAGCTCTGCATTGTTCCCCGCCTCCCCTTCTTCTCTCTTCATATACCCCTGTCATCCAGGCAATCCTCATGATACTGGAACCCCACGGCATTACAGGCCAAATGATGGGCCCTCTCCGCGAGCTCGTACGCTACTGAGGTGCTTATAGGTACCAACCATCCTCAGCACCTAAGGCCATCATGCCACCTTGTGGGCCCTAACATCCTAGGGACTCCTTCAAAAAAAACCAAACCCTAAACAACCCCAGTTTTTGGTCCCATGCACTGTTGGAAGCATGCGCTTGTGCACTAGCTTAAGGTTCCCCGGCCAACATGGAATGTGCCACTCGCCACACCTCTCTTGCCTTCGGGTTTTGGGTACTGCTTTGAAGTGCCTTCCTCAGACCCTTCTCGCTGGAATCTGGGGTCCCCCCCCCCTTTCCCAGCGCATCTACGCAATTTAGCCCAGGCCCCCTAAGGGGCTAGTTGTGACCAGAACAACGGGTAGCTTTATTCCTCCGGTGACTGTCTGCATAGTCTGCAGCTGTCACGGTTAGGCCGTGACCCGTTGCCTCCCAGTTCTGTCCGGATGTGCTCTGTTCATGGGATAATTTTCCCTTCTTCCTTGTTTCCTGTGCGGGTTACGGATATTACAGCTAAGCCCGCACTTGCTGGCCTCCAGCGTCTCCTTACAGCTCACGCTGGAAAGCCTTATGACCAGACACTTATTCTCTGGTCCCTTTCCTCGTGCTATGCCACCTAGTATAGCAGCCAAGCGCAACCCTATGGTGTCATGTTGCATTCTTCATCTTCACAATGGTAACCTTGGTCTGTCCTGCCCTCACACGTCTGCCTTGGCGGGGTTAGACCTACCCCTATTTTGGGTTGGTCTATAGTTATTGATTCTTCTGTGCCACGCCAGGAGACTAGTTCGCCTCCTGGCTCTGGTTAGAGTCTTGCTTGCTGGGCCTCTTCCCAACTGGGGTGTTTTCTTTGCTATGCTGAAGGCAGAAGAGCCAACTCCACCCGCCATCCATCAGCATGGCTAGTAGTCACCTATTACTGAATGCATCCAAGCAGCACTCAAAGAAGAATGGTGGGTTACTCACCAGTAACCATCCTTCTTCAAGATAGGCTGCTTGGATCCATTCAGATCCCTTCCCTCCATCCCCGCATGTGGAGTTGGCGACTCCGAGGAATGGAGGCGTGGTCGGGAGGCGGCCATCTATATAGCCGCAGGTGGCGCGAGGGGGGCGGAAGCTGCCTACCCTCTCCTGACGGCTGGGACAAAAGTTTTCTGACCAATCTGGCGCTCCAGCATGGAGACACCTATTACTAAATGGATCCTAGCAGCCCATCTCGAAGAAGGACGGTTACTGGTGAGTAACCCATTGTTTTTTTAATGCATTTTAGTGTTATCTGCCTGGGATGTGGCTCAAAGCTCATTATTTCCCATATCAAATCAGTATGTGACAAGCCTGAATGAGCTTGAAGGGCTTCTACTAGGTGGGAGGCAAGAAAGTTCAGCAATGAGAACCATAAGAGGGCATGGAAAATAGGAGAACTCTTGAGCCAGATTTGGATCATTCCATTGAACCCTAGTCGCAACAATCCCCAGTTCCACACCTCCCACTACTCCTGCTGTCTCTTTGGCGGGGTTTACAGCAGGCTGTCACCACCAGGAAGAAGTGTGTCTTCTTCAAAAGCTAACTAATTTACCGCTCATAACAAAGGCAAGTCAACAGCCTCTGCTTCTCTACCCTTCCAGGTCCAACCAGACAATTCATTGGGCAATTGCTTTCCCTGACCTGGGTCTCACAAACTGTAATGCATTAAATAATAATCCAAGTCATTTACTTACTGCTATTTGTTCATTCTACGCACTGTACTGCAGAGAGGACAGATTCAAACCAATTTCTGCTCACAGGCTCCCACCCCCTTTAGTTATCTGTTAATATTGTATTCAAAATTCAAATGAAACATTTTAATGAAGTCAACCACAAAAATCAGTGGTAACTTTTCCAGTACAGTGCTCATGATGTTAATACAGCAGCCTTTGGAGCAGTGATAGTCAATACGTGGACTGAAGGCCAAATCTGGGCTGCCAGACAATTTTGAATGGACAACAAAATCTTTTTTATTCATTATTATTTTTGTGTTATTTTCTCCTGGAGTTTGGACCTTAACCATGATACTTGGACTTTGACAAAAAAAAGAATGGCTTACCTAAGCTTTTAAGTTTGGAGGCAGCTTTAAAGGAAAACTATTGAGTACTAAGTCATACAGCTCATTACAAGGAATGAAGTAAATCATTGAATGTGCCTTGCAAAAGAAAACGGGACAAATATATTTTTAAGAAAAAGCTGTCATTCTGCCAGGCTGGGAATGGGAAATGTGACCAACGAATTGACTGCACAAAAAGAGACGGTTTTAAAAATTGCTCTTTTCTCTAAATCATTTGGTCAATTTAACAAGCAAATCTCAAGCTCTACCCTGCTTCCCTTGTTTATATTCTGTAGCTTTCTTCTGTTTTTCAACCACATCTCAGGATAGCTAAATACAGTGTTGGCTCCCAACTTTAGGCATACTAGGAAATGTACATTCCTCCAAGCCTCACATCACTTGTATTTATCTCTTTGTTAACATTTTGGCAGATAGGATAAACAGTGTACAAAGTTCTCAAAGAATGCTAAACTGAACACCAAGGGTACAGAGAACAAGAAGAGGTTAGAAATAGGGCTGCACACGTGCATGCAAAATGGAAGAGAGTCAGCCCAAAAAAGCAGACACATCAGTGTAATGACTGTAGAAAACAATACACAGTGGAAGGGAGACACTTGAAAAATAGTTAATCAGATAGCAAACCAGGTGAATTTGCAGTGTAATATGGTGAGAAAAAAAGACAGTGTAATTTAGCACAGCATACATTCAGGCGTCACAGATCAGGACTGCCTATAGTAAAGTACTACAGTGTGCACTCAGCAGATGTTAATGAGTAGGGGAGAATTCAGAGAAGGGGGGGAAAAAGGAGAGGAGGTTAAAATAACTGAGTATGTAGAGACTAGCTGCATGACTACTAGGCAAAACAGAAGTACAACATCACCTCTTTTTGACCTGAGCAGCTAATTAAAGTTCAGGACTCTGGGAATATCCTAGTTTAAAGTAGAAATGAATGGAGTTCAGTACTTTGTTCGAGGCAATCTCGTTTATCTACAAGGAATGTAGGAAGTCATACTCCTCCAAATACAGAAAGAAAAGCAGTAGTTCTTTAGGCCTGATCTACAGTGCCACTGGTGGTTGAGTGACTTACGTTGTTGTACAGTGGTAGCTTCACAGCACTGTGTCACTGGGAGACTGTTTCTGGTTCATGCGGCCTTACTTTTTTTGGGGGCTGTGCATTAATGGCACCCACCAGAGAGCTTCCAGAATAGATTGAGCAGGTTTACATGGCCTGCTCAATTGATCCCTCTCTGCTAATCCTCAAGGAGCTGGCAGTATGTGTAGACATACCCTTTGCTGATAGCCCCAAATCTCTTAGCCAACAGATCTCCCTAGGCTTTCTTCCAGGGTCACACTGTTAACTGGCTACTGCTTCGTTTCCTTGGTTTTTGTCTCTGCCTATCTTTGGGCTGGTGCTGGTAGGTCTTCTTTTAGGACAGGGCTTAACAAAACCCAGGTAGCAGGTTGCCATGGCACCCAAGAATTGTACCCAGGCATCTAGCTGTGCTGTGGTACTACAGAGGTCGGAACATCCCCCTGCCACAAAAAAAAAAAAAAAAAAAAACCATCAGTTTTTTCAGTGGTGTGTGGCTTTTTTTTTGGTGATGGTGTTGGGAGTTTTTCACCCCAGACCACTGCAAGTGTCCACAGTGGTGGGGCTTCAGTTCTCTGGACCATGCTGCCACCTAAAGTGTTTGCAATGGCAGTGGTTTTTTCAGTGACATATGGCCTCTTCACGCACCACTGCTAAAAGTTGCAGCAGTGGCATTTTGGTGGTAGAGGACCCTCTAATATTCTGCACACCTAGGTGCCCCAGTTTTGGGGCTAGTACCTGGTGTGTAGCACCTTTGTTGAGGCTTGTGTTAGGTGTGGTCCCTTAAGAGTGGTTTTCAAGCTTTTTTCCTCAGGACCCAGTTGAAAAACAAAAATCGCTCATGCCAGCTCCCCAATCACATCTTTAAGTAACGCATTCCAGTCTTTTGTCAGCAGCAGCACGGAGTGCCACAAATCAGTGTCTGACGGTCTGCAACCCAGTAGTGGGTCCTGACCCTAAGTTTGAAAATCACTGCCTTAACAAACTCACAGCTATCTTAAGTGAAAGATATATTCACACACAGCAGTTTCAATTTAGTTTTCACTCAACCCATAACAACATTTAACCCAGCTCATAACAATAGTTTTCTACAAGTGTATCAACCCTATGACAGGGCAGGAATAGTTTAGGGTAGACCAAAGCATCATTGTATTACAAATAACAACAAGGATTAGGAGTCCTAGAATGAATTTTGACAATGAAAGACACATGTGGAATAGTCTCCAAAGTAAAGCAAGCATAAATCTGAGTCTTTTAAAGCTTGACTAAATAAACATAATGGTTGAGCACATATCATGGGAACAAACCACACTACCAGGACAATGAGCTGAATGACATACTAGAGCTTTAATTTCTAATTGGTACAGTTCAGACACTAGACCAGTGAGTCCCAACTTTTTCCTGGCTGTGGCACACCTTGATACCTTTGCTTATTTTGAGACACACCACCATATAGTTTCCAAATGAACTAATGAATATTCATGAGTCACTCCAGAACTCTGAGAAATTAAAAAAAAAAAAAAATTCCATGGCATACCTACTCAGGCCTGATGGCACACCTTTGGGCTGTGTCACACTGGTTGGGAAATACTGCACTAGACATTAAATATTTGCCAGCCTTGGCAACCTCATGTACAGAAGTCTTTAAATTTGGTGAAATTTTCTTAAGTACAGCATGAGGGATATAAATCCTAAGAGGCATTTTAAAAATATATACCCATCACCTGGAAATTAAACAAATAGAGCCAACTATTTCTATTGTGCCTACAAAGAGCAATGCTGGTACTACAGTCACAGGAATTCAGTAACCCTGTATATACTCACGTATAAGCCTAGAATTTTCTTCCTTGAAATCCCCTTTGAAAAAGGCATGCAGCTTATATACAGGTCAATTTCATACCCAAAAGTACTGGTAACCTGGAGTGCACTGGAAGTAGAAAAAAATCTGGCAGAACGCTGCAGCAGGGAGCAGCCCCAACCCAGGCTGGGAGTTTTGAAATCACCTGTCCTGAGCATGCTCTGGGCGGGAGCCCCACTGTGGTGTGGCCGCTGGAGCAGCCAGGTAAGGGGGCCCTGGGTAAGGGGGGGAGCCAGTGGCAGGATGGGGTGCGTTGGGGGGGGGGTGAGTTGGCCCTGATTTTGAACTTCGGCTTATATACGGGTCATGAGGTTTTCAGGTTTCTGGGGTTAATAGCCGAGGGTTAGCTAATACATGGATTGGCTCCTAGATGAGTATATGTAGGTAAGTATCATTTCTTGCCCTACAGAGTTAAAAATAGGACACAGACAAGAGATCAGGTACTTTGCATTTAACAACACAGACACAGTAAAAGTCCGTTTTCACTGTAGAAGAAATATTATCGTTTGCTAAACAGGAAAAGGCAAAATTGAAAGAGAGAAAATGCATTAACATTGGTTAGCCACTCAACTACCAGCTCTACCCCCATGTTCTCAATGTCCCCTTTGACCTCTAATTAGCTGTGGTCAGTCTACTTTTTACTGTAGTCTTCATATAAGAAAGGTGTATCTAGTGGTATGATGTTTAAAATCACAATTGGTAAGTTAACAAAAAACCCACAAACTCATAAGGGCCAGTTCCTGAGCTGGTGACTGGTTACTCCAAAAACCTAACTAGAACAGAAAGCTTAGTGAGATGCCTCACACTAATTGATCTGGGAGCTAAAGAAGAGAGTAACAGACCAAGCTTTCTTTGTAAATTTACACTTTCTCATCAGAATCTAACCCAGCCCAATTTGTTCCAATATGCCAGAACTGGATTGTTTTACATCAAGAGTCTCAAACTTACAGCTGCTAAAGTTATTTCCTGCAGCCCACAACAACACTATCATTATTGATATTTGCAACACTGTTGTATGAAAAGGTTTCAGTGGTACTAGTCCTCATGAGTGGTGCACAGCCTTTGGGCTAACATACTAATCCTCATGTGGCCCTTGTGGTGATTTGAGTTTGAGACCCATGCTTTACAGCAGAAGATAAATGCTGCATGTGTACATCTTTATTTGTGTGTGCATCTATTGCTCTAGTGAGTTTTTTTTCAGGTGCATGCAGTCATGTCACCCTCCAGTGGCTGCAGCCTGACACTTCCCTTGCTTTGGAAAAAGCTTTGAGATCAACCCCTGAAAATTGCTGTATTAGAGCTAGGTGGTATGAATTATTATTACGACAAAGGATTTAGGACCTGATCCAAAACCCTCTACAGTGAATAGACAGATGTCTATTGATTTCAGTGGGAGCTAGCTCAGGCCCATAAGCACCAATGTGTCTGCACAAATGCAAACATTTCACAGGATATCACTCATTATTTTTAATTATTCAGTTGAGTATATTCTGATTACCTGGCAACAGTGTGCTGGTATATGAGTGCAGAGCATGTCAGTAATGTGCAATTCCTTTCCTCTTTGTAGAGCCTAAAGACTCTAAACATTTTCTTCTTCTGCAAACAAAAAGCGAGCTTTCTTTTGGCCATGGAAGTTATGCAGTGTCTTCTACTATGGTTTCATATAACCACACACAGCTTATTGCTTAACTGTGGACCACAGTGTTCCCCAGTGTAACTGTAGTAAAGTTACAGGAGTTACATGAGGACTGATTTTGGCTCCTTGGGCTTACCTGTAATGTTTGAGACAAGAAATATGAGGTTGCATTCTGTTACAAGGGGCCAGGGTCAATGTATTCTTATATTAAAAATTTCCTACAGTTTAGAACTGCTCCTTGGAAGTGTGAAATTAATATGCTTGCTTTAGTGAATTAGCTTCCCTCTATCATATAAGGCCCTGATTTGGTATTGTAGGATGTTCATGAATGCTGAATTGCTAGGAATTAAATATTTATTCTTATGGAAAAAATAACTGCATGGTTTTTGCAAACAGACAAGGAAAAATCCCCAAAGTCAATCAAATTCTGGGCCTTCCACCTTCAATTGTCCTTTTAAAGTGTCTGGTACATATACATCTGCAGAACAGTCTCCTACAACATGCTCACTATTGCTGAATTTAATAGCAATAGGAAAATGCTGTAGCCCAAGGCAAAGAGCAGCACCATACTGAGGGAGTTTCTCCTCCTGGAAATAACTAGTCGTTCAGCAACAAGACACTTCAACGGGTAGTTCAGAAGTGTTAAAACAAGTTTATCATACATCTTTTAGAACTACCAGGGTCCCTTCACTACCAATGGTCACGTAACTTTCCCTCTGCTACTTATAGGAACTTTGAACTGGTATCTTCAAAAACCAAATATGGAATCCGAACACACAACTCTCAATTCAGTTAATGGTAATTGTGTCTAAATTCCAGAGTCAGTTTTGAAAACCTCAGACCTGATATTTAAACGTTACAGTTGACTTCTAGTCACAAATCCCTTTTGAGAGATCCACATCATGATGTTTTTGTTTTTGTTTTTTTTAAACCTGCATTTACCAAAAACACCCACAAACAGAAAACCACTGAGGGAGGGATGAATTTGCTGATGGCAGAACTTTACTTTGAATAAAAAACTGGCATATTCAAATTAACAATATAATTCCCTACAAAAAACAGATCAGATGATTTAAATTCTAATTTTTAGTATCCAGTAGCTTTCTATTCTCAAAACTAGAAAGCTCCACAGCTCATGCTGCTTGTGCCTGCAGAATGTTTAATCCCCATTGTCACTGGCAATTGGACTTTGCCAACCTTGGAAGGCAGCAGTGTGTTCAGCAAAAACATGTCCTGCATCACTCAGCATAAATGTAAGGGTGCATTCCTCAGTCTCACAGGTGACATGTCAGAAATTGTAACTTCGCACAGTTCTTCCCTCTGACTTGTTCCCAGTTAAATTACTTTGTCAGGACACAAGACAACAGACTCTGACTGACACAAACATAGCCAGGGCCTCTCACATTATAAACATTTATTTATAGATGTACAATTGTATAATTCATTCTAAATTAGGAAATACAGATTCTGTGAGTATCCTTTAGGATCTATGCTTTATTGCACATACCGCTTACCATCCATGGAAATCTACTTGAGAAATCAAAACTTTGGGAGGATGGACACTGGAGCAGGAGTGCCATTTTGAAAGATGTCAGCACCTTTTGCAAACATGAGCTGTCCCTCACATTTCCCCTCCAACATCGAACACCGGGTAGCTCTTGTGCCTCTGTAAACAGCATTTATTCCAAAATACTTTTATTTCCAACCACACTCCTCTCCAAAGACCTGGAGATATCTTTTAAAACTTGAAATCAGATCAGATTCATGACAGTAGTGGGATGGTAAGGCTTACAATGAACAGGCAGGCTCAGAACCATTTTGCTACATAAATATCCAGTTAAAAAATAGAGCTTTTCAATTTCCAACAACAAATGGAAATAAAAACCATCTTGCCTTCCACTCATCTCCCAGCACCTCACCACCCTGCAGGGCATCTCTTGCTATTTTGATAAATTCCCTACAAAAGGAACTCTGAAAACCATTCTTATAGAAAATGTATTTAGGCAAAAATGATTAGAGTAGAGAAGAATCAAGTTTATGCCATTAATGGTAACTTAGCTCATCCAACTTTTGGTTCTCTCACTCCACTTGCCAAAGAGACACATTGGGTTTATAATAACCTTGAGTGCTATCCCTGTTGCTAATCCAGGGCCTGTTTGTTCAAGCACGTAAGTCCAAGGCTTTTAGAAACATCATTTCTGCTTCTAAAATGCTTGATAGGCAAAACCATTGCCCATAATGGGTACAATTTAGCTGTGATCTAGTGTCAGATACACTGCAAAACCCAAATTAAGCAACTGGAGATTAACTATCCCTCTCTTTCTCACCTCCCCAGCAGAACTGCTTTCACCAGAAGCAATAAAGGATTCTGTTTGTCTGAGATGTCAGTACAGCTTCAAACACAAGACGTCATATCAGGTAGCAGCTGTATTGCAGATAGCAGCCTGCTGGATGAGGAACTCTGAAGTTTAGGAAAGAGATGAACAAAAAGGCTTGTGGCAAAACCTGTTTACAGAACTAATGCTACATACTGATTACAAGGCAGAAATAAAGCAGGATCGGGGGGGGGGGGGGGAGAAAAAAGGTTTCACTCCTCCCTTCCCCCCAGCTGAGCACTGATGAGCTAAGACCATTTAGGATAATCTTCTCTTTGCTGTACAAGAATCCAGCACTCAGTTCACCTGCCACTAATTATATCAATATAGCAAAAACAAATCAGTCTTGACAATTTTAAGAAATCTTGCTACAGATTTTAAGATTCTTTTATAAAAAAGAAACAAAGTCACAAACAAATTCATATTTTTCTCACAAAAATAAAAAAAAATAAAATAAATGCAAAGTGTTATCAAATGTGGCAACCTGAAACAGGACAAGTCTGCAGGGCTGGCTAGCCCTTCAAAACAGGCTAGAGTTCACACTTTACAGTTTGGTTACTAAACTGGGCAGAAAACTAAATAATTTAATCCAATCCCTGCATAGTTTAAAAGTACAACATACATACAACTATAAATTAATTCTAAATATATTGATTCTTTTCTTTTTAATTGGTTTTTAGTCCTAAAAATCTTGCAATTTCTCTCTCCATTCGAAGTGACCAGTGCAATCATGGAAGGGTCTCCTGCTTCATGGCTTGCTGCAGTTTGTTTTTTTTATATTCTACATTTGTTCTCATGGTTGTTGTATCCTAGAAGAGACTAGACTGTCGCACTTGAGTGGTGTTAGAAAGAAGGGGAGAAGACAGGCAGTTTTATTTCTTAACTGCTGCCAGAGGCATCTAACGCTGGAGACAGAGACAGAGAGAGACAGAGAGAGAGAGGGCAGTTGTGCGTTGCTAATTCTCCAATTCCACTTTAATTTAAGGTTGATTCTTTAAAAATAAAGTCTGTCACCTTGGCTCACTGCACTTCGCCAAAAGTCTTCAGGCCTTTCAAGAGTCTGGGAATAAAAGTGGTAATGGTGTCAGTCTCCAATCTATGATAACCATTTAATAGAAAACACCTTCCCCACCCCTCCCCTATATACAGGTAAAATGGCTAATTGAAAAATCCTAAAGTAGTCTTTTGTTACAGCTACTCTTCATTACACTGTGGATATACAGAGATATACTGAGTTAGAGAGACAGTCAATTAAAATATTTCCATTTAGTAAGAGGAGAAACAGTTATTAAGATAACATCTACAGCATATTGAAGAAAAAGCCAAAATGGAAGGCACACTCAAAAATGGTAGACACTTGAGCTCAGAATATGCTCCAGAGGACTGACACTAAGAGCCAAATTTACAAATGTGCTTCACCTGCCAAAAAACGGAAATAAAAAAACCCCAAACCCTAATCCTACTCATTTACTGTGTACACAACTTAGGTGACCAGATGCCCTGACATACAGAATAATTTTTACAGGTATAATGGCTGTGCATGCATCTGAAAAAGTGGTATTAAGTCTCATTTTGTTTCTCACTAAAGTACCTTCTTTCAATTACATTTGTGGGAAATGAGAAAAGCCTGTGTGTTTACATGCATCCTGTTAGTTGCTAATATATGAAACCCTCTGCCTTTGCAAAAAATCAGACCAAATAATGACAGAGAAAAGAGACTACACACCCTAAACCAAATTTTAATTTATTTGCACACAGTTCTCCTTTGAGTAATTTAGTGCTATTTTCATTTATACCATTTGAACTGCCACCACACTGCTCGGGGTCAGGTTTACCATGCCATGATGTTGTGAAGACACCACGAGTGTCTAGTACTCTCAATTGATGTCCCCTGGATTCACAAACATGCCCAAGCCTCTCTCTTTGCTCTCAGAGATGCCCGCAATGCTATGAAACAAATGTGAGGTAGAAGAGCATCTGAGGTGTGGGCATACAAATTAAATGAATCATTCCTCTGCAGGTGTATATGCCTGACAGCGGGTTATGGTTTCTTGTTGTTACACGAGCACATTGAGAGAAGAGGCCCATTAAGATCTAGAGTTCCACTAGAGATTTAAGTAAATATAAAAATCATCGATGTGCCATGCTTCAGTGTCACAGGAAAATCACCAGCTCGTACTTAGACCTCTGCAGAATTGTCTGGTAGTGACTATCCATGCAGGGAGGCTTGAACTTCAGAAAGTCTGCTACAGCTTGGGGTGCTCATCCTCTGCGCTCTTTGATACAGATCTGAATCTCCAAAGTAACGTGCCCGGTATAGCAAGCCTTCCTCTGAAAAGGAAAAATTCCAACATTAAAAGCAATCATCCACCAAGATTTAAAGAGCAAGATTTTAACCAAGTGCCAAATCTACCAAGTCTTCACCAGAATAAAAGCAATCTTTGTCAGCAGAACTTCAATGGCTCAACCTAAGGAAAGATTTAGATAACTGGTGGGAATGGGAGGTAGTCCTCATGTGTACTAAATGAACAACATAGGGGTTGGGGTGCTTCATAGGGTGAAGAAGAAATATGGTGAATCAGAGTTTATCCCTTTAGCAATGTCAGGCCTCAAAGGGTGTCACATTCAACACTTTTTGTTCATAAAGATAGTTAGCGTGTTGTAGGGTCCAAAAGGCTTTGGTATCTTTTTTTTATCCCATGCAAATAATTATTTCAATATATTTGTACACAAATCCCAAAGTGGGCATTAGTTCAAAGCAGCTGTAATCATCTGCTATTATACAGTCATTTGAGAAAAGGGGCCAATAGATGGTGAAGTCAATAAAATTTTATCTTTGATGATAAATACTCCAGAGTTACACAGTCATTAAAAAAACCCTTCTGAAAATGAAGAGGATTGTGTTTTTCACCTTGTAGATGCTCTGATATGGCTTCAAAGGGCTATAAAGATGTATGCTTTGCAAGCACTAAATCACTTTGTTCTAAAATGAAACGATAACCACAGGGCTAAGGAAACATCAGGAAACCTCCGTGAGAGTCCCCTGGCCCTACCTTTCCCATCCCTCAGGAAATTCTGCTGACATTCTATTGACATGGCAGAGAAGCTCCACTGAATGGAGTTGCTGCACTGATCATTTCTATAACTTTTTTTTAAAATTATACTGGACCAAGGCAACTGATTTGTTGTCAACTAATTGCAGACACAGGGCCCATGGGCTGCTATCAGAGGTTTACGTATCTCAGTTCCTACACAAACTCTAAAACAAATTAGACTTTTAAGGGAATAGTCCTCAAAGGTTTCCATTCCTTTGACTGTGCCACTCACTCTGTTGCTTTTCCTTCCAGCAGTTATTTCTAAGGTTTGCAATGTAATCATCTTCCACGCTCCTTTCAACATTTTTCAGGTTTGTACCAGTGTACTCTTCTGCGAAGTTCTCAGCTACATAGTAAACTACTCTCAAGTGCTCCGTCACTCTCCTGTGTACGTGACCAACAGACCTAGTCCAGGGAGAAAAGGCAAAATAGTAAATGTTATTCAAGCACTGCTTAGAAATTTGTGGACAAGCAATATCTAATACACATTATCAATCCACTCAAAGGACATATCCTTTCTGTACGTTTGGTGTTTTGGTAAGGAGAGTTTCATCTCTGGTGGAATTGACATAGTGGAACGTTCTACAGGGTGGAAATAAAATCTAGCTAGCCAATCAATCAATCAAGACACCTCTTAACTACCTAAATGTGATTTGGAACACAGAGGTGTCCTGAGTGTTGATTGCCAGAGGACCCCATCAGTGCTTCAGATCTAGGTGCTCATTACAATCTTCAACAGGTCCTCAGCAGCTAGTGTATAAATCCTTTTTGCTACTCTTTCCAAACACATAGCCTTTCTCCTTCCCGATGTGCCCAAAAGAGGCTAAAATTGGTTCACCTGACATCCCTGGCCTAGGCAGGGGCTTTCAGGTCAGCTCCCTCTGTGGGATGGGGTGCATACAAATGCAAGCAAGCAATGCCTGAGGCAGGAAACAAACTATGCTCCCAGAACAAGGTCTTTGAAAACATAGTTCAAAAAGAGTGGCAAAAGCAGCAGGCGAACCTGCAGTAGAATTTATAGGTTTTAAATCCTTACACGTCTATCCAAGAAAACAATATATCAACTCAAGCATCAGTGTGGGCCTTACAGAGTGCAGCACTCCAAGTAAGCGTGGCCCATAAACTGCTCTATACAGAATTCAATGGCAGCAAAAAATTGAGAGCTCTGAGTTGCCTGTCCTTTTGTTCAGCTGCTGGGGGAGGAGACAAGCTGGCAAATTTCCTCCATCTAAGGTCCCACACCTGGCTGAAAGCTTTTTTCATATGTAAACCTCATCCTCATCAATGTAGAACACACGTGAACAAGATTTAATAAAGTGTAATTACATTCAGAACACGGACTGGAAAAATAAGTTAGCAAGATTCTATGTCCTCTCAAGGAGTTCTATCAAATGTGCTTGGTACAAAAGGCAAAAGATGGTGTTTCCAACTGCCATGTTTATGGACTTGGCTTGGCAATCTGGCTGGGAATGGCAAGTGAACCAACTTCAGAAGTTAAATTGCCTTCTTTCTGCGTCCTACACTACCACCATTAAAGATTCTGTAACCAGTGAAACTGGTACAAAGAATGCCATCTCCATTAAGCAACTATTTGGCCCCACCCTTTAAGAAATTTCCAGTGTAAATGTTATTCCTTTAGAGAGGAGGCTGTCCCATGCAAAACCAGAAATCAAGCTCACTCTCCCCCACCCCTATATTGATCCTACATGGCTAATATATGTAAAGCCTTGTTTTGTCAGTAAAATAAGCAGATCAAACTTAAATACTAAGTTGAAAATGATATTGTATATTGAGTAAGAAGGGGTTATTCTTACATATCTAATTTTCTGGCCATAACTGCATTTTAAGGCATGTGGGACACTATATTTCTAACAAACAAACAGCACCCCTTGCTTCAATAAATAAATAAACAAATGTGCTTTTTAAGTCAGGGGAATTAAAAAAAACAAACAACAAACACACATCACATTTAGCTGTAATGCCTTACATCAGAAGAAGCCTCCCTCCCTCCCCCAAATCACATAAATTTATTCTACTCCCCTGGATTGAAACCCCTGGTGGTTTTGTGAGGCCTCCTGAACAGGAAGCTGAGTTCCAGCTATGTGGCTTGCTTGGCGTGGAGGACTAACAAGGAGCAATAAAGTTGTAGAAACTTTGTTTTGACACACACAGTATTCAAAGCTGCATGTGATCTCCAACTTTGAACATGACACATGGATTGTTAGTAACCAAAAACGATGTCTCATCCTTCCCCTACATACCGGCAAGATGGGATCCCCATACCTGCAAATTTCCTCCCCCCAAAAATCAGATATAAAATACTGGCCACTTGCTTATCATGAAACAATCCACAGATTTTTTAAATTAACTGATACTAAGTTTTAATTCTTATCCTCCATGTTAGAAATTTTAAGCCGCTGACCGGGATTTTAAATCAGATCTCTGACATGAAAGGGAGCATTAGTTACTGTGCCATCCAACAAACTCTAACCAGGGTTATTACTCCTAAGGAGGGTAACACTTCTCTTAGTGATCAGACATTTGCTTGTGAAATATTTTAACTAGAGAATACTGAAAGATATTACCTTCAACCACCACTCAGCAGTTGCCACTGCTCTCAACTCCCTTGTTACTCATGCAGATCTCAGAAGTTGGGGGTTTCTTAAGTGGCACTATGAAGTTCCCAACTAGTTTTAGACTGTTATAGGGTTACTCTTCTATCAGTCTCTTTAAACTGGTTTACGACAGGGAGTAATTTTGTAAAAGAGTTTCTAGTTTGCTAATAACTTGTATTGGGGGCAAATTGCACCAAAGCTTTTAAGGAGAGCAACACTGATTTTGTATTTTTATGCCCAAATTTACCTTTCAATTAACATTGCCCACTGAATCCCAGATTTATTCCAGCATCTGATACGAGTCCACTTAAGTCCACTAGTCCATTCCCCTGGCAATGTTGCATTGCTCCCTATACCATAGCTAGTGCTTTTCAAGGCATCTTTATCCTGGATCTCCATTCTTCCTTAACACTGGTCTTTAATAGGCATGAAGTATTTGTTGTTGAGCAATACAAACTACTCCCTTCCTCCAAAAGCTAAACACAAGACCAGTGCAACACTCTTAGCTCGAGGGTTCAAGAGTATGGAATCCAATCAATGTCCCTCACATGGCAGTGAATAGCACCAACCATTGCAATCGCTTCAGAGTGCTTCCACATTCTGTCTGGGGTGTGAATTCCCAGAGCCAGAGGTAGAAGCAGAGCTCTTAGCTTAATATTAAAGCAGTTCAAGAGACAGAGGAGAATTTTCTTCAGTATTCTCACAAACGAGAAGTCTTTGTTTCAGATTTATGTACCCTCATCTGAATGCAATTTCAATTAGGTTTTAGAATTCTCTCCATTCAGCAGGATCCAGAAGTAAACCAGACACAGGTTCCAATTTTCTGTTATCTCTATGTTGCTTTGACTTGCTGGAGGAAGACACAGGAGCTGAGACTGTCCTCTTAGATCTTGGATCCTAGGAAGTGGGCCTCCTTTAGAAGAAGCACCTACCATTTGTTCTGCTTAACTTTGAAAGTCTGGGTGTGAGCATACCCTGAAGGAGACTGGCTCCTCCTAAGGATTTCAGACTCCTAACATGCTTGTCTGACATAAGGAAGACAGCCAGGCATGAAGCACATCTCTTGAATCCCAGATTCTTCTTCTTCTTCAGTCCCAACATAAGCTATAACTAGACTATTAAATAACTACACTTTCTACTTGGATATGAATGGACTAGAGCAATCCATTTCCAGCTGGTCCCGCAGCTGGAAGGGACTGAGGTGGTAGAGGACACTGTGTCCTCCTATATAGCCTTGTCCTCAGAACATTCAGAGACGCTGGTGAGAGTAGGATAGGACGAATAAGCGCTCTAATGGTCTCTTCCCAGAGAAGGTTCTGCTGTTAGGCAACATTAGCCAGTACAGTATCCAAAAGTGGGACTATACAGAGCCACTCAAAGAATAAAAATGGGATTAGAGATTCATTTTTGCTCACTGAACTGGCATCCTTGGCTGAAATAACAGGTGCTAGCAGACCTCCAAGTCATCCTCAACAACCACAAGTATTACATGATGTTATTGGGCATGTGAAAGCAAGAGGAACAGTGGAAAGGAGAAGCAAGAAAACATACCAAAAAGTGAAAACAAGAGATCCCAATCACTTAAAATGCCACTTCTTGTTTCCAGTCACTCTCCCTGCTCCAGGCCCACCCACCAAGCTAACTAGGTACCAGAGTAATGGGTACTAACGGCCTGTGGCTCAAACTGTAAGGTGGGCTGGAGACCATCATCTGGCTGAGAGCTGAAACAATGATCAGGATGAGAATAGGCATCAGCTGGACAAACAACCCAAGGCCACCCTGAGGGGGAACAGAAATATACAATGGAAAGTCAGCAATATGTTAATACACACAAGAATATTTAGCATCTTCCCCTCCCTCACATACCCAATCATACTGTGCCCTTGTTCTCACTGATGTGAGCGGGAAATGCGTGCATTAATCAACGATGCAACAGGACTAGCTGTTTTACAGGGTTTTTTGTTTGTTCTTTTAAAAAAAGAGTAAAGAATACATTTCCAAAGCAGCTTGTGGGGATTTCACTGCCCAGTGATTCCCACAGATAGTAACGACAGACATGGGGTTAAATTCCTGAACATTACTTTGAAAGTGTCCCTGCAAGTGCTAAAACCATCCTACTCATTTCTAACCACCTGCAAGTTTTTTGGGGGAAAAGGTCTTGAACATCAGTCTGGAAGGACTCATGTTATTAATATATTTGAATATTTATCTAGGACAGTTACTAATGCACAGTGGTTAAAGTATCATTTGACAGGCCCCCAGAACCCAACTAATCTCTGGGCCCCCTTCCCTTATTGTCCAGGCCCCTGCCCAGGTAGGTATTTGCAACTACTTCTCACTATCATATATATTGGTTATTGCTCCATAAAAATATTGGCTCCAATCCTGGCCTCACACACTGCCCCCTCCACCCCTCTGTGCCTCCCTGACCTTGATGCTGGCCTCACACTCTGTCTCTGCTGCCCCCCTGACCCTGATACTGGCCTCACACGCTGCCCACTTACCCCCAGTCCCAGCCTCACATGCTGCCCTCTGCAACCTCCTAGTCAGGGGTGTCAAACTCATTTAATCTGGGGGGCCTCACTGGAAGGCAGGACGCCTGTCGTAGGCCATGTGGCCGCACAGGTTCCCAACCCTTTCCTCCATGTTCAGAGCAAGAAAGTATAACCAAAAAAATTGATTCTGATCCACTCCACGGACCATAAGTTTGATACACCTAGGGCCTAGATGGTACTGGGTCCTGGCATGAATGCAGAGGACTAGACTCAGTGACTTCTCATGGTCCCTTCCAGTTCTATGATCATCTTGTCTTAGCCTCCAAAATATAAGTTGCTCTCGGTGGGGTACTTTGCATCAGTTTAATAAATCAACCCCCCCCAAAAAAGATCAGGACAATAAAAAGACAAAATCTAAACCACTAAGAAATATCTGTTGTACTTGGTCATCCCCAAAGTGGCAGCAGTTTTAAAGATCCCCTTTATTAGACATTTTAGGAAGAAATTGGTAGTTGCTTCCTATAAATAGTGAGTGAGTCTGTGGAATGTACACACAGGGCAAATAAGCACTGTGCAATAAGACAGTTTAAATAATTCACATTTTAGTCTCTAGAACAACTGGGAAATGTGCATGAATCCTCGGATCTGTAATGGAGGAGATGCTGTCTCCATCCAGGACTGTGTTATCCTTATTCGCATGGAATCAGCAAAACAGAAACAAAGGGGGGGAGGGGGATCCAGAAGAATAAAATCATTTCATGCATCATTCACCTCCCAAGCGCAAGCAAAAAAAAAAAAAAAAAAAATTTGCTATGTTTGATCATTGAAATATATAATCACGCATATAGATCCCATGACTCCCCAACCCTCCCGGGCCCCTTCCCTGACCTGCCTGCTTCCCCCCAACCGCCTTCCCTGACCCACCTGCCCGCTGGCTCCCAATCCCGTGTCTTCCCCCAATGGTGTACCAAAGGTGACTGGCCCCCAGGGGCCAGGACCACATTTGCCCCACACCCCCAGCAGGAGGAGTCCTGGCCCCCCCTACCCCAGCTGCCCTGGAGAGGGGGAGTCTGTACCAGCCTGGGAGGCACATGAGGCTGGTGGGATGCAAATCCCCACCCCGCACTTCCCTCTCCTGCAATTACCCAATGTGTTGCAGCCACTGTTCCCCTGCAACAGCCCTGCAGCCGGGCTTGTCTGAGACAGGGCAGCCTCACCACCACACCCCACCTGGGGAGGGAAGGGGGATCACACTGGCTCTTTACCACATGCAGAGGGGGCACTGAAGGGCATCCCTCAGCACCTCCTGCATCCCCCTTACCCTCTTGAAGGGCTGGCCGCGCCCAGCATTCCAACCCCCATCGCTTACTGTCCCCTACTGCAGCCTGGACCCCAGTCCTTGGCTGGAGCTGGGTAGCTTCATACCTCACCCCTGCCACCTGAGGAGCAGAGAGGAGGGGAGGGATGGGGTCAGCCCTTCACAACACATGGTGGTGGTGCAGATGAGGATGTGATGGGTCCCCTGAATCAGATCCATGTAGTTTCCTTCACTTTCATTTCCTGCAGGGACTCATGTGCTGTGCTGCAGTTAGATAGATGCTCCCTTCTGGCTCCTAGTGCTAGAAGAATTTCGTTTCTATATAAACTGGGTAGCCCAGCACACACAGAGAGGGAACCATCTCAGCACTAGGACCCAGGAGACAGCTCCCAACTGGCTTAGCCTGAGGCTGTTTCTCTGTGAAAGAGCAGCCCAGGTTGGCCACAGCTCCCCGGCCAGGGCAGAGTGGAACAGGGTTCCACCTGATTTTCCTAATTTTCGGGCCCCCGGAATGCTGGCCTTCAATTTTGTATGTCCAAGAATGGCATTCCGGGGCACTCCCGCCTACTTTAAACTCTGCTAATGCATATTTCATGTCCTCCTCACTCTGTAGGGACAAGTAACACAGCACTAGATATATTCCATAGGAAGTGCTCCTCTTTACAATGATAGGCAAAAAGAGTATGTATCCCTTTCTGCCATACCTCTTATATTCTCTCCTCACCCTAATCTAGAACATCTGGCCCTAAAGAACTAAGAAAAAACACCCAATAGTATTTTTTAAATATACTGTAGATCAACCCAGAGTTTAATGGTCTATACTGCTATCAGAGTGATCTGGATCAGATCTATGGCACCTTTGGCCTTATCTTCTTAGCTAGAGGGGGTGGGAGCACTGTAAAAGCAGCACATTTGGCCTCTGTGGTAAAAGGAAGCACAGAAATGCCTCCTGGCACTATATAAAGAATCTTCCTCAGCTAATTAAAAAGAAGAATGGATGAAAAGTCCTGCCCCTCAGTTTGAAAGATAGTGGCATGGTAAACAGACTCAGGAACAAGAAATCTCAGGGTTGAAACAGCAATCTGAGACAGAAGAGTGTGACTGGTAGATGTTTAACTCTTTAAATTTCTATCTCTTGCTGCCATCAGATCTAGAGGCCCCATCTTTATTGTTTTGATTTTGTGTGAGTTCATGTGTTGAACAAGTCTGGCTTATAACATGTGCCTGAAAACACATGGATACTGGAAAATCACAGAATAAGACAGGTGTTTTGATTAGTCATCCATCTTTAAGCTCACGATCACAACACCTCGGCTATTTTTCTGGCATTTCTTAGACTACAACAGCTTCCTATTACCCTGATGAGTCAACACTGCAGCACCATACCTGTAAGCACAACGTCCTGGTTGCAAAATAAGATGTAGATGTTATGCTGATTCACATGTTAAAACCCTTCCATATTCAGTTCATCTCTGTTCATTGTTTCAAGAGAAATCTGACTTTTGGAATTAAGTGTTCAAGTTAAAAAGAAAGAAGAAAAAAGCTTCAGCTCATGCTGTAATAAAAAAGTGCAGCCATAGAATGTTTGGCTGATGCTATGATTTTATTTCAACATGATGCTATGCAAACATAGAATGACTTTTTTTTTTTTATTGTTTAAATGCAATCCACTCTGATAGGCTGCATCTGCATATATATGAAAGTCATGGGATTAAATCTGTCAGTAGTTAAGACAGGCAACTCTGATGGAAAAACAAAACTCTCTTTCCACTACACTAGAAAACTAGTACTCCACTTTTCTAGGGAAGTAGAAAACCAAATGAGCAGTTTAATAGAATGGCTACATCAGCAATCTATTTTTCTGGTTGCACATGTTAAAGCCTTTTTACTTTCCCCTTGTTCTTGTCTCCACTTACATCACCCTGATGTTCTCGTCTGTCATGCCTCTGATGGTATGTATATCGCATCCTGCCATTGCTGTATACATGTACATTACCTGTGGGCAAAGAAATCCATTAAAAGGCATCCAGAACACTGACAGTTAGCCTGGTAGATGATGAGATCAAAAGAACTGTGCACCCTCTACATCATCCTGCCTGATTAAGAATGCAATGCATGGGTGGATTAAACATAGACAAATCACAGTGAAATTCAGAAGTGTTCCCTAAACCATTCTGTGATGTTGGTTGGCATTTTAGCCAGATGCCATCAAGTAATGACGCTGAAGCATCACCCTAGAAAACAAAAACAGAGGCATCTTTAAAAGGGAATCTGACAGGGTTGGCTAGCTGTGAGGGTGAATGCTAACTCAGCAGGGATGATAAAAACACTTTTAAGCAAGAATGTAGATTCAGTGCCTGACCAGTATTTAGGAAATTAGTGGTGAGTTCTAAACTAAATAATATTAGTACCAAAAAAGACTTATTCCCAGATGGAAGAGAGCTAAGCAGATGGGTATTGCTGGATGGTCCACATTATCTTTGTAGCCAAACTGGAGGACTTCAGAGTAGATGGAGACCCTGTGTAAGTCTCTTCCATGCTGTGTAGGGTTGAATCTTAAATTATAACTAATAAGTTGTTATAATAGTAATTGTTCCTAGTATCATGAACATAAAAAACTGCTTCCTTTTATAATTAAGTGTAGACCTCCTACATCTGTTGTCTTTACTTAACTGTAGTTCTGAATCTTACAAAAAGCCTTAATGACCGTTTATGAATTCACAAGGTAATGGGAAAGAAGAAATTACAAGCAAATCTAACAGTGATCTTTCTGTTATCTCAGTAGCTCCTTCACTCAAAAACCTACTCCATTACAGCTAGTATAATGAATAATAGTAAAAGCCTATGCAAGTACTTAGTGTTATTGTGTTATTCTTCAGGTAAATCCTGTAGTCAGAACAGGGAATAGCACAGTAATTTTATCTGCTTGTAAAAAGAGAACTATAAAGATTTTAATGGTGACCATTGTACAAATGGTACTTGAGAGACAGCTCCTTGCCTTGACCAATTTGTATAGGCAAGATAGAAACTTAATTTTAGTTTGAACAAATTTGAATCATGTTCTAGAGAAGTTCCTAAATGTTTATTATGGTTAGATTTGGCTACAATGGAGAGGCCGTGATGACTTGATATATAAATATTTTTATTTATTTTTGTGAAGAGCATAGGTGGTCTTGGCTATGGCATAGCCAGTGTGGCTAGGGGCAAGACAGTGTGTGTGTGTGTGTGTGTGTGTGTGTGTCTATGAGTCAAGGATGGGCATCCTCGACGTGGTGTGAGGGGGCCCCATCCTTGACTTTTGCCTAGGTCACTGAATTCACTAACACTACCCCTGCAGAATGGATATGAAAGCAGAGTGAAGAGCTAAAGACTGATGCCTGCTACTTTTATTGTCTTAGTTGTGCTGCACAGCAGATGCTGTAGAAGCAGTGTGGGTTAGAGGTCTCTTCTTTGTGGTTAGTGGTCTAGAAGTCAGTATGTTTATTCCGATTAAGCAGATTTTAATAACTGCTCAGGTTTCTAACATCTAGAGTAAAAAGTTAGTTAAAATAATGTTTAAGCCAAATTGAATATGGCCAGTACGCAAGCATCCATTTGGAGAGTCACAGGAATTCCAGTGGTGATGACGCTACCTGCTGCTTCAACAAGGTGTTTGTCCCATGCTTTGAATTCTCAGAGCTCTAATCTTAACCATTTAGGAAACAGAGATGTTTCTGTCAGTAATGGACAGACCCTGTGAGGGAGAACTCTCATCTAATTGCCGCTGAGAGGAACAGTGCTCATCACCCTCATACTGACAAATACGTCATTACTGCACTTTTGTTTTGTCACAAGGGTGGCAGCAACAGTAGCTGAATGGAACCACCTTGCCTCACAGAACAGGCTTACTTGAAGGAAATCCACCACCAAAGAACATGTTGAAGAGATCCTCAGGTGAGATGTCTGCTTCAAATCCACGATGGAAGTCTGCGTGACTGTGTCCTTGTCTGGAAAGGTTGATTTTCTCATCTCCAAACTGGTCATATTGCTTCCTTTTCTCTGAGTTGCTTAATACTGCGTATGCATTACCAATGGCTGAAATAGTGGCAGAAAGGAAGCAGTTAGCCTCTTTCTCTTAGTAATACATTCCCTTCTTCTGATGACGTTTTGCACCTGCAAACTGACAGGTCCCACTACATAGTCAACTATCCAATTTCTGTAAAAGAATAATTAACATCCATGAGAATGTATCTGTAGGCTGGATGCAAACAGAAGACAATGATGAAAAAAAGTGAGACCTCAATTAACTCAAACCCAGGATCAATACCCACAGTGCTATTTTGTTCAAATCCTTGGTAGACAGAGATAGCCTTCCAGAGGAATCAGAAACTACAAATTCTTAGGAGGCTACTGTCAAGGTTACTGGCTTTACATTGTACTGTGCTTAAACATTGTTTTTTTTTAATTGAGACATAAGGTGAGTGAGGTAATATCTTTTACTAGAGCAACTGCTGCTGGTGAAGGACATATGCTTTTGAACTACACAAAGTTCTTCCTCCCTATCTACCAACAAGTTTCTGATCCTAACTCTGCAGAATGTTGGTTTTTTTTTTTTTTTCCAAAACTTGTAATGATTAATTTTCAGATTAACTTCTTGAGCCATGAGAAGCATGGCTTTACTTGGAACATTTACTTTTAAAATTACATTAAGGAATTCCAAGTTTATTGTCCAAAAAAACCCATAACTTCACAGAAGTCACAGTATGGCTCAAATCACTGAAATGCCCATAGAAATAAAACGCCAAAGAGATCCTGGGGAAAGGCCTTGTCCCTGAAGGTTACAGGTCTCAGAAATTTCCACATGCCAGTGGAAAGGGGGACAATTAAGAAGTACAGCTTATGCAACACTGTGACAATGGAAAATTACTGAAACTAAACCCATCTCCTTTCCTGATGACTCCCTCCTTCCACTCTTGCTTCACTGTGACCAACCTGTTAGAATGCTTATTTACAGCTTTACTGCTCTTAAAATTTGCATGTGCATCGACACTTGCATTTCCTTTTCTTTACACACCTCCATTTCTCAATTCCCTCTCTACCTACCTGAGAGCTTCTATCCCTGACTCTGATCAGTCAATTTTCTCTCCTCATCCCTGAATATATAGTGTGGTGTCATAGCTTTGATGCTAGAGAATGATAGAACTGGAAGGGAGTGGGGGAGGACACCGAGTCCAGTCGCCTGCACTCACTGCTGGGCCAAGTACCATCTAAACAGGTGTTTGTCTAACCTGCTCTTAAAATTTTCCAATGATGGAGATTCCACAACCTCCAGAGGCAACTTATTCCAGTGGTTAATCCCTCTAACAGTTAGGAATCTTTTCCTAATGTCTGACCTAAACCTCCCTTGTTGTAATTTAAGCCCATTGCTTCTTGTCCTATTATCAGCAGTTAAGGAGAATAATTTTTCTTCCTCCTCCTTGTAACATTCTTAATTGTTTGAAAACTGGTATCATGTCCCTTCTCAGTCTCCTCTTTCCCAGAGTAAACAAACCCAGTTCTTTCAATCTTCCCTCATAAGTCAAGTGTTCCAGTCTTTAATAATTTTTATTTCTCTTCTCTGGATTTTTTCCAATTTGTCCACATCTTTCCTGAAATAAGGTGTCAAGCACCAGACACAATACTCCAGTTGTGGCCTAAGCAGGATGGAATGGAATGGAGAATTACTTCTCAAATCTTACTTACAAAACTCCTGTTAGACTCTCAGAAAGGTGTTTGCCTTTTTTTTTTTTTTTTGCAACAGTGTTATACTTTTGAGTCATATTCAGCTTGTGGTCCACTATGACACCGAGATCCCTTTCCGCAGTACTCCTTCCTAGGCACTCATTGCCCATTCTCTATGTGTGCAATGGGTTGTTCTTTCCTAAATGGAGTACTTTGCATTTGTCCTTATGAAATTTCATCCTACTGACCTCAAACCATTTCAACAGTTTTCCAAGTCATTTTGAATTGTGAGCCTATCCTCCAAAAGACTTGCAACCCCTCCCAGCTTGGTATCTTTGGCAAACTTTATAAAGTGTACTCCTTGTGCCATCATCTAAATCACTGATGAAAATATTGGACAGAACTGGATCCAGAACCAATCCTTGTGGCACCCTGCTTGTTATTCCCTTCCAGTATGACTGTGAACCATTGAGTAGCTCCATCTAGATTGTACTTCCCTAGTTTATTAATGAGAAGTTGATGTGAGACCATATCAAAAGCCTTACTGAAGTCTAGATACACCACTTCTATTGCTTCCCCTCAACCCACAAAACTCGTTACCTTGCCATAGAAAGCTATCAGGTTGGTTTGACGTGATTTATTCTTAACAAATCTATGCTGACCATCACTTAACATCTTACTCTTTTCTAGCTGATTGCAAATTGAGTCAAAGTTAATTGAAGCTGATGGAGGATTTTTCAGTGTAAGCCCTGCAAGGCCTTCTCCTTCAGACAGATTTGTGTAACTTCTCCTTTCTTGTTGATCCACATGTAGCCAAAGATGCAAGAGATCTTATCTACATTGGAAACTTATACCAGGATAAATTAAGGTGTGAAGTTATACCACTGTAGTTATGCTGGTATAGCTCCTCATGCAGACTCCTCTATTCAGGAATAAAACAGAATTTGCTTGATTCCTCTTAAATTGCTTTGGCAGGGGTTTAAGCTAAACTGAAAACAAGCCATATCTACTCTATAGAGCTTCTGTCAGTATAGCTATGTACATGCAGCAGAAGCAGTTCTGCTAGCACAGGTATACCTCCTCTCCAAATGATACTAGATATGCTGGCAAAAGCACTCTTCCTTTGCCAAAGCTGTTTCTATGCTGGGAGTTTTTCTGGCATAGCCTTTTCAGTTGGATGGGGGTCTTATTTTTTCATTCTCCTAGCTGACATAACTTTGTAATGTAGGCTACACTTAATAATGTCCCTGTGGGAAGTTAGGTTGGTATACCTAAGGCTGCTTAAGTGTACTAGTATAAATATACTGGTAAAACTTCGCTGTGCTAACATTCAGACATTTCACCACCAGGCAGAAGTCTGGGATTTCCTCTCGGAACAGCGATTTGGAGGGGAGACAATGCAATATTAATTATGCTCATTTTAATGGTAAACTAGAACTTGTGCACACACTGCAGATATATCTACAATCAAAAAATGAAGTTAGCCTGGAAGAGTCAGTTCCCAGCAAATTAGTCTGTTATAGCTGCAAATGGTGCAAGGAACATTGATAAGCAATTCCAGTGGAACAATCTGGGATCTAGGTTTTGTATGCACTTTTATTGATTTTGAAACCCAAGAGGTACTGGCAGTCATGTTCCCAACAAGTACTTTGCAATGTATTACTGTTATCTCACCCCAAACCAGAAGGTTAGCTGAAGTGGTCATGTTTAATTTTTTTCCTAAAGTCAGCCAAAGCTAGTGATAGGAACTCCAAGAGAGAGTGTGGGCTATTGCAACCATTGATTAAGACGACATCTCAAGGCAAAATATAACTGTTTATCCGGTGTCATTGGAAGATGAATGTTAAGGCATCAGCTAAAGTAAAAACATCATGTAATGTAACATCAAGATAAGAGAGGGGGGGAAAAAACCCCTAGGAAATCCCCAAAACATTACATATTTTCTCTTTCATTCGCTGCAACCAAACAGATTGACTTTAATGGGCATTATGATAAGGGTGCTAACATCGGGGGCATAATGGAATAGAGAACCAATAAGACATGACTTTGAGGACAGATAACCTCACAGGAGATAGCCCAGTAAGGGAGGATAAAGTTCAGCTTGCTTAACACAGTTTTGACATGTAACATTTCTAAGCCTTCAGTAAATATGGTTATTTAAGATTGCTGGTGAAGAAACCTGCCTTTTGCCACTTTTCAAGGATTGAAGAGCAAACTGCAAAAGAAAGGTTTATGACAGGCACTATGTGAATGTCTGCACACACACAGAGATCTGATTTGTACCAGATGCATAAAAGGTCTCTCCCAGGTAGCTAGAGGCTCAGCCCACTATTTGCTAATGGCAACACACTTATCAGTCATAGATTTAAGACGCAAGAGGATTGAATAACCCCTGCCTCTGACTTTTGCTCCTCAATTTACGCCTATCTATTTTTAAAAACCATACCCTAATATCAAATAATACACTAATACACATCTGAAAATAGACCAATCCCCAAATCTCATAGGAACCTTATGTATTTCACTCATAAGCTAGCTGGTCAAAACTGGGCATGTTGCTTTAAAATAGAGCTCCACTTTAAAAAGCAGCATGTAAAAGTACCATTATGAAGTTCCATGCTTGTCTGCCTCATAAATGATTGATTAATTTTGCTCAATTTACAAATAAAAAGTTTTTTCTTATCATGACACCTAGAAATTCATCCTGAACTCAGAATCAAGCTTGGTGGTTTCCATGTTGTTCAACTTAACCAGTATTAAAGATTCTCCAGGTCAAGTTATGCCTTCAGTGATACCTATGCAATCCCACAGGCTTCAGGCTGATTTGAACAGGTGCCACTAAGAACATAATTTGGCTTGCAAAGCCTTTATTATTAGTGCTCATGGGTGAGAAGGAAGCCAAGGACAGAACTTGACTCTCAGGTCCCAGTTCAAAGTAGCATTCTAGCTCCTTTAAGCTATTTTGTGCTGCTAAAGGGACATGAAAACAGTTAGAGATTGGCACCCCAATCTCCCTAAAAATATTCCCTAGGTGGCGTAGAGGATGAGGGGAGGGCCAGAGCACAGATAGCTATTGTGAGCTGCTGGACAGTCCTTTAGAAACTGCTGTAGCCCAAGCATGAACTAGCAGCCTTTGGAGGGGCTCTTGTTTACACTAGGGGCCAAAAGACCCCCAGTAGCCTCAAAATGCTAAATAACCTTGGCCACACACAGTTGTGCCTCCTGAATAGCAAAACCCAGGCACTAAAAGCTTAAGAAAGTTATGAAGGTTGCCAGTTGGAAAACCTTTGTTTTATTTGTAGACTAAGTCATTTTGACAAATCAGTGAAAATGGGATCCCAGGAAGCTTTTATTAGAGTTGTTTTTCAGAACAGAATTATACTTTAAATTTAGCTATTCATATCAGAGGAAATATTTTCTAGTAAATAGACTTTTAAGTCTGTGAGTCCACCTCTTCAAGCTTTTGTTTTGTCAGGCTTGCCTACAGATGTATTATTCAGCATTTAATGTACACAAAAATAAGCCTAGTTTTCTTAGTACATTGCTTTTTTCTACAGACCTTAATGTGGTGAGTCGAATGCATCCCTTATGTAATGCTACTGATTTTCCCAAAGAGACAACAGGGATTTACCTGGGCCACAACTGATTCCTGAATATTGTGGCTTACTTTGCAACATCCCCTAAAAATTGACAGTGCAAGCTTCCTCATTCTTTAATGCTAAGACTTTGAATAAGAGATAAAATTAAGATGCAACAGTAACATAAGAGAAGATGTTAAGAATCTCAGAAATTAGAGATGAAAGTTTAGTGATTTAGTAATTTGGCCTTTCCCCCTGAAGATCAGGGCCACTCGCTATATTATGTTTTCTATTGACAGGGCATCTTGTGCAAAACTATCGCACAGTTTAATGAATCTCATTACTGAGAAAATTACCCTTTCCAGTGCCTGGGTAGGGCCTGAGAATCAGAATCTTTACAATTAGTTACATTTTGTTTTAGCTCATTGGGGATTTTTAAAAAAATCTTGGCTGAAGTCAATTACATAATTGGGTCCAGGTGCACATCTGATCTTATTGGGAGCTATAGATAGTAATTCCATTTATGATATTTTTGTTTAACTGCAGTACTGATCAGTTGAGAAATCTGAAATCTTATTAGCTAACTGCCTGGAAAGCTCACTGGGTGGGAGGATTTAAATCACTGGTATGTAACTGGTTTCTTTTATGCCAATTCTGAAGAGGGCAGCTTTCTGCCTGATATTTCTTTCAATTCTCTCTCTTCTTCCCTCACCCCTGATAAATTCAGTTATACCAGAGGCAATTTACATAGGCATACAAGGGCACTTCTTGATACATGCAGTTATAAGAGACAAAATACCACTGCACCAATTGCTGATCCCTATACTACACAGAATAATAAGTCTGGTAACAGGCTGCTGGCTCCCAGCATGCACCGGCATCCTAACTTCTGTTCCAAGGCTTGTGCCTTTAAGATTGGGAGGGCTGAGTGGAGTTATAGTCTCTAGAGAGGGTACATGATAGAGAAGGGTCAGTTAACTAAGCACTGTGTCATGTGACTGCCTGCTGAAAACCATATGAAAGATTTTTCCTATCTCAGTCTGCTAAAGATGATAGATGAGGAAAGATCCTGTAGCAAATTCCTCCCAGAATGGCTAACAGATTACCAGAAAGGCCTAGGGGAAAGACACTTGCTGTCCAACTGCTGGAAAGTGTGGCAGGCCTATTCTTCTCCAATGTTTGTACTATTTTGAGCTTTTTTTAAGAACATGAGCCCAGAAGAAAGGGACATGGACTCAGCAGTTTTGGAGAGCTTTATTTTATTTTCCTGGCTGGTGAGTTTGCCCACCAGCTTACAAAAGGTCCCTTTTTTAATTTTTATTTAATACACAGAAAGAAACCAACACCACACCATAATCCACCTTCATTTATTGTTTTAGTACCTGTTGCCTGAGAGTGCATTTAGACTGTCACCCCAGCACACTCCCTTCAGATTGTGATAGTTCAAGAAATAGGAGACATTTTTACCTTTAAATGCTTCTGTAGCACCTGGTGCGTGGTTCTTATCAGGGTGAAATTTCAGCGCTAGTTTCCGGTAAGCCTTTTTCAGGTCCTCATCAGAGGCCTCTCTGGTCACTCCTAGAATTTCATAGTAATCTTTACACTGCTTTACCCTAGAAGTTAAGAGAAGTGAGGTGACAAGGGCATTTAGTTTGAAGTACAGACACTTCTTACCTTTGTATGCGTCAACTTTTCAGCATTCCTAAATCACAGTTCTAGTTAATATTTTTCTCTGACCTTTGATCTCCGCAATTTTGATTCCTCAGTATAAACCAGTTTACTTCATACATTCATCTACCCTGTGCCTTTGTTACCAAGGAACCTACAGTCCTTAAAGAACAACAAATGAGTGAACCCAGTAAAATGACTGCGCCCTCCAGTGTCAAAAGGTCACTGTGCATAGGTGGGGAGGTAATTTAAGAAAAGGTTTGGATGAACTAGAAGACATCTCATCACGACTGAAAACTCAATAAATTCATGTTCTGGGGGCTGGTGAAGAGACGCTGAGTTCATGGTCTGAGAGCTCACAACTACAGAGACAGATAGCAGGAGTGGACCCTCAAACACTGGGACAGGATCTGGGGAAAAGATAGTTCTCTCAGGTTCAATTAATTCACAAACCAAACTGACTTCTGAAAGTCTGCTGAAGGTTTCCACAGGAAGGGGAAAAAAGCCTGTTCAGAGCAATCAGCCTGGGGGGCGGAGGGGCGGGGTGGGATTCATATTCTTGTTGTTCAGGGTACATTAGCAGTTTGCAAAGAATTCTTTCATTTCCTCCCAGCCTAGACAGTAAGAACTCAGAGCTAAAACACAATACAGGTCACAGAATGGACTCTTCTAAAACAATGAATTAAATAGCAAAAATAATCAGCTAAAGATGATGAGTGTTTCTGTACAATTCACACATACCACAACTTTAAGAAAGGTTTAGCAAGTGATTATGCATATGATTAGGTTCATGTCTGCTCTTAGCATTTACAGGGTGGGGAATAAAAACCTGTTTTCAAACAGTATACTGCACATGCCAGGTAAGCTTATTTCAGGCTGTCTGAGCAGTTTCTCTGTGCATACCACAACAGGTAAGTACAATAGGATGGGAAATGACCACATGATACCCCCCACCCCACTACCTAAGAGAGACTCAAAACTGCAATACCAGTGGGGCCTGATGAGCACTTGCAGGATTTATTTAATATTAATTATATTTTAAAATGTCTAGAATTTAAGCCTTACTGTACTAGGCACAGCAGAAAGATATATATGGGGGAAAATCTTATGCACACTACATCCTACTTCAGTCAAGGCTATTAAATCCCTTTAACACTTTTACGCTATAAGCCCATTAACAACTCTCCAGTTAACCAAAATGCTCAGATAAAGCAAAATCTGTCATTACAGCAACGCACATCACACTGTTTCTTCAGTTATTCACAAGTCTGTTTTTCTGAAAGCTTCAAATCTCTTTAAAACACCCTGACAAACAGACAGATACCATGCAATATAACCAACCACCACTGGTGTAGATCACTAATGTAACAGGACAACAAACTATTCTGCCGCATGAAAAATAAAGCAGTGTCTACTTACCTCTTAACTGCATCCACTTGATCTTGTGTGTAACCTTTGTTAATCTCCCCACCTGCTTCCCCATTTGCCGACGGGAAGTCTCCACTCATTTTCCTGAAGTGGGCTTTTGTGGACTCTCTGGATTTGGACTGGCCATTGGCTGATTGTTCATTCTTGGTGAGGGATTCGATCAGCACTAAAATTAAAACAATTGAAAAAGCAAAAAGTTTAGAGATAATCCAAATCACAGAAGCTGTATTGTCCCTTTAACATCTGTTAAGAAAGATCCTCCACTTGTCCTTCCCCGTATCAGAGATCTCATCTTTTTAGTCCAGGAATGCCAGTGTTCCCACTGTTTTCAACCATACGTAAGGGGGCACTGCTTACTGATTCCAGATACTACTGCTTCACTAGGGGAAAAATGCACAGCCTCCACAGTAATCCCAGGCCCTACCAGCTTGAGACAGAACAGTCGGGAAGTCACCTTGGCGTCCTGCAAGTACAAGACATTTATTTTCTCATTTTCACTTTCTTTTGCCTTTTCTTTAGAGACAATCCCATTTTTATTTTATCTTTAGGAAATAAACATTAACTTTTTACAGGATGGTACCCTGAGGAACAACTTCATCTCCATTCATTCAGCTCAGCTAACCTCTGCCTTTCAGTCCCACCGTGCTCAGTAAGTTACAATACAACATTGCTACCTACAAGGTTTAGAAAACAATCCCTTGGGACAGCAACAAAAAGAGGGAAAAATAAAACTTCCCCCTAAATTTACTGGCTTTGAGGGACACTGTAATGAGTCAAATCAGTAGCTGCTGAATACCTCCCCTTGTGCATGGACACTGACAGCACTCAGCAATGGTGGTGGAGCCGTAGCTATAAAGTCTTAACAACGTCAGATCCGTTGCAGAATGTATTGGACAAGAACTTCTGTCTGTGTCTCATTTATTTGCAGGAGGCAGAGAAGCTGGGAAGAGCCTTTTTTTCCAATTTGACATAGAGAAGATTTCAAAAAGTTCTTGAGTGGGATGTGCAAGTATTTTCTGTATACTGGTCTAAAGCTCTTCTACTTCAAAACCTCTTCTTCTCTCCGCAGGACTCCATGCTATGACTACCAACTTTCCAAATGAGCTGTACTAGACATGATAATTTATAGACTGTATCTCAACAACACAGCTCCATAACTGGCCAGAACAAGATGCTGAAAATCACAGTGCTTTGGAAGCATAAAAACAACACTTGAATTCACTGTGCCATTTGATTTTGCAACAGTCACCTTTTTGCAAAATTTCTTTTTACTAAATTTTACAAACTCTTCAAGCCTGTAGTTTCTGTATTTCAGAACACTTATCTCTATTGTATACAAAATATACACACTTAATACAGCTAGAAATGGAAAATAGTATTTACAGAGGTATCAGAAACTTGAAGAGTTTGCAATCCTTTATCCAGAATCTATACCAGAGAAGGACATTCCACCCACTGCTGTGCCCAAGAGTCTACCTGAATGCACATTTAAGACCTTCTACTGCTGGGATATTGCATTATTTACGTAACAGCAAACAATGTACGCAAGCTGGCAACTGAACCAAGATATCATATCTGCTACACAAAGTTTGTGTTTGGGCAAGAAGAAACAGCTCAATAATCCTACAGCCAATAAAGAGAATCACTACAGAATGAAGGATAAAAAGCAAAGAACGCTGAAGACCAACTATCTTGCTGAATTGCCTGTTGAGCTTCTAGACCTTAAAATAGTTCTTCTTTCAGGAAACTTTGTTAAATAGGTTTGGCTGTTGCAAAACTCCTCAGAGGCATAGATTATAGTTTACAGGCTGCTTCTTTTGACCTTGTCGGTGACACCAGAGAGCGTGCCTCATTCTCTCTCATTGGAAATTAAATACAGAAAATCTCAGATCAGGCAGTCATTCTCTCTATAAAAAGAGCATCGTTTCTTATATTGTATTTTCAGGTATGGTGTTCAGTCTAGTGTTTAAAGTCCCAAGCAAGAGGACTACCAAATTTCCTTGGGAAAACTATTCCAGTCTAATAGACCTCTTTGTGAAGAAACTTCTCCACCCATTTCGTCTAAATTCTCTTTCAACATCATCCCATGGTTCTTCCATGTAGAATTCTACTTAACATTAAATTTCTCTTCCTCCTTAGTATTTACACTACTCAAATATTTGTAGATCTATGGTCCCCTGCTACTCCTGAGCTAAACTATATATATTTAGCTCTTTAAATCTGGCCTCAAAAGGTAGTCCCTCCATCCATCCCCATTTTTTGTTGTTCTCTGAATTCCCTCATCAATATATTTCCAGTAACTTGCTTCCAAAGCTGAATGTTAAATTCCAGCTTCAGCTGCTGCAGGGTTGCAGTAGCTGTTACCCATCTGGTCTGTAACATGGCTTCTTTGTATGCACATCCCAAAAATCATAATAGCCTTTCATGAAGCCATAGCAGATTGCAAATCCACATCCAACTTGCTGTCTATTATTATTCCTATAGTTCTGCCAGTATTACTTCCCAGTTTTCTCCCTCCCAAAAGCATGTTTCAGATTACCCTTCCTCAAACAAATTACCATATATACTCGGGTATACGCTGATTCAGGAACAAGCCAACCCCCCAATTCTGAGCCCAAAAAAGAAGCTAAAATTGGTGACCCAGGTATAAGCCGAGGTCCCCTTTTGGCCTTGGCCCCTAACCCCCCCCCACCCACTGCTGCTGGCTTCCTCTAGAGTTTCTGACAGCTTCCCACCCCAAAATCTCTGCTGCTGCTTTTCCCTTGCCCCCCTGTTGTCCGTTCCTCACCGCTGCTGCCCCCGGCTCTGCCCTTTCCTCACTGCTACCCCCCTGCTCATTTCTCAGTTTCCTGCTGCTGCCCCCCTGCTCCTCCTGCTGCCCCCAGCTGCCCCCTGCTCTGCCCCTCCTACTGCCCCCCTCCCTGCCACCCCCTCCTCCACCCTTCCCTCACTGCTACCTGCTGCTGCCCCCCTGCTCCTCCTGCTGCCCCCTTCTCTGCCCCTTCCCCACTGCAGCCCCCCTACTCCCTTCTCAGTGCCCTGCTGCTGCTTCCCTGTTCCCCAACACCCTTTCCACCCCTTTCCCCGTCACCCCCCAACCCCTGCTGCCGCTCTTCCCAGCCTGCCAGGCCCCACCCCCAAATCCCCGGTCCCTGTTGCTGCTTCCCTGGGCTCCCCAAAAACCCTGGGTCCTCCTGCCGCTTTCCCCGGACTCCCCGAACCCCTGAAACGCCCGAGCCCTGCCGCCCCTTCCCTGGTCTCCCTGAACCCTCCCCCAAAACCCTCCCGGCCGTCCCATCACTTTCCCCAACTCCCTGACCCCCTCCCCAACCTCTGGCCCCTGCCGCCCCCTTACTTGGCTGCTCCAGACGCCGGGGTCCCTTCCTTCCTCCAGCCCCAGCCCCCGCGGACTGCCCAAGATGGCCACCCAGCAACGCTGGGGCTCTGCCCTGCCATATGGTCAGGGAAACTGCTGGCTGGGGCTGTCTACCGTATTCCCTCGAGTATAAGCCGAGAGCCTGTTTTGAAGCCAATTTTCAGGCACAAAATTCTTGGCTTATACGCAATGATATACGGTATCTTACATCCCCTCTCCTCCATTAAGTAGTTATATCAAAGTCAACTAAGAGTCATAAAACTATCACAATCCACTGAAACTTTGTATGTGCTAAGGCTTCCATCGCTGAGGGTGATTTTTTGAAAAGTTCTTTGCTGTAGACATTAATTTATATAGTGATGGCACCTAGAGAAAGTCAGAATCTGAACTATATAGGAGCTTATTATTGTTATAACTGGACTAGGCGCTGAAGCCCAGTGGTCTACGCAAATGACCTTTAGATCTTTGCCAGCACTGATTTCACTAACAGGCTGTAAATGAGATTTTCAGGCATCAGATTAACCATATAAAGTCAAAAATAACAACATGTAATTGCAGACACTTCATGACTTCTCCACAGGAGCAAGCTATTCAGCTCATCATTGAATGTAAAGAAATAGATCCTGCCCCAAAGAGCTTACACTCAGATATAGGCTGCAGCAAGGTGAGACACATAATGGTAGAATGGTCATGGTTATGGTAGGAATGAATAAACGGCACATTTGAAAAAAAATTCTCTTTTTTCCAACCATCCTTGGACTCTAATCTGCCCATTTCCACTGACCCATCCTTTATTCCATATTAAATAAGCCCTCCTCCTACTCTGCCCTATCCAAGCCACATATTTAGGCCTGGTATGACTGCTCCAGATGCAGGTAAGGATCCCCATGCATTAGGAGCAAACTGGGATTTATTTGCCCTTCAGCATCTATTTTCCTGATCAGCACCCATAGCAAAACTCTTCAGAAAAGCCAAGGCATCTCTAACAGTAATCTGTTCTTGCTGGAACAGAACTTCCCAGTCTCTCAGATGAGTTTTGCTACAAAAAGATTAAACATTTTCATGGGTAATTAGATAAGAGAGGTTAAATACCAATTGTAATGCAAAATCACATCACAAATGTAACAAGCCTATTCACCAGGTCTGCAGTTGCAAGGAGGAGGCCACACAGAACCAGAGAGAGGGATACAATCAGCATAGGGCTCCCCACTTGGAAAGAGCATTCCCAAAACAAATGTCCCCTGTGCCCCAAAACCAAAAAACAAACAAAACAGTTGAAAAATCAAACCAATTTTAGTTGTTTAGGAAGAAAATGTTGAGCAAGAATTCACACAAATGACAATAAAAGCTTATCAATAAAAGAATTGCTTTCCTCTTATTTTTGACAATTCACTTCCTGGTCCCTTTTGCTAAATATCAAAGGCACGTGTTTACTATTTATTTCAAAAGCTTACATGGCGACACATCTGGGATGCTGCATGGCTCAAAAAAGCTAAACAAAACCAGTTCAATGGGCCAGACAAATGCTCACAAAATAAAGCAGGGAAGAAGAGCTGTTTACAAAAACAAAAAAACCCTAACAAAAATGTAGAAATGAGCTGATCAGACTGTGCAGAGAATCCTAAAGATAGCTATAAAGGGACTCTATTGGACACGCTCAAGGAGGGAATTTTGTAACTTCGGTCTCTGAACCAAGAAGATTCGGTCTCCAGCTCAGCGAATGGAATGCAAGGATGACAGCAAAGGCAATAACATCAGTTCCAACTTCCCCAGAGAGATGTAACGGGACAAACCACCACTGGTTTGTAGCACCCTCAGGCCTAGATCATGGAGGACGCTATATAATCTCTTCACAGCACAAACTGGAGAAGGCAAGCAGGGACAGACTGTGTTCTCCCAATTGGCCAGGCTTCTTGTTATTCGTGTAGTGATATCATAATGCAGAATGCATCATCAGTCATCCTCATGCTCACAACATCACGAACACAGGAAGGTGCCCTCACACCCAAAAGGGAGGCCAGGAGAAAGAAAGCAATGGGAGTTTGGAAAGTTAATAGCAAAATACAGACCTTGTGATTAATTACTTTTATCCTATCTTCTCCCAGCATGCAAATCCCTCTCTGCGACTCTGAAAACCCACCCTGGCCAGTTAAATAACTGAGATGTTACTAATAACTTGTTCCTCATGAATAATAAGGAAGGCAATGTCTACATTGCAAAGCTTAGTACAGACTTCTTTAGTTTGAATTAACCTGTTTCTGGTTAGTTTGAACTAACCCAAGGTTAGTTCAAACTAACTGTGGCTTTTCAGTTCGAACTAGCTGTGTTGACTAGTTTGAACTTACTTTTTAGTTCAAACTACTCAGCATGACTAGTTTGAACTAATGGTTTAGCTAAGCCATTAGTCCGGTTCTACATCATGCTAGTTCGAACTAAGCGCTTAGTCCGGACTAACCATTCAAGCTTATCAGTTCAGACTAAGCTTTGCTTAGTTCGGACTAAGAAATTTCTTAGTTTGAACTAGACCAGTGGTTCCCAGCCTTTTCTCTGCCGTGGCACACCTTGATACCTTCAAATTTTTCAAGGCACACCACCATTAAAAAACTCATGAATATTCAAATTAATTAACATTTCTTATGAATATTCATGAGCCATGCCACAGTGTTTCGGAAATGTTCCTATGTGGGGTAGCAGAGCAGGGGTGGCAAAACATGGGAGGTCAGGAGCTGTGTGCAGTGGCAGGAGTGAGTGTAGGGAGCAAAGCAGGGCAGGGATGGCAAAAGAGGACAAGGGCAGCCATGTGGGGAACAGCACAAGGGTGGCAAGAGAGGAGAGAGGAAGGGAGAAGAAGAGTGGCTTTGTCGGGGACAGGGAGGAACCTGTGGAGTGGGAAGGTAGGGCAGGGGAGCACGGCACAGCACCCACTTCCCCTTTCTCCACAGTGGCTCCCTGCCACCCAGGGCAAATCCTCACCCCACTGCTGCTCCCTCCCACCCCAGTGGGTCCCATCCTCTCCACCCCCAGGCCCCGCTGCCTGTGATGGACCCTCCCATCACTGCAGGGCCCAGAACTAGGCCTCCAGCCCCCAGTTACATGCCCCCCACAGCCACCCCATCCTCCAGCTACACATCCCCCCAACCAAATAGCCACCCCACAACCCCAGCTACACACCCTCTGCTACACATCCACTCCCACCCACCTCTGCTACACACACCCCCCTGCCATACACAATCCCCAGCAGCCCTCCCTCCCAAAGCCTTTACCTGGGCTGTTTTCAGGCTGCCTGACTCAAGTTGCTCCACCCTGCAGGAGGAGATTCGCACACTCCCAGCCTCCTGCCCCTCTCTGCTGGCTGAGCCTAAAATGGAGCCACTAAAACACTGCGTTTGGGCTGCTCCTGCTATTTTTAGGGGGACTGCTGGAACACCACATTCCAGTGCCTTCCTGTATTTTTAGGAGGGCCAGAAGGCTGCCTGCCTAAAAACAGGGGGTCCCAGAACTGTGTTTCAGTGCCCTCCACCTTACTTTAACCCCTGCCTTTTCCCAGCTCTGCACAGTCCATGTGGCTGGGCTGAGCAGGGAAGGAATTTTAACTCCAGCTCTTGGGGATGCTCGCGGCACGCTTTGGGTGTTGCTGTGGCACACTAGTGTGCCCCAGCACACTGGTTGGGAACCACTGAACTAGACAAAGCCTAGTGTAGACCCAGACTAAATTAGTCTGGACTAAGCTTGCTTAGTTTGGACTAACTGGCTAATGTAGACATAGCCTAAGAGATTACTAATTTTTGCATTAGCGGAAGCAGCCTTTGTTATAATGACCAGAGATTTCAATTTTTTTCCAGCAGCATTTTCCAGTTCTCCTGTACTTTCTAGCCCCTTTTCCAAGTTTGACATTTGCTATAAAAACCATAATTTTTGGGGAAAAAATGGACAATTTCCTATTGAAAATGTCTGAATGTAACTCTAAGAAAACAGAATAACGATGGAGTGTACTTCCTTAGCACCTTTCATTCAAGTACTTCCAAGCTTTCTATAAACACCAAGGGCACGTTTTCACTGCCGAGCTAAATTGGCACTGCTGCCATTGATGCTGTGGCACTGATTTAGCAAGTTCTAGTAAAGATGCAGTAAATTAATGGGAGATCATTTTCCCACCAACATCTGAAATTCCCAGGAACAAGAGGAAGAAGCTATAGTTTTGTGGGAGAACATCTCCCTTAGTGTAGTGTGGACACTGCTGCAAGTCAATCTAAAATACGTTAACTTAAGTTTCAACTCAACTACCATTACTTAGATCAACATAGAAGTAACTTAATTAGAATTACTTAGATCAACTTTCAGCGTTCATATAGATCAAGGTCTAAGTCATACATAATCTCTGTGAAATAAGTGTACAGTCCTGGTTTACAGATAGGGAAGCTGAGGTAGAAAAAAGGCAAACATCTTGTTCAGTATCATTCACAATGAGCCAGTGAAAGGGCCAGAAATACAATCCAGTAGTTCTCATACCAGACTCTAACCACTACATGCCACTGTCTCTTAAGTAGTCTATGACATCTCAGGCCATGTCTGTGCTACAGGCATTACAATGCCATATAGGGCATATTCTTTCAACATTAACAGAAGGGGTTTTTCCCCATTGACATAGGTAATCCACCTCCATGACCAATGGTAAATCACAGATTAGTCAGTCTTAACCAGTGATGGCCAAACTTATGGAACTCAAGAGCCACACAACTTGATTATTAAACCTTCAAGAGCTGCACTGAGGCATATAGCCATATACTTTCACCTGCTCCAAAATTAGTAAGTTTAAAATTCATTGCATGCTTTAATTTTATTGTAAAAAGAGGGCAAATATTGATCCTACTAATGTCAGATTCTACTAATCACTTATGATTACCATGAAAACTAGGCATACAGTAAAAACTTAGCTGTTGCTCGATGTAGAAGACTGCAGGCTAGTGGTGAGTTTTTTAAAATCTGGGCAGTAACTTGCCAATGCAGTACATAAAAGGTCTCTCAGGTGCTGATGTGTAAGTATTCCACAATGTTTTGATTTCACAAATTTCATTGTGGAATACAGTACTTCACAGCAGGTTGTGATAAAAATTAAAAGTAATCTACATTCAGTTTTAAACAATCTATTTTCTTCTTTGTATTTTTGTTTCTTATTATTTGATGTCATGTTCAGAAGGAACTGTAAAACATGATTTTATTTTAACAAGTAAACTGCATTAGGGCCTACAAGAAAATTTAAACATGCCACGCATCTCCCCGCCTTCCCCGACCATGCTATCACTTCCCCACCATCTCCAACCATGCCACCACTTCCCAGCACCGTCCCCAACCACATTGCCACTTCTCAGCACTGTCCCTGACCATGCCGCTGCCTGTCCCCACCATGCTCTTCTGCAAGCTGCACTTTTCCCTGTGTCTCGCGAGCTGTGGTTTGGCCACGCCTGGTCTTAACTGTGGCCCCTATGAATTTTTCACACCTCTGAATAATGTAGCTAGGTTCATCTAAATTTTATGTGTAGACTAGGGTCAGTCTCCCTCATCAATTAAGGATCACCCTTAGATGTAGGAGAGCATGTAATTAGGGTGAAATGGGACCGCTTTGAGCTATCAAAGGCACAAGGACACTTGTAGGGGAAAAATATGAAGGCTCTGTTTGCTGCTGTGTTTCAGTACTTCTAGGGATAGATATATACAGCAGTTGGGAAGCACAACTCTAAGCTCAGGTAGACATACACACTAGCTCCGCTCAAGCTAAAAAGGCCAAGCTACTGTGGCAGCATGGGTAGCTGCCCAGGTACAACTCCATGTGAGGTCCTACAGACATATATGGGTAGCTGTGGCTGCACTCCTATTTACAGTGCATTAGCTCAAATGTGGATGTCTACTTGAGCTAGGAATCACACCTTCCAGATTCAGTGGGAAACAAGTATGAAACCAGAAGGGACAGAAAGTCTTGTTTTAGTGTGTGTTAGACCTAATAATTTACTCCATCCAGCTATGCATGAAAGGCCTGATAACGCACGCATTGAACCCCAGTTTATCTATGTAGATATGCTGATTATGAAACAGGCAGCGATGATGCAAGTCTTCCTCCTGCGCCACATTAAGGCTCTCAGCACTGAACTTATTCAGTCATACTCCAGATGTAATTATGACTCTAACAAGGGGAAGGTGCAGGGAATACTTTATCAATCATTTCTTTCAAGACTCTGCTTCTGTTCTAGTCAGCTACTTTCATGGCATTGGGGAGTACTGAAAATGAGCTCCCTGAAGACCACAAAACCTCCACAGGAGAGAAGGGAATGGAACAGTGACAGAACAGGTAGATTTTTAAAAGGTCAAGGGGAAGGGATTGTTCTGAGTTGCTTAAAAAAATAAGACTAGACAAGTCTTTCAACCTGGCAGTGCTGCCTCCATTCAAAAAGCACTGTTTACAAGTCTCTAGCATGGCAAGCTAAGTGCAATTCTGGTCTTATATATGCAGGGAATTTAGTGACAATAGGTAGGGCATGAATTTAAAACACAATAGCTGTTCTACACTAACTCCCCCTGCGTGGACATACTTAGGCACTTAAAGTGTCGTTTGTGGATATGGTTAACTCACTCCCGAAGCAGACACACAAGGAGCTAATGTGGAATGGCTATTCACCAATAGCTTTTCTGTACTACATATGCCAGGCTTTTTCCCCCATGTAAAAAGTTGTAAAAGCAGAAGGAACAAAATCCCTGAAATATCTGTCAGTGATAGGAAGAACCTACATGGGACAGAACTTCACAGTGTTTGTGTTCTTACTTCCTGCAATTATTTAACACTACAGCCTATTTCTGAAGCAATGGAGAACAGTCAATTCCTGACTGAAGCTTCTGTGTAACATGACACCATTTCTGCTCTCTTTCCTTTCTTTCAGTTTTTCCATCCGTACTTTTCCAAGAAGTGTTTAATTATTTTAATCCTGAATTTTCAGATGAGACCTTGATAAGAAACAACCCTAGACCATCTATTTTGCCAAAGACCACCACCAAACTACAGCCTCAAAATGTACTGCTACATGCAATCTGCTTAACAAACAAGGAGTCTGGTGATACTTAAAGACTAACAAATTTATTTATCACATGAGCTTTCATGGGAAAAAATACCACATCACTATAAATTTCACAGGCACAATTTCAATCACAAGCTTATCACAGTTCTTCTACCTCACTGCATTAACTGTTCTGCAGAAGCGCTATATGCCTATTCACTGTTCAGAAATGGACTAACCTCAAGAACCTAACAATTTTCCTAATGAAGGCCTTTCTATTGCTTGGTATATCAGCACATACCAGTGAACCAACTCACTGGGGATGACATTTACATATGAGGACTGTGGCCTATTTCTACATTTACACCTCACTCTGTCAAATATCACCTGTTTTACCCCAAAAGATCTATGTTTGCAAACCTGGTGTTATTTTACTATCCAACTTTCAAAGCAGTGTACACCTTTTGTAGGTCCATCGGAAACCCCCCTTTACAGAACACTTTACACAGGAAAGGTCCCCGTAGCACACTCTGTTTCCTCCTCTACTGCTGACTGTGAGAAGTCCAGTTTGGGTAGGGTTACCAGATACCAAAGCATGGAAAGGAGAACAGGGAAGTACAAAAAGGAGGACACTGGAAGACACATGGAGAAATGTAGTATTAATGTCACATTCTTCTGTTTTTAGGAGGCCCTGGAAGGCTTCCCCCTAAAACTAGGGTGTTCCGGGACATTCCAGCATACTTTAACCCCCGTAAGTAAAAAGCCAGACAAAATCATGTATTTTTAAAATGCCTGCTGGATGTTGAACATCCAACCCTATGATTTTGTTCTATTCTAATGTAAAAAGGAGAACATGTCCTCCTTTTGCCTGACATCTGGCAACCCTAAGTTTGAGTCTGTCACACCTTTGACAGCTGCAGGACACTGCCCCTTTAAACATAACCGTGTGCCAAATACTACGTGCAGGAAACATGCCCTGAAATTGGGATCAGCTGCCCCTGAGCCTGGGTGTAAAAAAAGCCCAGGGCAGCAACAGCTCCGTTCCCCCCCCCCCCCCAAACAAACCCCTGGCTCGGAGGCTGGGTGAGGGGTGCTGGAGGGGCTGAGGTGGGGGTGCAGTATTCTCCCCAGGGCTTGAAATGTTGGGGTGACACGGGTACCAGCTGATTCCGGGCCGTGGAGGGGTGTGAGGGAAATCCCGGGAGGGGCCAGTCCATCGAAGGAGGCGTGGGGGAGGGGAAGGGAGGCGCGAGGGGACACACAAGGGGCCCTGCCCGGGGTCCGCGTCTATTACCCCCAGCTCTGACAGCGCGATGCCCTCTGGGAGCTGTAGTCCCTCGGCCCCGCCGTGCCGGGTTCCGCCCCGTCCCAGAGCAGGGGGGTCTCTCGCTCCTCCCCCGCTGCCGCCCCCCATTGGCGCACGGCGCTCCCGACCTCTCGACCCCCGCGAGGGGCTCGCGCTGGGAGGCCCCGACCCGTCCCTCCAGCAAAGCGAGGACTCCATGTCCCATGCTGCCCCGCGCGCCGGAGCTCGCTGCGCAGGCGCCGTGCGGGTGAGAGGTCAAGCAGCGCCGCAGGCCCCGGCTCCCCCTCGCCCCGGCCCCCGCTCACCGCGGACCCGCTGGGAGGGGTACAGGCGCTGGGCCTTCTCCAGGAAGCGGAGCGCCTTGTCGCGCTGGCCGGCCTTGATGGCGGCCGTGGCGATGGCAATACAGCGCTCCGCCTCGTCCCTGTTGGACTCCATGGCAGCGACAGTGGACGAGACGGGAGCAGCAGCGGCGCGCGGGGATGACGTCACCCCCCGCGTGCGCGGCGGCCCCCTGCCGGATACTCTGGGAGCGACCGGAGACGAAGAGCGGCCGCGCTGCCGTATTGGCAGGAGTAACTGCGGAGCTACCGTATTGCTTGGTGGATCAGCGCAGCAAGTGTAAGCCAGGCCACACTCCTGCTGTAGTAGGCGCTGTGGCATGGTTCCCAACCTTTTCTCTGTCATGGCTAGGGTTACCAGAGGTCACCCTCCTTTTTACCTTCACCTCCTCCATCTGGCAGGCATTTTAAAAATACATGATTTTGTCTGGCTTTTTACTGACAGGGGGTTGAAGTATTCTGGAATGCCCCGAAACACTCTATTTTGAGGGGGAACCGTTCCAGGGCCCACTAAAAACAGAAGAATGTTACATTAATACTGCATTTTCCCCATGTCTCCTCCTCTTCGTGTTTCCCTGACTTCCTTTCCAGGCTTTGGTATCTGGTAACCCTAGTCTTGGCACAGCTTGCTACCAGTAATTAATTTGAGGCACACCACCATATAGTTTCCAAATGAACTCATGAATATTCAGGAGCCAATGAGCCAATCCAGAGCTCTTTTGAGTGGTTTTTCAAAAAAATTTGTGGCACACCGGTTGGGAACCACTGCACTGTGGCAGAGAAACAAACGTACAGGTCTATCACCAACATCTAGGGGAGGCTGAGTCAAGAACAGGCTGTTGGGCCTCAGCCGCTGTATGCATTCTTGCAGGACCCCAGCCATATCCTTCCTTGCCCTGCTTTGGTCCCTATGTACCTCTGGCAGCTGCAGAAGAGGAGAGTCACAATAAACATTCTTGGCAAACCTTAACTCTGGTTTTGTCAACATCTGTTAGCCACTGGTGACACTAGTTCTGTGGCTACCCTTGCTGTGCAAGGCTCAGGGGCCATGGACTGAGCACCATTCTGTTATTGAGGCTGGTGACGAGAGAGGTGTACGCACATACACGCAAGACTTCACAACATGTTATTGGCATGCAGACCCTGCTGGCATGCTGTAGTTTGCATTGTGCTGGACACTATCACTGGCTTCTGTGGAGCAGTGGTTCCGAAAATATTCTCTGCCATGGCACACCTTGCTACTTTTAATTAATTTGAGGCATGGCACCTTATACTTTCCAAACAAACTCATGAATATTAATGAGCTAATGAGCCAATCCAGAACTCTTTGGGTAATTTTTCAAAAAATTTTGTGGCACACCTCTGTGCCATGGCACACTGGTTAGGAAACACTGCAGGTGCAGAGACTGGCCTAAGATCCATGCAGCAAGGAACACATAGGTCAACCCAACCATCCTGAGTCCCATTGGCAGTGCTAATGGCTGAACATCACCTAACACGGTACAGGTCAGGCTAAATGCAATCATATTTTTCTAAATTTCCAGAGAAGTAGCCTTGTTAGTCTGTGTACAGCAAAAACAACAGGGGTCCTGTGGCACCTTAAAGACTAACAGATTTCTTTGGGCACAAGCTTTCATGGACTTCAACCCACTTCATTAGGTGCATCTGACAAAGTGGGTTGGAGCCTATGAAAGCTTATGACCAAAGAAATTTGTTAGTCTTCAAGGTGCCACAGGGCTCTTATTATATTTTTCTAAAATAACTGTTTTGCTCTTCCTCTTGCCCTCAATAAGAAAAAGGCAATGCAGAAAAGCTTCCAAAGAAGTCCATTAGCTGTTTTCTACTGTTCCTTAAAATGTTGCTGTGCATCAGTTTGTAAACAACAGTCTAATTAATCTCAACCATAGTCCTGGCTTGCCTATCACCTGCTCTCCATTCTTTTATATACACCCAGATTTACTGGCCTACTGTTATTAATTAGCACAAGTGAAATGTCTTGTTCTAAATACCGTCTCATGGGTCATGACATTGAGTTCAGACCCTTCCACCATATTTGAAAGTCAGGTCCCTCAAACATGCTTAATTTAAATTAATAGGACTACTCACATACGTAAAGTTAAGCAAGTGCATTTGCACTTGCACAATCAGAACCATAAAAGACATTCTCTTTTTGTTTTGCTGTATGCTATCACCCTACCTCCTAAAAACTGAGGACTCAGTTCAGCTAACATTTGGCATCATACTGTTCCTAGTGAAGTGTACTGAAAAGGCATGAAGATGAGAAAATATTTATCACTGTTGCAGAATTTAATCCCAGCTGCTGGTGAGACACATCAGCATTGACAGACAGGTCAGCTAGGAGAAAGAAAATCCTCATTTCAAACCAAAGGTGCCAAGTGTTTTCATGTGAACTGATGGCCATGTCAAGTGTAACCCCCAGAGCCAGGGCATCCCCTTCAAGTGATCAATAACAGTCTTGCTGGACTTTAACTGGGCAAGGGCTGCTAAAGTTAAATATGTGCATAAAGTGAGATGCATATGCTGGAGTGTAAGACTGCTAAGTGCAAAAAGGCTGAAGTTAGATGAGGACTTAAGGAGAAGGGTAATTGTGGCATAGGTACAAGAGACAAAATGGAAAAGTTACAAAGCCATGATGCTGGTGGAGGGTTACAAAATCTACTACTTTTAGGGCATTTAACACCCCCAAAATGTGTTGGATTTGTTCTGGATGAAACCATGCAGAGGCATGTGACAGAGGTTCCCGGAAGACTGGACAAACTGATGAGGTTAAATTGTGTTGGCAAGAGATAACTAGCTACATAGTGAATAGTTAAAAAACACAGGAAAGGATCAAAAGGTAAATTTTTTTTATGAATTATTATGCCTTACTGGAGACATACCATCCATGGAGAAGACAAGTATCAGAGCTGATTTAAATGCATGTTTAACTTTGAAGATGGGATCTAAAACAGTCCACAGAGGGTATGGCATTGGAATCAGAAATTTTGAGGGGGAAAAATGGTCCTACAAACTTGTAAGGCACTGGGCTATCTGGTGCAAACAACACATGGGCAGAAGAGGAGAGGCATTCTCATAACTTATGCCAGTGGAAGATAAGTCCCAAATTGATTTCCTCTTAATAAGAGAAAGAGAGATCATGAATAATTATTTGTAAGATAATACCCAGTAAGTACACTGTAAGACAGCACAGGCTTCCCCTTATGGACTTAAGAATGCAGAGATTTCAGAAACCTTGAACACTGGGAAAGCATAAGTGGTGGAAGACTTTTAATCAAGGAGTAATGCACAGACTTTCTGATTACCCAGAGTTGTGTAGAAAATGGCTAGTTCAAATTAAAGTACACTTTGCTGGAAATGGTACATGAAATCTTAGAAATGATGAAACCATGACTGCAAAGGGTAGGAAGTGGGGAAGCTTGGTGCTGGAACCCTCAGATTAAAGAATTTGTTAAGGGGGGGGGGGAAGACAGGTAAATGGTTTCAGCAGTGTTAAGATGGTGACATGGAGGTTAAAAAAGGCCAAAAGAACTGTTGTGACAGCTAAAAAGTATGGTCTGTGTCAAGCTGTAGAACCAACTGGGAGGATATGAGGGAGATAAGACCATCTATAGATTCACCAAGACGAGAGGAAAAACTGTGAAGGATGTTGGTTATGTTAGAAATGAATGCATTCTGTTGCAAACAAATGAATCAGTCAACAGTTTGTAATGAGTATTTTGGAAGAGTGATGAAAGAGCAGAACCCAGTGGAGGAATTGAGAACATGCATGCCAGATCATGCTGTGAACAGATTACATACAGGAGGAAAAACTTGCAGACTTTACTGAGGAAAAGAAAACACCTGGGTCAGATGAAGTACCACCAGTGGATGTGTAGGAGTCTTTGAGAATAAATGGTATCAAGTTTTTTTTTTTTTTGATTATGTTCTTAAGAAAGGACAAATGAGGGATGAAAGTTCTACAAGTTAATTCCTGGAATTTTTCTCTTCCCAGCCATCAAGAGTCATGTAAGATATAACTACACATGGGCCTGCCATTCTTTCTGGATATTCAGGTAAGTCAGCCTTTGTCTTTGTGCTTGATGTGATCATGGGGCCCATCAGATGGAATTAGAACTCACTATGTGACAGTTGCCTTTTACTTAACCTATACCTAGTCTGCAGATGTGGTCTCTTAAACTTTACATTGGCCAATATTATGGCACAGACTGTTGCAATATGATATCTGTAGAAAATTGTAATGTTCAGAATTCTGATACTTGGAAAATAATGTTACTCCAGTTCACAAGTTCCCAGACATATCTGCTTTTCAGAAAAAAACACTTGAATTTTGTGGCCGAATGGGATAACATTTCCAATCTCTGTTTGCTGGTCTGTGCTTCTGAATGAGGTTGTTAGTTGAGTAAAGGCCTGCATCTGTGTCTACATTAATTATAGGTGCAAAATTGGGCTTGCATAACTGGAGACCAAGCTAAAATGCTTTTAAAAATTAGGCCCTTGATATCTAATTAGATGAACAAAGAGCACTGTAGAAAAACTAACAGATACTTATACAAGCATTAAATATTGCAAATTGCTGAACATACATTTTACAATGTAATTTTAAATGTAGCTTGTAGTACACAAACATCACAAGAGCGTATACTGTGTCAGGCTACATTTTTCTTGTTTCTTTAAGGCCTGATTTTCAGAAGTACTGGAAACATGATGTTGCTCCTGTTGACTTCAATTGGAGCAGTGGATGTTCAGTACCTTGGAAATGGAAGAGTCAGACTTTACTTTCATTCCATTGCTTCCACTTTCTAGAAGACATGTTTAATCATTCTGTTTTCTGTCATGTAGTCGGGCAAAGTATGTATGGAGTTAATGATGATCCCTTTGCTTCTTGGCAGCAGGGGTTTGCTTATGGAACATAAAGATGGAGTTCCTGGGTCAGGAGCTTCAGTTCCTGGCCTCTTCTCCTAAAGGTCTCAGAAAGTTAAGCAGTTTAAGTTAGGGGATGTTGACACCTGAATAGATGTGAAAATCTACCCCCCACTTCTTAGGTTAAGGATCTCTCTAGTCATCCATACTATGTGTTTACTCACACTTGCTTTTTCCCTCCCTTTCAGATGTACACAATGTAAACAACAATTGTATATTCCGTTTTAAACCACTTCACTGGATTATCTGAATGCATGCATCCTAGGGTTGCCCCAGCAATACGTTTGGCCAGTGTTCTGCAGGGGCCACCGTTAGGTGTATGCTATGTTCTGTCTCTGGGGCCATATAAACACTAGTTTATTTTCTGAAACTACCACCAAAAGAGCCAAGTGGTGCCAATTGTGGTGTTGCTGGTTATATAGCATGGTGAGGGATTGAAACACCCTTGTCCTTCCCTGTATGCTCAGGACCACAACCCCACTAGTGACTTCACCTCCTTTGAGGCCAGAGTTCCAGTCTTCTGAAGGCACCCATCTGATTATTCCTCGTGGAAGTGGGTTCACATCTAATACAAGTCAGTTTACATTTCCTGGGATAGTAAACAGGGGAAGATGAAATGTGCTGTTGCCAGATCTGGAAAAGCTACTTGTGCTTTTTAATTAGCTGCAAAGACTTCAATTAGATTAGGAAAAAAGAAGGAAAAAAATAACAAAAAAATTGAGTTCACACAGAACGTAGTTACTTATTTACAAACTATATCCACCTCATTTCCTTCTTGAGTTCAGTCTCTAAAACAGTTCCAGATGAATAGGACAGTGACCTGCTGAGTCCTTTGAACTCCAGTAGGAATCATATAAAGTCACCACTTCTCTAAAAGCTCCATACCCTATACTAGATGTGGCCAAACTGTGGCTTGGGAGCCACATGTGGCTCTTGAATGAAAAAATGTGGCTCCCGGAACAACGTCAGCCAATCAATTTAGGAAAGCAGCCCCACCCTAGGAGTTCAGAAGGGGGTCAGACAGTGGGAAGTAGCATGGCATGGTTGGGGATGGCGGGGAGAAGTGCGGCATGGTCGGGATTTTAAAAAACTTGCCACTGGCCTGCAGTCCTTTACATCGAGCAGCAGCTAAGTTTTTATTGTATAGAGCAGCTTTTCATGGTAACCTTAAGTAATTATTAGAATCTGACTTTAGTAGGATCGATATTTGTCCTCTTTTTATGATAAAGTGTGCAATGAATTTTAAACTTAGTAATTTTGGAGTAGGTAAAAGTATATGGCTATAGGCCTCAGTGGGCTCTCAAAGGTTTAATAATCAGCTTGTGTGGCTCTTGAGTTCCGTAAGTTTGGCCACCCCTGCACTATACTTTTTTATTGATCCATGACCTTATCTTGAGGGTGTCTATACTTTTGAGTAAAATATAGTTGAAAGCATAAAGACATTTTAGAACAGAATTTAGCTACTTGTAATTTTGCTGTATTGCCTTTTACTAATAAACCAATGTTTGTATCATAAACAGATTTAGAGTTTTTTTAACAACATTCCCGGGCCTCTCACATACTATATGTTGCTTAGTATTCATTTGGTTGACCCAGTTCTGCCACTTTTGGAAGTACTATTTAGTTCTGTAACAAATAACGGCAACAGTATTTTACAGTGATCTGTAGGCATCTTACCACCTTTGTTTTGGCTTGACTATAGTTTTTCAGTGCTGCATCAGTTTTTCTTCATTTAACACTAGGAAATGTTTGTTCGTGTATTTTTTTCAGAAATGACAGCTATTGCAGCGTTTGTATCAACACTCAATCATATACTCATGTTAACCTGATAATGGCACTTTAGAGTCCTATTGATCTTGCATTGCAAACACAAGCTCTGCAAAGTGTTATAAATCACAAGCCATCCTGTTATAAAGAGGCACAGTTTTTGTGGTGGGCTTGTCCATATTCGCGCAGGTGGTAGGGTGCTTCATTCTCCTGTAAGTGAAAATGATGTCCTGGCAGAGAATTCCTTTCTGTACCATGGGCTTCCTGCACTTGAGCTCCTCTTTCCTGTCCACCAGACACTCAGCTATCTAAGCATTTATGATCTGTGGACTCTTAAACACCTCCTGCTCCCAGTTTTATACTAGAAAATGGACTGCACAGGGCACTTACTGTTGTTGAGAAAACAGCCTGGCATATCATCAGAGAGTTAAATTTAAATAGTCCATTTCTTTCCTTCAGCCATTCACTTCCACCTGACACAACTGCTTGTCTTCACTGCCCAGCCCCAGCAGACCTCTAAATATTTACCTGCACAGGGGATGATACCAGATGTTGCTGCTAATGAAGTCTAATCCTTTTCATTCCAGGTGGTATTTGGGATTTAGCTAGAGCCAGTATTAATGGCAATGTCATTTGGATCCCCCTCTCTGGCCTGCATTGGTCAGAATCAAGGATCATGATGATGGGCCCAGAATCCCAAGAACTGGTAGAGGTGGCAGCTATGATGTAGATCAGAGGTCTCAAACATGTGGCCCGTGGGCCGTAAGCGGCCCTTAAAGCTATTTCCCGCGGCCTGCAATGACACTATCATTACCAATATTTGCAATATTGTTGTATGAAAAGGTTTCAGTGGTGCGGCCCTTGGGCTAACATACTAGTCCTCATGCGGCCCTCGTGGTGATTTGAGTTTGAGACTCCTGATGTAGATTGCTCAGTAGAACTCTGTCTGTTATTTTCTCCATCCCATTCTTTTAAGGATCCATAAAAGGGAATGGCGGGTAGAACAGCCTGTTGCCTCATTAGTTTCTCCACCAGTTAGGCCTAATATCTGACATACCATTTTGGGTCATTAATTTCTGTTTCCAATTCTTCTGTTTTCACCTAGAATGAGTTCATCATACCCTTGAATTATATCAACATGTTTTTTTTTGTTTGGACTAGTTTAGTCTTCGTCTGGTTCTCTTGCACCTGTTTAACATCCTTTATTGAAATTAAATTGACCCATTTTGCATGATAAAGTCCTAAACAGGCAAAAACTATATACTAATTATCATAACAGAACCCAATTGATCCCAGCCTTTTACACTTGCAGCCAGTGTCAGGTGAGGGAGAGAGAAAACAAGGCCTCACTCAGTCCGGGACTGACCTGGGAGGACAGAGTTCTGAGTCTCTTGGTGGGAGAAAAGCCTAATGCAAGGAGAGATGAAGCGTCCTTCCCAGCTAGATCAGCCCTCCCGGAGGGGCTGACCAAACCTGGAGAAGGAAATCAGTAGAAGTGCAAACTATCTGGAAGACAAACCCTGAGTAGAAGGCCAGGATCCGACTGAAGGTCTAGGGGACAATCCTGGTTTTGAATTTTGTTTTCTTCCTGATTGCCTTTGAACCTATTGCACTGAAGGGGTAGGATTGACTGGTGCTTTAGCTGGAGGGCAATCTTAGGCTGTGTTCACACAGCCCTCTTATTTCAAAACAACAGAGGTTGTTTTGAAATAAGATTT